>VDFB02281492.1:351916008-352102417 GCA_007258455.2 Sequoia sempervirens
CCCCATGGGATCATGAGTTTGCATATCAAATTAGGATTTAATCTTTGTTTTATCTATTTCATTGTGTTCTTTGTTATTTTCATTCCTAGTTTGAGGTTGTAAATGGATTTCATAGGGAATCCTTGTTTTAGCTTGCAATTCCTTTTTTAACTTGTTTACTCATGTTGTTTTGCAGGTACTAGGAAAAGGGTTCGCACAAAATCTATATCTATGTATATAAATGTGTATTTCTAAATTCAACTTTAAATGCAAAGAGCATATGGTTTTGTAGTGTTATAGATACAACATATCCATAAATTAATGTAATTGAAATTCTAAAGTCTTCAACACATATAATATGAAATCGATCAAACTATTAAACTACATGAGAAATAAATGAAAACAGTAAATGCATATGTATGTTTATTTGTAAATGTAAGTGTAAAATAAATAAGAATAATGAAAATTATAAAAGAATACAAGGGGAGACCAGTGCCTTATTGGGTATATGGAGTCTAGTGAATATCTGCAAATGTGGATTTCAATAATGGCAATAATTCAAACTGTCAGGAAAAGAAATTGTTTACAACTTGTGTAAACGTGCAAGTGAATAATTGACAAAACTCTTCTTGAGATAGAATGGCAATTCTAGTTATGTGATTCTTCTTATTAATCCAACTAGCACTTCCCAATTGCTATGATTTATTAAAAGATTTTAATCCCTACTTGAGAGAACCGAATAACTAGATCACACATATATAGCAAATGTACAATGATAAACTGAGTATAAACTTGTTATATCAATTTAAACAATAGAGAAGCATTAGAATGGAGACAATCAAATAACTGCATAAATTTAACAAACAACTGATACCAAAATCTTAATCCATAACTTATATATCTTCATTTACTCCATCAAAATGCATGCATCTGATTCTTTGTATATGAAAGCATTTTGCTAGAAATCTATCTACTGAATATCTCCTAACGCCTATATCTATTGCATTACTATGGAATAGATATAAATACATCAAAACTTGGAAGGGACACGTCCCTTCACAAATGTTATATTTTACTTAACTAATTAAAACAAGAGATTAGGCTCCATTTAGCCATAGATGAACATTTGATAAGTGATCTAGATAATCCTGCCATTCATGAGTATCAACATCTCCTAATGCGTTCCTGGATGATATTTCCACCTTTATCATCCTTTCTTTGTGCTCCCAGCTCTTGTCCAATGTCGAATCCTTCCCTATAGCATTTTCCAGAATTCCATGCAACATCAATTCACATTCTTTGATCCACTTGGCTTTCTCTTTCAACTTTTCTCCATCTCCAAATAGTGTAGGTAGTTCCATATTCGTAACATAAACCAGCCCCTTTGCATCTTCTCGCAGTTCCTCATAATACTTCCCTATGTTTCTTTATAATTTGGTTACCCATACCAATGGCCACACTGTCAGGAACATCTCTTTCATTTAATTCTCAAAACTTTTCTTCAATCCTTCCATCAATTCTCTTGTGTTCCTACCCTATAACATGGTTCTTTGAATATGCTCCCCATAGCTTATTCAACCAAATCGTTAAGTTGGCCTACCTTTTTCTAATTATTGTAGTGAGTGTATCATATTTACCTTGTGAATATGTAGTTGACTCTTCCCAATGATCTTTTACCTGTGAGCTTTCACCATGTGTTATTAATTTAGGAGGTCCCATTGTGACCCCTAGCATGTCCTTCAAATGATCATTTTCTCTCATGATCCTTTCATTATTCATTATGTACATTTCCTTTTCTTTTATCAACATTTGTATTTGGGCTTTATTCAGTTTTGCCACATTAATCCCAATGTTTGCATTCGCCACGGGATCTACCTCTCCTACCTTCAGAGTCATGAAATGTCCAAATGCTTTCTCAGTATCAATCACCACTAACTTTCTATGAGGTGGATACAAGTCCCATATCATGAGTGATCCTTCATTTGGGTTATATTTGGATCCAACATATATTTTTGTCACCCCCTTTGAACTAAGCTTGTGTGTGGCACTATTATCCTTTAAGAAGCTATCAAACACCAATGCAGAATTCAAATCCAGCCCTGGAAAGATCATAACTCCAGCATCCTCTAACATTTTCCTTCCTTTGGTGGGGGTCATATTAGTCATTTCTCTATCCACAGTTAATTTCAAATTATTTATTAGTTGCTTCTCATTGCTTGGTGTAATATTATCAACTGCCTCCCTTATCTCCCTGCCCTTTTGCTTATATAAGAAAGATCTGAATTCTGAAGAATTCACAAATTCATTGTTTGCTACAAATGACCTATACGCCATCTGTCTGGTGCCTATATCTTGGCTCTCTTCAACACTTAGTTCTCTAGGAGGGAAATTGTAATCTTGAATTTGTAATCTTCATTCCTACTGGGTAGGTCTTGTGGCATATCTTCTCCAGTTTCCTCATCTCAAGAAAAAGGGAACCCTATATCTGGCAACCCTTGGTCTTATTCCTCCACCACTCTCTCTGCTTCCTCTGCCTCCAAACTTCTAATCATGTCATCAAACTGATAAGGCACATGATCATATCGTCCAAAGTTTATCCTTTGTTTGGCAGAATTGATATCCCTCTAGATCAAAACCTTCTCTTGGTGGACCCTTATTCATATTATACTGCATTAATTTTTCAAGGATCAAATCATATCTTTCCTTTGCAAGCACAGTAAAATCACCAAAGCACAGAGTACTAGGAATAAATGCCTTTTTTTCGAATGAACCAAAATTCATGAAACTAGAAAAATCCATTTGTCTTAAAATTTCCAAATATGCAATCCTATTCAAGACTGTTTTAGGAAAAATGAATGGAGAATCCTCAAAACCAAACACCCTTACCATAGTAGCATCTTCCAAGCAATACCAATCTCCCCAATTGTGATCAATTGGTCCATTAGATTCCTTAGGTCTGAGGAATCATTTTATTTCATCATAAAATGAGTGCACACAAGGATGACTGTAGAATTCATATACTGGCTTTACAAAATATTCTTCAAAATACAGGAAATTGGAATTAGCAAACCTACTGTCCCAATTGGCAGTCCACAATTGAATGGGTAACAATTTTCCCTCTTTATCAAACTGTGAAACCTTCAACTTTTTTGGCCAAATCCCTAACTCTTGTCTGAAGTACAATACTAGATACATTAAAAGAGAATAATACCTAAGGTGCAGAATAGGGGATTTATTCTTGATTTCCACCAATGTTAAGTTGAGCTCCTTGGAGACAAATGAAGCATAGTCAAATAACCTAGAATTATGACATTGAATGTCAGCTGCAATTACCATGGGTACAATTGATATATATTTAGGAACTTCCATACCCAACATTTGTCCTACCAAGAAATAGGTATATCTCATATAGGACTCGAATAAGCCCACATGGAATGGAGGCCCATCGCCATCGTCAAGTGGGATAGTTTTACCATCTTGCTTAATTCTATGTAAGGGGAACCTCCAACCCTTGTAAGTGGTGTCCATTCTCCAAAACTCCTTTTCCAACTCTTCATTCACAATTTTCTCATTACACCACCCTTCCAACTTAAAAACCTCACATATTGAAGCCTCTGATATGTATATGAACGGTTTCCTAGATGGTCCACATATGGCCTTAAGTTTTAAATCATAGTGGGTGGCCAACAATTTTACTAGCTCTATATTGACAAACACATTAGAGCAAACCATTTTTCCCAAATTTAGATGCCATGAATTACAAACTGGCTCAAAACAATCTCTTCGTTGAAAGTGGAATCTAAACAATTCATAGCCTCTTATTGAGGTCCAATTATCTCCTGTGTGCTTGCACTTGTCATCCAATTTATCCACTTCCACTCTCAGTTGCATAGAGCGCCTACCTCTGGACCCAAAGCCAACAAATTGGTCAATTAAATCCTGATTCAGCTTTCGTTCAGCACCCTCTGGCTCAATTCCAAACTCAACTTCTTGCTTCTTACTCTTAGGGTGACTACTCTCACTTTTTTTTCTACCTTTCAACTTCCCCGAGCTGGTGGCTTCCATATTACTCACTTAAAATTGCATAAATGAAAAAGTTAAAATTCAGAGGACTTACTGGTTTTGATTGAGGTCTTTCAACTAAAAAAATTCTCTGGCCCTTTGTTTGTCTCCTCGTTTCCTTCATTACCAATTCACAATAATGTTCATTTTGCAATCATTTCCTTTCAATTTATGAAATTACCTATACTCCATGGCGCCATTAATGCTTTAACTCCAGGCATGAATGTAACAAATTTTTGAATTCCTTATTGTCACATCAAATGAACTAGTTAGCAAGACACCTTCAAACTTTGGGTGATCTATACATTAGGCCCCAACCAATGGTCACTAAATACTCTATTGATTGGGGTAACACTCTACACATCTGACCGATGTTAACATTTGTCTTGTATACATCGCCAAGAGTCCCCTGACAATCATTTTGGTTCATTTTTTTGTTCATTGGCCTAAATTTTAATATCGCTAACACATTTTGTGGTTCCTCCGATGTTATAAGTCTCGTAGATAAGTTTTCTTTTGGTATTGAATATGTCACCAGAACTCCTATCGATATCCTCCTGTCGGTGTAACTTAGCGGGTCAAGTGAACATTCAGGATTTACACTGATGGTAGATGTCTCGATGATATATTCCCAGTGCTCCTATCAGTGAAATAAATGATGGTCTCACTGATGAAACATCATTGGTGAGACTTAAACGTTTGGGCTAGAATATATTTTTCATGCCGAGATGACTTGTCTTGTCGATAGATTCCCTTCATCGATGAGACCATAAGCCAATCTCCCTGATATGTCTTCTTTAGTAATCCTAGATTTGAACACAAGCATAGGTGATCTTTGAATTTACCCATTGTCACATCAAATGTTCTATCGAAAAGAAAATTCAAAATTTGGGTGATCATTTTATTTAGGCTTGACTAGTGTTCATTAAACATTCTTTTGGTCGGGGAGACATTATGCTGATATCACATAATCTATCCATCTGATTCATATAAATGTAGCCAAGAGTCACCCCACCAACTATCTTGATCTATTTGTGTCTTCATCAGCAAGACATGGTGTATCGCTAAGACATTCAGTAATTTACCCGATGTTATAAGTCTCCCCGATGATTATTCCTTTGATCTCATGTCGCCAAGACTCCTTCTAATACAACTCCTTGTGCTTTGATCAGTGAGACAAGAGAGGTTTCTTGTCGATGGAACTTCATCGATGAGACCTATATGCTCGATATGAACTTTTCATTTCACCCCAATGGAACTTGTCTTGCCGACGAATCTCTTTATCAGTGAGATCATGGACTGTGTCATCCCGATGTGTATCTTCTTATGTAATCCGATCGATGTGACATTTTTGTTCTTTCGCCGATATACTAAAAATGAGAATATAATGATTTATGAATCGGAGAGACCTACACAAATTCTTTCCAATATGGGTTATTTGAAAACTAGATTTTGGATGTTTTTCATGATATCAAATGGTTAAGAATGATGTGATCATATGTGACTATGATGGATTATACTCAAGATAAGGTTTTCTTTAGGGAATCAACAAGTGCAAAATCACTATAAAATTTGCAAAATCACTTTTACTTGCCCTTGAAGTCTTTTTAATAACTCCAAAATGGGTGTCTAAAACCATCAAGGGTTTCTCTGGTGTTTTGGGAAAGTTTTGAGTTATTGGGAAAAAACTAGGTTTCCACTGTTACAAGGATTCAAGGAGTCAAAGTGTGAAATCTGAATTTTGTTCTTTGTCAAGCTTTGAGAGTTGTTTGGATTTTTTAAATTGGTCATTCTAAACTTGTTGGAAGCCTCTTAAAGGCAAGTTCATAGGTTGGTTGAGTTGAACCTACTAGGTCTAAATCAGGTAGTTGTTATTGCTAAGGTGGATCACTCCTTTCTGTGAAGGCCATACACTTATGATTGGGTAAAGTGTTATTTTCTTTAGAAAATTCCTATTGCCTTTTTGATAGGTTATGATTTGATTAGATGGGTTATGAAGCACTTATTTCAAACAAATATCTTTATGAAATAAGTATATTGGCATGAAATTAAATATGATTTGTATTCCAATGTAAAAACTATAAAGAATGGAAACAATTCTTTCAACACATAAACTATTATGTAGTAGTCAATTAAAATGAAAAAGCTTACTCTATATTAGTTAGGATACACAACTAAGAAAATGATCTAAAGTGACTTATTTATCCTAGAGGAACTAAGTATATAGTATACAAAGAAAACCAACAAACCCACAACTACCCCTATTTTGAAGGAGTTTAGTTTTCTCCCCTTCCTGATTCACTAATATTGTCTAATTATTTTAAAGAGATGAAGGGTCATAACACAACTTTATTCAACCCAATAAATGGCTTGGTTAATGAAACTTGACAAAAGCAACAAAACAATTGCTACATTTGGCATTTCATGTTGAATGAAGAGTGGTGACAATAATCTACTTATAGTTTAATAAAACACTATTATAGTTTTACCAACATATACTATTGTATGCTTGCATGGCTTCTTAGTTAATATATGAGGAGATAGAGATAGATGGGGAGAGAAAGAGAGAGAGATAGAGATATATGGGAAGAGAAAGAGAGATGGAGATATATGGGAAGATAAAGGAAGAGAGGTGGAGATAGAGAGTCGATGGATAGGGGGGATAGGGAAGGAGAGATGGTGAGAGATAGAGAGGGGGAGGGAGAGAAAGGGATATAGATAGGTAGAGGAGGAGAGATAGATAAGAGGGGGAGAGAGGGAGAGATAGGTTGAAGAGGAAAAGAGAGAAGAGAGGGAGATAGATAGGTAGAAGAGGGAGAGAAATAAGAGGGGGAGAGGGAGAGCGATATGTAGAAAGGGAGAGAGGGAGGGATAGATCAATATATATAGAGGAAGAGGGAGAGACATAGAAAGGAGGTGATATAGATAGATATAGGGGGGTGGTGAAAGAGATAGAGAGATCATGATAGAGGTAGAGAAAGATATGGATAGAAAGAGATAGAGAGACGAGTGAGGGGGAGATAAAAAGAGAAATAGAGATAGATATATAGAGTAGGAGAGATGGAGGGAGAGATGGAGTGAATGAGAGAGAAAGGGGGGAGAGGGAGAGATATCTCAATAGATAGAGGAGGGGAAGAGGGAGTGACATAGATAGTGGGAGATATAGAGATATAGAGAGCTGACAGGGAGAGTATATATCAATCACCCTCCCTATATCTCTATCTATTCATCCTTATCTCTTTATCTCTATACCTCTCTCTATCTCTTATCTCCCTTTCTATTTGTATGTTTGTCATTATCTCCCTCTCCCTCTATATTTTCTTCCCTATATTTATCTTTGTCTCCTTAAGTGTGCAATGGGTACATTGAAGAGGTCTTAAAGGAGAATTAGCATATCTTTAATCAAATGGCATGCTGCCTTGAGCATAACTCCCCAAGGACACATGCCATCCTTGGATTGTTGACATGAAACAATCAATCAAAATTTAGTTTCTCTCTCTCATATTAATATTATATTAATATATATTACTATATTATATTAATTATATTTTGTATTATATAAAAATATAATTATTATTAATTATTAATTATAATAATTTATCATTATTTAATAATTTTGTTAAAGAATATAATATATAATTATAATAAGTTGAATAATTATATTATTTATTATGTAAAATATAGCTAATATATACTTAACTATATTGTAGAATATTAAAACCTAGCTAAATGGCACCATAATTTTAAATTTAATTAACATACTCTAAAACCTAATGAAACTAGGTTGTAGCTCATCAAATTGGAGAAGTGAAAGGTCAATACTAGTGTCGAGGAAGAGTTTGGAGTAGTGAAAACAAGGTCAATGTCAACACCGAGGAAGAGTTTGGAGTTAAAACAAGGTCAATACCAGCATTGATGAAGAGTTTGGAGGAGTGAAAACACATATCAGCACCGAGGAAGAGTTTGGAGGAGTGAAAACAAGTTCAATACCAGCGTCGAGGACAAGGTTGAGGGCACTCAAGGAAAATCGATGACCAAAGGACAATGAGCACTATAAGTTTGGCACCCCCATTCTCTTTAACCTACAATTTTCATGCCTAGTTTCCAAAGATCTTCTCGTACATTGGCACCCCCATTCTTGTAAAATGGTATAAGATAAGACAAAATAAATAAAATAGCTTAGTCTTTCACATTTTTATCGGCAGACCTCAGGTCTTGGAAAAACTCCCATAATCTACCCACATCTTGGTTGAGGTCTAGGATTTCATCCACATAGCCTTCATCGCATGAGTCTGAAGCAATTGTAGACTTAGCCCAAGTATATTCTAGGCTAAGCTAGATCTAGTGAATGGAAATAGAGGCATACAATTCTTCTTTAATACCTCCACCACAAACATATGCAAGGAAAGGTCTCCTCCCTTATTGGTAGTGATAACCTCCTCCACACACAACCCTTAAAAATTATGAATAGAGGAATATAATCTTTGAAGAACTCAAAATTGATTCTCTCCTACCTGATCAATTAGTCATTTTATCCTTACAAACATTTATAGTGATTACTAGAGGCACATAGACCAATTCTTCATAATAGAAGAATTTGATCGTACTTTTCCAATGATGGAATTATGAGAAAACCTTAGGTTAAATGAATAATTCCTAGCTAAGTTCTTTAAATCATGTCCAACTATATAAGAGAAGATTGCTGCTATGTGTACTTGGATACCATGGAGAAAGGATCTTTGGGATCTTTCATCAATCAAGGTATTGTTAAATTTTAACGACTAAAAGTGAGAATGAAGAATTTTTCCTAGGATGGTGGCCATCCCATTATAGCTCTTAGAGTTGTTAGAGATATTTTTGTTTTGAAGTAGAGATATTTTAAGTTATCAAATCCTACCATCAGACATAATCAAAATGTTGTTGTTTCAAATGACTATGAGCACTAACTTTCACTATTTGAAGATATTGAAACATTGTCATAGAGAACTAGAAGATTGATGCAACCACTCATCCTACCTTAAAACATACCAAAAGTCTCCTAGTAGTTAGACATAGGAAGATATAAGATGACTTAAAAAAAAATTATTGCCAAAGCATAAACTTATGATGACTTAACCAGGTTTAGTACAAACTCCCTCCCTGTTAACCACTTAGACATATGGAAATTAAATGTAAATTTGCTGCTATTTTTAGTCATGTAGGTGTCCAATAAACCACTTGGTGGTGTTTCCCTTCAAATTTATTTACTTGAATGAAGAGCAAAAGTCCTTTGATTACAATTAGAGAATACATTTGAGGCCTTGGTTGTGTAACTGGTGGACCATAGTCACATTTAACACTTGTTACAAAGTTTGGGAGTTAAAACATTAAGTAGATTTGATTTGTGATGGAAACATTTGGATGGTAGTAACAATAACTTGCAATCTATCAAGACTTGATTACCTTATAACCTGTGAAATGCTAGTGATGAAATGATAGATTAATCATAATGTCACCTTGGGATCACATCACCATAAAAGAACTTCATTCAACATCCTTATGAGTGCAGGTACCACCAAACAAGTATTTTTTTGATCTGTCTTCCTCGAGTGAGGGAAATTCAGGAAGAGAAGAGGAAAGCAAGACATGTAGTAGGTCTAAAAGAGGGAGATCAACTAGAGGTCAAAAGATTAGAAGAAAATTCTGTAAACGCATGGAATTTTTTTTTGCTGAAGGGGGGTCATGTTCTTATGATGATGAGAACATAGGCGACGTTGAGGTGCCCTTGAGGTACAAACATCTATGGAAACAATGGGTACTCAAGGAACTTCCTCCAATAAACACTGATTTTTGTGTCAACGAGAGGATATATTGCATAACACCATCGTCATTACATGGTTTGGGCCTATTTTACATGGATGGCATAAAGGTCTGTTACAAAAAAGTTACTGAATTGATGGAGTATGTTAGACCCTGTTACAATTACAAAGATTGGATGCAGTTGGTTTGATATACATGAAGTATGCATAGGTATGCACTATCAGCAAATTATATACAACTAAAAGATAAGGATCAAAATAAAGGAGTGGCTATGTAAATTGACATAAGGCCAAAAGCATCAGGAAATATTGCAGGGTTTATAAACATATATGGCACTGGGTCAACAAATAAGCAACCCAATTGCATATTCAAGGAGCCGGAAACCATGAATGCGTATGCGATAAAATCAATAACTGGAGGGAAGAGTTGCTAATCGATTACAATTTGAATTGCTTAGTTACAAACACAATTACTATGGGGGTGGTACGTACTATGTGCCATTTTACCCAACCTCCAATTAATGACTCCAGTATACCATTTTATTCTTATGTTTTTTTTTGTAAGTCTATTGGTTTCATTTCGGTAATGTTTTTTTATATTTAATTTTTGTCACAGCGGGACATTGATCATACGGGGAAGTCTCCAGCCTAGAGCATAGATCGTGATGCATCTTTAGGCACTTCTACCTGATAGGTTTACCTCATTTTAATTGTACAAATTAGATACGAGCAAAAAAATTTATTATTATTATTTTTCATAAGTTTATTGGGTTAATTTCGATAATGTTTTTTAATATTCTTGTTGCAGTCAACTAATCGGGGAAAGGTACCAGCAGTAGATGAGAGCATCCATAGGGAGGTGCAATCAATATTATGTGATGATGACATCGTTTATTCAGAAAAACCTCTCGATATGATAAGGAATACCCACAAAAAATGCAATGAAGAAATCCTTAAGTTTTTATTCATACTGCCTCAAACAGATGAGATAAGAGAGGGTTAAAATATTGACTGAGAGAGCACAAAACTTGCAAGTAAGTTGTCATGAGGTCTTTAATTATAACATAAGTTTATTCATGGTTTTATATTTTGTACTCTTTTATGTCATGAACTAAAATATTTGTTGTTTTTTAAGGATTTTTTGCATCCTCATGATGCTCCTAGCCATGAGCAGAGTACTGCAAGTGCTGCCCAAGGAGTAGGGGTTGGTACAAGTGTCCATCCTGATCTTCCTACTCATACATCACATCATCTAACCCCATCATCTTGCCTATATTTTTGCCTGAAATGTCGGCAACACATACCATGCACGCATCCGTTACTGCACCCTCTAGCAGTGAACACATGCTAGAACATACATCAGGACATGCACCTGGGGATGCAGAGGCCACTAATATAGGTGATGTTTTAGCAGTATTTCCTAGATATTCCCATATTACTAGTACAGGAACATTGTTGGTCACATTTGTGGTGACCGAGGATTTTGTTCCCATAAAGATAGAGAAGGTCCCAGGTACTTTAAAATATTTTAATTATTATTATATATAATCCAATTGAAATTTACTTATTGATCACTCTTTTTAGACTATTGATCCCATGATCATTTTGTAGGAAATGATGTTTTTTATAAACATCTAAGTGATATTACATTGGAGCTCTTTAGGCCCACCATACGTACATGGTGGAATGCCCAAAATCAAGATTTAAAAGATGATCTCATTAACCGTTTAGTTGTGTTGTTCAGTGATAAAACATTCAAGTGAAGCAAGGTCCTTAAGAAAGTTGGTACCTATCTAAAGTATGTGAGGGACCAATATAGGTCACATTTAGAGAAGAAAAAAAAGTATGAGCATCCCCCCATGATTCTGGAGAGGGAGTGGAAGGACCTGGTGTCGGATGGAAAGGAGAAGGCTCAAAAGAAAAAAGGAAAGACACCACCAGGCCAAAGAAGGTATGTGATACTATCAAAAATGTAATTATATACTGATTACTCTTTCTTTTTACATAATCTAACTTATTTCAAACTTTTCATAGGTTGCCCGACACATTGAAGGAAACAAAGGCAAGACTAGAAAACAAGGTGCCTAAAGGCAAATACGGTGGTTATATGAAATTAGCAGCACAAATTGTAAGTATCAATAAATGAAATATTCCATCCAAATAATAAATTGCAAACAATTTTGGTTTAATCACACCATAGAAGCAAAATTCATGATCTTATGCAAAAATGCAAGGCTCTGAATTCAACAAAGTTCCATAGAAGAGGGACACGAAGGTTTCGCTTCCGGTAAGGCTATGGGCGTGGTTGAAGATTCCTAAGAGTCTTGGTAGGAGAAACACAATCTTCACTGCATCGCTGGGGTAGTAAAATAAATGAGTTTGTTGGAAATTGAATCTTATTACGATATTTTATTAATTTCCACCATAAAGTAATTACATGCCTATTTGTTTTAAACATACAAGCAATTATAATACTGCACATGACATTGGAATGTATCCTGGTGAGGGTGGAGCATAACCTGCAGATGAAGGTCATGTTGTGCATCCCGGTACTGGATGTATTCATGTGCTATACAAAACACAATATGGATTAATACAATTAAACATATTTAATTGCAATTGGTGTATTAATTAATGTAACCTTTTGTGTTTCAACTTTAGAGCATGTAGAGCATGTTCAACATGTTGAGTATGATCAGGCTAGAGAAGATCAGGAACATGATGTGGCCCCATCAGGTAAAGAGGACCACTCTAATGTTCTTTTAAACATATTTAATTTCAATTAGTGTATTAATTAATATAATCTTTCGTGTTTCAACTTTAGAACATGTAGAGTGTGATCATTGTGTTGAGCATGATCAGGCTAGAGAAGATCAGGAACATGATGTGGCCCCATCAGGTAAAGAGGACCACTCTTATTTTCTTTTAAACATATTTAATTTCAATTGGTGTATTAATTAATGTAACCTTTCGTGATTCAACTACAAATCAGGATTTAGAGGGTGTTCAACATGTTGAGCATGAGTCTATAAGAGAAGTACAGGAACATGATGTGGACCCATCAGGTAAAGAGAACCACTCTAATGTTCTTTTAATTAATGAAATACTTATAACAATAATAATACAACATATCAATTTAGCATTTCTTTGTTATTGCAGAAGACCCCCCCTTGCAGCAGCATCCACGTCATGAGCACACGACTAGGCATACATTAAGATCACGAGTTGAGGGAAGGAAAACTAAAGGGGGGACAAATGATTTAGAAAATGATACTCTACTTCATATTTTTTTAGCTTTAAAAAAGAAACAAAAAAAAAGTGATTATAATCATATCATGACAACCATATTTTTGATAATATGTAAAAATTGAAAGAATGAATGTTATATGTTAATGAATGAATGAATGTTATATGTTATTGTGGATGAATGAATAAGATTTTATATGTTATTAATGGATGGAATAAAGTGATTAATGTTATATGATGGGGTATGTAAGAATTGAGAGTGATGTGAAGTGAGCTGCGTCCGTGGTTGGCCCTATTCAAAGTAGAGAATAATTAAAAACTATTCCTCAAAACAGAAAAGAGAAGCTCAATAAAGGTAATTCCACTTTCTAAATATAAGAAATGCATCATTTGAAGCATCAAACCAATATACAAGATGAAAGAAATTCTTCCAGCACTGCTATGGTGGCAGAAAATAGGTTCTTTATACTACGGTCATTTCATCGCCATTTTGAAGTTGTTTCAAACCAGAATATTTCTGATTTGTTTTGTTTGTAGCCGAATACACATTTGTTGTTGCAGTTTGGTTTTCAAAAAGCTCTATATTTTTTTTAGTGGTGACATAACAAAGGTACACTTTTTGGTACAGCCAGGTTACATTGAAAAATTTAGTGGCTCACGAGAAGGTTTAAGAATTTCGATTAGGATAGATACGGATATTTGGATCTTGTTGTTGATGGGAGGCTTCGACTTAACCATGAAATTTTGTACCATTTGCAGGTATGCAAAAGTTTCTCTACTTACATTCATTCTTGATCATAAATGTTGTAAATGATATTAATGCTTCAAACTTAAGATTCATTTCATTGTTATAATGATCAAAATGTTATGCTTTGCTATACATTCAACCATTCTCTTGCCTCCTACCCTTTTCTCTCTCCCCCCTCCTTTTAAGAATTTTCTTTGTCATAAAAGATTCACATTTCTGTCTCATTTACACAAATTTATCTGAAGCGCTAGGAGTGAATAAAGATGTGTAAAAGATGATGGATTATGTCTAAACAACAACTTTCCATCACCATAGCTAGTTAGTGTAATATTTGAATAGTTTAGAGCTTGAATAATGCTTGGTATATTAGCCAGCAATAAAGGAGCCTATGTGAAGATTGAAATTTAAAACATCACTTTGGTATTTTCCTTAGGCGATTGAAATGTTTTGGGTATTTTCAAACCTACACACACACATTGATATTTTTTGGTGCATTGAGGGGAAATTGAACCTCTTATACCTACCCTCGGCCTAGACATGGAGGTATAATATAATATTGGTTTCTGGGTTTTCTATAAGTAGTTAATTTCACAGAGGAAGGCTAAAATCTTCTTAATGTCCTATCAGGTGTGAAAGCATACGAATCACTTGCTGAAGGCACCATTTTGTATTTATCCAAAAACTGGTTTGTTCTTTTTTTTATGTTTCTTGCATGTGTTTTTTTTAGGCTCTAGAGATGTAGCTTAGCTCTTTCCTTTGCACTTTTCATCTATTTTGATGATTGCAGTAGATTGTCCTCATAATTTTTCATGTTGATATATTTGTAACCTTATTTTCTATGAATCAATTTGCAAAACCCGATTATAATGGGACCATTTCACTCCTTTGATGCTTCATTTGCTTTATGTTGTGTCTGTGCCAATAAAGTCTTGAAGTGATTGTGAGAGACTAATCCTACAGGGTATTTTGCTCTTTTTCTCAGGTAAAAAGTCTTACCTTATTTTATAGTACTTTAAATGGTTAATTGAAGGTGCTTCTTTAGATCTGAGATAGTTGAACCCTAGATTGCAAAATAACAGGTGCCCAGGCCAGAGGCGTCCTCAATGGAAAGTAGAAATTTTGGTCCATTGAACCACAGTTGCTAAGACATAATAATTTACTTTGGACTATGAATAGTGTTACAATTATAATTATTTCTCCTTTACCTACACTCTCCATTGGCTGAGAAAAAGATAGAAAATGTGGAGTTGTTTACGTATGTGCATATGTTAGTATTTAATTTTGTTTAAAATTAGTTAAAGGAGCGATTAGGTCAGAATGTGTTCTTACAGCTCTCATTTATGTGACATGTGTTTCCTACCCGTTTTCTCTTCAATCAGTTTTGTATATTTGTGTTTAGCCCTTGGTTTTTCTAAAGTGTAATGCTTTTTCTATGCATCTTGCAGTCTGTATGTATGATCAGTCATCTCTTATGAAGCATGGATAACCTTTCATGGAATTTTTGTTGTGATTAGATAATTTCCATTGTGAGAATAATCATTTAATTTGTATGGAAGTAAGTCTTTTTCATATTATTTGACTTGGTATTGTAAACTTGTCTTTGCAGGATTCTCTAGGGGGGAACAACAAAATTGTGATGATAGGTAGAGTTGTACAATGCCATAAATCATTTGGAATTATCATTATATTGCTTATAGAATACTCTATGCAAGTAAAATGGAATGTGCAATGACAATTGGTCTTGAATTCAAATCTGAATATAAGTACATTACACAAGAAGATGGTATCTATTATATGATTTAAAGAACCCCAAAATAATAAAATTAATAGGTTCCATCTGTTTACTTTCTCTTAGACACTTGTTTAATTAGTGAGACCCTTAGAATGTCTTGCTGATAACCAGCAGTGTTCAAAACTCCTGAAGAGGTCAGATCGGTGTGACATTGGATCTGTCTTGCCGACGAAAGTCATCAGCAATACATGGACTATCAGAGTGAGTTTTCTATCATGTGTCGATGATTGATCTCTCACCGATGGGTTGGCTTCGGTGGTCATCACCAAGAGTCTCCGCGATGACATGGTGTAGGTCTATTTAAAACTCCTGAAGAGGTCAAATTGGTGTGATATTGGATTTGTCTTGTCGACAAAAGTCATGGACTATCAAAGTGAGTTTTCTATCCTGTGTCAATGATTGATCTCTCACCGATGGGTTGGCTTTGGTGGTCATTGCCAAGAGTCTCTGCAATCACATGGTTTAGGTCTATTTAAAACTCCTACAAAGGTCAGATCGGTGTGACATTGGATCTTTCTTGCTGATGGAAGTCATCAGCAATACATGGACTATCAGAGTGAGTTTTCTATCTTGTGTCGATGATTGATCTCAAACCAATGGGTTGGCTTCGGTGGTCATCACCAAGAATTTACACAATGGTACATTTCAACGAAATTTTTTTAAAAAAAATTGCATTGTTTCACCACAATTTCGATGAAGGAAACCGACGAATCACCGAAAAGGTCCGATGAAGTTGCTATAGCTGTGACAAAGGCTTCATCGTACTACTTACCCATTTCGTCACAATGGTGACAAACTTCTGGTGTTGTTTTGACACTTTGGAAGAGGCATTGCAATTGCGTTTTGGTTATAATTCATCGATTGATACATGAAGTTGTCATCAATATTCCAATGAACAACAGAGCCATTTTATGGTGTTGATGATCGAGGAATCTAGGCCGTTATTTCAACGTTTAATTCTTCATCTAAATTCTGATGAAAAATTGGTGACGAAAATTATTTCATTAGTTCGTCGATTGTCCAACAAATGTTTGTCGCAAGACCAATGAACGTTTGTTGGAAAATGGAGTCAAATTCAATAGTGTGTTTAGCAAGACATAACATGAGCACATTTTGTCTTGCTCTAAAAATGATAAAAAAAAATCAATATAATTGTGATCTCTAGGCCCACATTCTGCATATTCTCTTGGTTATGTGTGTTTTCTGACAAAAAAAAGCATTTTGATGCTTTTGTGAAGTGTACATGCAAGTTTTTCACATTCTACCCTTTTTTATGATCTTTTCACCACCTTTGCATGAAATAACAGAGTTTTCATGTCGAATTTGATATATATCAATTCAAGTCTCAATTCCATTCAAGAGTGATATACAATTGAAGTTTAGAGGGAAACAAGCTTTTGAAAAACTCAATTTTTTGAGTTTGAAGCAAGAAGAAGCAAATGCTACATAATTGGGTAGAACTCCTCCATTCAAATCTTCATTTTTTAGGTATGTGAAGTCTTTACACATTTTCTTTATATTTTCTTTCATTATATTTTGACTTGCTTTGATTTTGTTATTTTTCATATTGCATGTTCATCATTGTTTGTTTGTCATTATAACCTTACCTTGTTAATGCACATTTTAAATTACACAATTCTTTACACTTTCCAATTACATTTTTAAACCACATCTCTTTGAGGCATTTTGTTAAACAATTGACTTACCTTGTGTATTCTTCCACATTTTGTATACACATATATATGATAGAAGTTATAAGTATGTAAAATAATACATCATTTCTCAATCTTGTTCTACGGATGTGCATACCCCTCTCCAAAGCTTTCATTTTGGTATAGGCATGGGGGATGTTGGAAATGTAGTGGAATTTGGTTTTACACCTAGAAATTGCATATGCTTGAAATTTTCTAAAGCCTTTTCAAAAAATCCATTTTGTGCATATCCTACAATCATTCTAGTCCATGAGGGCATATCCCATTGAGGTATTTTTGTCAAAAAGTTGTACCAAGAAATTGATTTCCTTGTCTATGCTACCAAATTTTCCATACATGTATACCAAAGCATTTTATCAAAAATCATAGACAAGGAAATTAGTTGTTTAAAGAAATGCCTCAAAGAAATGGGGTCTCATGGTGATGTGCATTTTTTCAAATAGCTGATTACATTGTCTATGCTACCAAAATTTCCATGCATGTCTCTACAAAATTGGAATATACTCCTCCCACATTGATAGATCTTTGAATCTATTTTGGTGTTTATCTCTATTTCTAAACGTACCTCATCACTAATGTTGTGATATATTTTAAATGTTTCCTTGATTAGTCTACCTACAAGGGATTGTAACCCTTTTCTCCATTGTTTCAAGACTCTTTATTCAAGTCTAAGTTAGCAACATGGGGAAGGTGCAACCTATCTTGCAATCATGGCATGCCACAAGACCACATTTCTTTAAGTCATTGGATCCAAAAATTCATGTGAGCATTGACAAGCTAGTGAGCTCACTAGCTTGAAAATGTGGTAGGGTTTACAAGGTAGGGGGTTGTTTGAAAAAATGCCTCCTAGAAATGTGGTCTCATGGTGAACACTAGTGATCCCCCTACCTTGTCAACCCTACCGCATTGTCAAGCTAGTGAGCTCACTAGCTTGTCAATGGTACCATGTTTTGCATACATGTCTACCAAAAAATTAATTTCAAACAATAGAAATGTGGTCTCACGGTGAATTGTTTCACTGTGAGGCAACATTTCTATGAGGATTTTTTTCAAAAAACCCTCTACCTTGTCAACCCTACTGCATTGACAAGCTAGTGAGCTCACTATCTTGTCAATGGTACCACATTCTGCATACATGTCTACCAAAAAATTAATGTCAAACAATTCACATGCCTTGTCCATGCTTCCATTTTGAGCCTATCTTGAAATCATGGCATGCCACATGACCACATTTATTTAGGTAATTCCATCCAAAACTTCATGTGAGCATTAACAAGCTAGTGAGCTCACTAGCTTGTCAATGCGGTAGGGTTGACAAGGTAGGGGTTGTTTGAAAAAATTCTTCATAGAAATTTGGTATTGTAGTGATGTAGCTCACTAGATTTTCAATGCAGTAGGGTTGACAAGGTAGGGGTTTTTTGAAAAAATTCATCATAGAAATGTGGTCTCATGGTGATGTACAGGCCCTACCTTGCCAACCCTACCACATTGACAAGCTAGTGAGCTCACTAGCTTGTCAATGGTACCACATTTTGCATACATGTCTACCAAAACATTATTGTCAAAAATTCACATGCCTTGTCCATGATTCCATTTTGAGCCTATCTTGCAATCATGGCATGCCACATGATCACATTTCTTTAAGGAATTGGATCCAAAAATTCATGTGAGCATTGACAAGGTAGGGGTAGTTTGAAAAAATGCCTCATAGAAATGGGGTCTCATGGTGATATACCACTAGCTTGTCAATGCAGTAGGGTTGACAAGGTAGGGGTAGTTTGAAAAAATGCCTCATAGAAATGGAGTCTCACGGTGATGTATGACTCAAAATGGAAGCATGGACAAGGCATGTGAAATTTTTGACAATATTGTTTTAGTAGACATGTATGCAAAATGTGGTACCTTTGACAAGCTAGTGAGCTCACTAGCTTGTCAATGCAGTAGGGTTGACAAGGTAGGGGCAGTTTGAAAAAATATGTCATAGAAATGGGGTATCAACGCTACTGCATTGACAAGCTCAACCCTACCATGTACCCGATCTCATAGTGATGTACATCATTGTGATACCCCATTTCTATGAGGCATTTTTTCAAACTACCCCTACCTTGTCAACCCTATCACATTGACAAGCTAGTGAGCTCACTAGCTTGTCAATGTGGTAGGGTTGACACATCACCATGAGACCCCATTTCTATGAGGCATTTTTTCAAACTGCCCCTACCTTGTCAACCCTATCACATTGACAAGCTAGTGAGCTCACTAGCTTGTCAAAGGTACCACATTTTGCATACATGTCTACCAAAACATTATTGTCAAAAAATTCACATGCCTTGTCCATGCTTCCATTTTGAGCCTATCTTGCAATCATGGCATGCCACATGGTCACATTTCTTTAAGGAATTCCATCCAAAAACTCATGTGACCTTTTGCTATGCTAGAAATACTCTTCTACAGAATGATTGTAAGTATTTTGTATGAAGCCTTGAATGACATGTATTTCATTTATTTTTATGGATTCATTTTTTAGGAACTAATCTTTGTCTCTTTATCATGCTACAAGTAAAATTATCCGCCATGCCGAGGAAATGAACAAGGAATAAACCAACAGAGGAAGAGTACAAAACTAATAAAGAAAAGAAAAAATAATGGGTGAGGGAACAACATCAGAAGAACTTGGATACAATTGACAAAAACAAGCCAATTGAAGAGGAACCTCAACCATCAAAAAGAGAAAAGGCATTGGAGGCACAAAGGGAATGAATTCGAAAGCATTGTGCTAAGACAAGTTTGAATACTGTAGTTGGAGGCACACCCAATACCACAAGTGAATACAAAGGGACACCATCTACCAAGAGTGAATATTGAGGGACACCATCTGTCACAAGTGAATATGGAGGGACACCATCTACCGCAAGTGAATATGGATGGACACCATCCACCGCATCTCAAGTTGAGAGTACACCATCATTCGTATTTGAGGAAGGAGGTATGCCATCATCCCCATGTCAACCTCAAGGTATGTCATCCATTCCACCCTCTATTGAAGGTACACGATCACGCCCATCTCACTTAAATATTGATGAAATTCCTAATGTTGAGACATATGTACCTAGGAGAACACCACCTAGAATTTTGCATAGAAAGCCTAAGTTTTTGATTAATATTGATGAGAATATTTTGCAGCCAATGGAAGGTAAGATTCTAGAGCGCACTTGTAGAAGATGTGCTGATAAGATTTGGAAATTGTTCTTTGAAAATTTAAATGAGACCACAAGATGTCAAATATTTTTTGAAATGATGTGAGGTATAAAGTATAGAAACATCATGAAGATTCTTGGGTTGAGAAAATCAAATGCTTCAAGTGAAAATACTATTGTGAAGAATTTAATGGATGCTTATGAGAGTGTGGGTAAGACCTCACACTCAAAAGATAGTAATGTCACCCAACATGTCATTACATTGACTTTGGTAAGGTTTGACTGATCAATTTCATGTATAATCGTCCATTCATTGTTCATTTTTTCATGGTCATTGTACAATTCTAAAAACTTCCAGCTCCTTCCATTTGTAATGAGATTATGGATGATCATTGTCCTTCATGACATTATTTTGTACATTATGAAAGAAACAATTAGAAAAATGTTGTATTAAAACCATGATGAAGCTTCTGCTATGTTGCATCTTGGTTTTGGAACAAAATGCTATCATATTATACTTTTATTGACTGTGTAGCAACATTATACATTCAAATTGATAGGAGATTCCTGCTCTTTCTCACTAGTTTTTTGGCCCTTAAGATGTACCATGACATACAACATGCCTTGTTTCTACAAACTTGATTCTAAAATGTATTTTTGTAGCTTCAAAAGCTACTCTATTTGATGTTATTTAATGTTGTCTCAAATCCTTACATTGTATCAATTATCAATGCATATGGTTTGATCTGCTTCTTAATATTTATGAGTTGGGCTCAACCCTTGCGGGAGCCACATTTCACACCACTCATAAGTATATATGTTTGTTGAAATGACAATTATACTTGTACCTGGGCACTAAACAAACGTATTAGCAAAATAAATGAAGCTGAAAGCTTCCATTGAACTTCGTGTTCCTTTACTGTTAGCCTTTAAATTTAATCATCTGATGAATGTAAACATGATATAGATTATATTTCTGTTGGTAGTGTAGGCATATGATTGCTCTTGATTTTTCATTTCTTAGAGACCATCTCTAATACCACATTTCATCATATTTGCAGATGCCTTGGAGCCTGGAGCTGGATCAATTTGAAAGCACAACAACTAAAGACTTCAAGTGTAACAATGATTTTTCATTCTAGGAAATGACGAATCACCTTCTATCTTATGTTTACATTATTTCCATTTGTATGATATACACTTCCTTTTTGTATTCATCATTTGATTATAAATATCAAATTGGCTACTCCCGTGACTTGTGCGGGACTTCAGTTTTTCAAATATGAATAAAACAAAATTCTTTTATGCAAATTTATGAGTTCCTTTGTTACAGAGATTTGCATAATAAAACTTGAAATTCATAAGTAATCAAAGTTCTGGAACGTAATGAATACTTAAGTAGAAAATTTTGTACCTTTTAATGTAGAATGCAAATCAGCTCTACCTGTTTTCAGCTGTAGCTAAAAATAGGTAACAATAAGTTTCATAAATTTACTTAATTTTGTCATCATATTCTCCCACATTTAATTAAATGAAAAATATTTATTTAATTAATTATTCTACCTTCTCATCTAAAGTGTCTCCATTAATTAATTATTCTACCTTTGCATCTAAAGTGACTCTATGAATTAAATAATTCATTTAATTCATTTGATTCACGTACACACACTTCCTTTACAAAATAAAGAATTAATTTAATAATTGATTCTTCTATTTGATCACATGTATCCTACATTTTCAATTAAATAATCTCAAGCATAATTCTCTCCACTCGACTAACACTCTCTCCCAGTTCACTCAGCTAACTGGTCTGTCACCTCATTTTGACTCACACACTCTAATCAATCAAATCACTTAACTATTTAATCAACCTCCCATACAACCAACTGACTAATCAATGAAATCACTTAATTGTTCAATCAATCTTTCATGCAAATCACTTAACTACTCAATCAGGTCCTCACACTTAATATAGATAATTCGAATTCAAATCAATCTTGACCATCGAAACTGTAAATCTTCTATAAAAGAAGGCTTTTTGCTCCATTTTTTGGTAATCACAATCTTCAAAAAAAATTTGTCATAATACTTACAGGTGAATATTGCATACTCACAATCTGCGGGCATTTGATCATTTCAAAGCAAATTCGAGAAGGATAATGGAGATGAATCAAGCAAGCATTGGAATTAGGTGATATTGTTCTATGTATTAAATTCTTTTGATTGCATTGTACTTCATTATAGATTTGGGAAATCTTAGCATAATAGGAAATTTTTTGATTGTTGTTGTTTATGCATCTTTATTCCTGTTCATTTTCCCTTATCACATTTGTTGATGACGTGAAGTCACAGACTTTGAGAAAATTCGTAGAAAATTTTATTTTTGCAGGAACAGGTGTGGATCGATGTATTTGTGGCAAGGAACAACACATCTAACATCATGAACCACATCTAAAGAGGGAAACACCAAATATAACTGGAAATGATTCATTTGTGGCTTCCTACAATGCATTTGACTGGTGAAAATAAATTTCTAAATTCTGAAATTTAGAGTTTTGATTTTAATAGTTAAAGTTTGTTATTACTAATTCAAAGTTTACAGTGTGTGATCTGCTGGAGTTATCCTAGTTTTTACAGGACGATTGACAGAAGACAAAATAAAAACTTTCAAACTTCTAACGAGTGGTTTTGTAGGATGATTGTCAAAGAAAATAATCTGAAACTCCTATCTTATCTTTCTTTCTCTATTGTTTTTCAGTCTTCATATAGGTTTTCTTTTATTAATTAGACAATTAATTAACCCTGCTTTGAGTCTTCACATAGTAGGTTGTTTTTAATTAAGGTGGATTTATGTTTGTATTCTATGCTTGATAAGGTTGGTAGGTTCATATGCTCTCCCCTTGGGAAACCTCGGTGATAAAAATACTCGACCCATCCTTATTCTATGTTACCTTTAGAGAGTCATACCTACCCTCCCGAGTTGTGAGAGGGGACAATCCAACCAACAATGAGCTAAAGCCAAGCTACTCCCGATCGATATATAAATGTGAATGCTATTGGAAATCTTAGCACTACAGGTGTGGATGTGTTATACAAATAAGTGATTCCCTCAGTACCCGTGTGGTACATTAAAACCTGTAGACCTTAACTTCTATAGGCTGTGAAACCTTCTTATGGGAACTAATCTTTCCTTGTGTATAACCACCTAAATGAGTTCCCTAATTAAAAACCTTATGTTTAGATTGCCAAAAACCTTCTATCTACTAGTGCAGGAACGGTCGTTCCCAAGTCAACCCACATTATACACGTAGTCTAGTAGTAGAGATGACAAATTCCTTGTTCATGTGGGTATTCGGATCTTGGTAAGCTTGAGAAGTGTGTGCCATGGAGGGGAGCCAGTGCTACCAAGATCCTAAGTCATCTGCTCTAGATAGTGCGGTTGGAGGAAACTCTAAGTGGGAGTCTAGTGGATATTGTCCTTGCTAGCCTTAGGATTGTAATTATCTATTTATTTATTTCAAACACTCTACTTGGCATGTCTTATGTGTGTGTTCAATCAGATCTGATCAAAAAAAAAATTCAAGGTTCAATATTAAACAAGTCAAAAAAAAATTAGGATCATTTCACTGTTCAATGCATCTGTTACATAGAAAATCGCATCTGACATTCTGAGTCACAACTGTTTCAATAGAAAACACATATGACATTTTGAGTCAAAATTGCTAAAACTTGAAACACATTTAACAAAATGAGCTACAATTGTTGTATTCTAAAATGTATCTGATACTGTAAACCACATTTGTGAGCTTCTGTGATGCATATGATCTTCTAAACCACATTTAAAGTCTAGAACAATGCATCTTCCTATCACAAAAAATCTTACAATTAACAAACTTAAAACTTAAAATATTTACTATAGGATCTCATTATCTGATTTACCCTCTACTGTAAACTTGATCCAAACCTGTGACTTGTTCATATTTAGGTTCATCCTTAGTTTTCCTAATAGTTTCATCTTTACATTACCTAGATCATCTACAATTATTGTAGTCTAAAACACATTTGATATTGTAAATGAAATTTGTGAGCTTCTATGACGCATCCAATCTTTTGAACCGCATTTCTAGTCTAGAACGACACATCTTCCTATCACATAAAATATTACATTTAACAAACTAAAAACTCAGAATATTTATTGTAGGATCTCATTATCTATTTTTCCCTCTGCTGTAAACTTGATCCAAATCTATGACTTGCTCATATTTAGGTTCATCCTTAGTTTTCCTAATAGATTCATCATTGCATTACCTCAATCATCCTTAGCATACCTAGGAAAATCCTTGTGCATAACACTTTGCAAACCTTTGGGTAAATAAAATGTCTTACCTTGATTGAAAACACTGATTCAAATATGATTTCCCTTGACATATCATTTTACAATTTTTCCTTTATAATCTTCGTGGAATACCTCAAACTCACTAGGCTAGTTTGAACTCCACCTAGTCAACTTGTCACTTAGTCATTATGGTATTGATCCTAAAACATCATTGGCAATCCTAGTTGGAACCTTGCATCAAACTTGGTCAGTTAGTGACTCATCCCTTAGTTATCCAAAGATATTGACATATAGTTTGCATTATACCCCAATCTTTGCATGTCATAATTTATTCCAAAAAGACCAAAAACATAGCTTAACTTTCATATCCTAGTTATTTTCATTTTAGACATTATCTTAAGTTGTACCTTAGTCATTACATGTCATAAATATATGCCAAAAAAAATAAACCAAAAAAACATAGCTTATACTCTCACATCTTAGGTAGTTTCATACCCTACGGTTCACATTTATGTGTCATCCTTCTTTGAGCAAGTCTTATCTTATGGTCCAGACCAAATTACAAAAGAGACGATTAGAAATGGACCTTCACGACAACATGAGGACCTTTACAATCCCACTAGAAAAATGAACCTTGGTCCTATACCTCACTAGGTCAATACCAATACTACACATATTGGGTCAACATCACAAGAACCTCCAAGGTCTAACTCATATGTCAACCCATTTGAAAACTTCCTCATAAGAGATGACCAAGGTTGTATGACTATTGAGGAACTTGAGGCAGTAGCCCAGGATCCTAAGATTGTTGAATTTGTCGATGAGCTCATCATGCTTGACCCTCAGATATTTTTAGCCAAACTCCTAGAGGATGGAGTTAAATTACCACCTAGATTTGACATAAACATGCTACAAGTGGTGCCTTCGACTAAAAAATGTCTCAAACAAAAACTAGGGTCATACGACACATATTCCATAGAATGTTACACCTGAGGTAAACCTTAATATACCTTTAGGAGGAGCTACATAGAGTCCTTCAATGATTCACACTACTACCACTTTTGGGATTCCCTTCATAGCTCCACCTATAGCATCATCTGTTACACAGTCCATGACACAGGCTATGACCCAATCAACATCAACACCTATAACACAGTCAACAACATAATTGATAGGCATTAATCCATTTGAAACCTCAACAAACACCATGAATACTACCTCAAACAATCCTCATGGACACAAGAGAATAATATTTTTAGGTTCAGGACCCACACCCATGCTTAATGTCAAGGGTACCACATATAGTCATACTATCCCCCAAAATAGTGTTGCACAAGGATAAGGTACACATATGTCACCTTAGGGGAATCCAACACAACCAGGGTTTTGATCAAATACCTTTACCTTAAACACATCACAACAAGGTACCTCCCCACAACCCAAAAGTTAGAATACAAAAAGGCAACCCAACATAAACACCCCATATACACATATACCTCAGGTACAACAACAAATTACTTCATACACCTACCATGTACCTACACAAAATGTGAGACCCGACAATATGAATGACATACCAAACCCATAGGTGGATGCTCTAACTACACAAATGCTTGCTTTACAGAAAAAAGTTGAGAACATGCAAGTACCAACCAAAAAAATACTACAACATGTAGGACTTGCATCCATACCCCTTTGATAGGAGTATCTACATGCCTCCTTTTCCACAAGGATACACAATTCCAATCTTTTCAAAGTAGAAAGGGACAGGAAACCCAATAGAGGACATCCAATAATTTAGCATGGCTTGTGTTGACATTGCCTCAGAGCACACATACTTGATGTGATTATTCCCTAGAACTCTTATGGGTCCTGCACTTCAGTGGTTTTCATGATTACCTAGGGGCATAACAACATGGTCCAAGTTAGCCAACAAATTTGTAGAAAACTATTCCTTTAACATTGAAAATGATATCACATTAGCCACCTTGTGTACATTGAAACAAGAAGAGGGAGAGTCCTTTATCAAATACTTCTAGAGATGGAGAAACTTGGTGAGTCGATGCCAGGTAGAGATCCCTGAAAAACAAAAGGTGGACATGTTCGTCAAAAATCTCCTAGATTCTTTAAAATATCCCTTGCAAGTTTATTGTTGTGCACACTTTGTAGACCTAGTAAAAAAGGAACAATGATTGAGAAATCACTTGTCTCTAAGGGTACCCTTAGGCTCTCTAAGAGTACAAACAATCAACACATGTTCAATGACAAAAACAAATGGTCTCAAAAAAAAATGTCACAAACGATGGGGTTTTGGATACCAAAGCTATAAACAAAACTGGTCCTACTGTCACTCTAAGAGGACCCGAATCCTCGACAACTACACCACAAACCCCTACACCAATGACAAATGCCATATGAAACAATCAGGGACTAGGACAACATATACCACCTAGGCAATACATTACATGTGAATACACTCCCCTCAGAGAACCCATTGAAATGGTACTAAAGAAACTTGTTCAATCAGGTGTCATACAACTACTAGAACCCACGTCTTACATGTCTAATTTTAAACCCTCTTGGTGGGATGATAATTCCTTTTTTGAATATCACCAAGGTAAAGGACATAAAACATCTGCTTGTAGACAACTCATTTTTTTTATTCAGGACCTTATCGAAGAAAAAGTAATTGAGGTATAGGGACAACAACAACACACTTCCAATCAAGATCACATGATCTACAAGAATCCCTTACAAGACCACGGTTAAGGGAAAGCCTTTGATTTAGGTACTAATAACAATAACTCAGCCAATTATAAGGCTACTAGCTAGAATTACAGCAAAATCATCCATCTTCAAGATGCAGACGAACATATCAACACCATTACCATCAAGAAGACCCTAGAGTGCGCTGTAATCACAAAGCTAAAATAGCCACACCTTCCCCTTCGCCTCCCAAGCAGTCCCAAGCTAAAGGCCATTTTAACTTGTTGGATCAGCTAGAGAAAACCCCAACACAAATATCCATATTGGAATTGTTACGCACATCACCCAAGCATAGGGCCATCCTAGATAAGATGTTGTAAGAAACCTCTATCCTAGACAACCTCAACATCGATTGATTTCAAGCCATGGTTGGATTCCTTGCAAGCTCTCACCATGTTACCTTCTCTAACAAAGACTACTCAACCAAAAAGATGAACCATAATGGCTCACTACACATTGAGGCCTTCATCCATCAAAATAAGATCAAACGAGTCTTGATAGATGGTGGAGCAAGATTGAATGTTTTCTCCTTAAAATTGGTTAAGGCACTGGGTTTTTCTAAAGCATGTGTGGATAAGACAAAGAGCATAGTCATAAAAGGTTATGATGATGATGAATGATCCTCCCAAGGCATAATAACACTTCCACTCTGAGTGGGACCCATAATGTTGGATATGACTTTCCAAGTATTGGATCTAGAAATCCCCTATAATCTTCTCCTCATTTTACCATGGATTCATTCCATGAAGGTCATTCCCTCCACGTATCATCAATGCCTAAATTTTCCCTAAAATAACGCTGAAATTACTATCGAGGGTGACCCTAATCCCTTTGAGTATTGCATTAACCTATGAGGAGTCTTTGAATGTCAAGTACCACTTAACTGTGAGTCCTCAACGTCAAACTCATCCAAATAAATTTATCCCTCAACACTCACTGAGACATTTGATGTCCCTCTATCATCTGCCTCTACATCTTCTACTTTCGCTACCAAATCCCTAGACCTCGAGATCCAGATCCAAGAGAAGGGATGCGAAGAATACAACATGAACACTACCTTCTACATCACCACAATGCCAAAAATCATCAAAGACATATGGAAAGTTGTGTCACAACATGGAACCTAAGGTCCTGATTCATGTACCTCCCAAAACTACTTTCCTCAAATGGGGATACCTTGGCAAAGAAGATATTGAGGATGTGTCTGATTGGGTTTATAAAGAAGAGGAGGCACCTCTTCCAATAGAGAAATATGGTAAAGGGTTTCTAATGATGCAAGCAAAAGGGTATGATGGAACCAGTGGTTTGGGCATAAACAAAAATGGAAGAAGAGAACCCTACATACCTACTAAATGGGGGAAGAATCTTGGGTTAGGATGGAAACCACTGAAGGTTGGTACCACAAATTGAATTGCCTTTAAATAAGGAATTACGTGCTTCTAAATGTGTCGAGACATTGGAGGATTCCGACAATGATTCTAACAATTGGGAATGGGAATCCTATTCCTTTAGCACTTATGAACTAGGCAACATTTTCCATGATTTAGATACATCTAACCCTAAGGTAACCAACTATATGAACATCAACATTTGATTCGATACCTCAGTCCTTACCTTATCGGATGCTTCCCCACCTTTTGCAAATATTGGTGATGGAATTTCCATAGTCTACCCACAATTGGTTGACTGGGACCAACAAGGTCCTATCATTTTGGATACCTTTGAGAATGGCGAAGCTATTGTTGAGTTCATGGGACTAAGAGAATGAATGCCATAGGGGGACCATAAAGCTAGCTTCACGTGATAGAACTTAATGTTGTAGTGTACTTCAGGGAGATTGCATCACCCTCCAGTCGCAAAACTAATAATAAAGAGAAAAATGAAAGGTCTTTGGGTGAAAACTGTGAGGCACCCTATGATTAGGAAAAAGTAAAATCAAAGGATATATCTGAAGGTGAAAACCTCCTTGAGGCACCTAAGGATGGAGGGTTGAAATTTCTCCCCAACACATAAGAGCGATCACCGATGCTAATCGAAGATACCCTAAAGGTCAACACTGGAGCACCTGAGGATCCTAAGACAATGTTGCTAGTAGCTTCCTTGATAGAAGAACAACAACCTAAGTTCCAAGCATTCTTCACATAGAGAAATGGTAGTTTTTCCTGGTCATACGCTGACATGCTTGGATTGGATCCTAAGCTAGTCTTACATCACTTACTATTGAATCCAGAGGCTAAACCAGTAAAGCAAAAACTCTAGAAAATGCATCTACAAATCACCTTGTTGGTCAAGATAGAACTAAAGAAACTCTTAGATGCTAGCTTCATCAAGTTGATTGATTATACAGAATGGATCTCCAATCTAGTACCTATCACAAAACTAAATGGTAAAATATACATATGTACTAACTACAGAGATTTGAACAAGCCTTGCCTGAAAGATGATTGTTGATTGTGTTTTCTGCACAACAACAACTCAGACAGAATATGAAATCCTATCTCTCTTGAAAGGTAAATCTCTATCAGCAAGCCTCAAGAGATAACCCCAAGGTCTCTAGTGTCAGTTCTTGACAATGCATAAACAACTCAATGACAAATGTGAAAATGCTGGTAATCACAATGGGATCTTACTACAAGCAAAATACTAAATCGATTCTATCAGATTTAACAAATTGGTGATACTTCAATCCTAGATTTAACCCAATAATCAAAGAAATAGAAAAAGGATAAGGGTTTTGAAGAGATTTCTAAGTCTAATACTACTCCTAAGATCAACAATGAAGGTAACCAACACTCGAATGGACCAATCCCTCAAAACCGATCTCTACTTGACCCAGATAAATCTACAATCTTACAAAGAATAGTGCAATATTCTGAGGTGTTAGGATTTTCAAATCATAAACATTCATTCAAATAACCCTATTGCAGTTAAAATGAACAAACCCTCACAATCGAACTGAACACACTGAAATATGAAGTCCAGGCTAACTTTGCAAAGCAACTAACAATCAGTTGGTTGCGGAAAGTATGGACTGAAGGATTGCTACAACATTCAAGTATTAGATCACAAACATTATTAAATCAAATCTAATCTTAGTATTAACCTTCTCAAAGCAATTTTAAAGATAGAATAACAAGAACCATGCAAAACAAAAGAAAACAAGTATGGCACCAAATCACAATGTCATTTCTTGTATTCAAATTGTTCACTGTAGCAACAATTCTAGCTTTTTGTTACAATATTTGCTTGAGGGAAACTACCTACTAACTTACTCTACTTCTAACTAGCTCTTCTTTATATCAATCTCTATATTCTGGTTACAAATTCTAATCTTCTAACCCTTTATAAATGAGGCGACATGCCCAATATATAGAATTCCCCAGAAACCCATCGACCAAGCAAGGGTTTCACAACAATAACTCGGCACAACAACCTAGCCAAGAGAGTCTTTGAAATGGGTCAAATAGGCATTAAATACACATCTCGTCCAAGTCAACCTGGGATCCACAGTGCAGTTCATACCAACGTGCGGGAAGATAAAAGGGAAGTACAAAATGTGCAGTATCCTATCATTAGCTCCCTTCCCTATTATCTTTGTTCTAATCTGGATCTTCATGTACTTTCAAGAACGTCCCATCCAGGTCTGCCGTAGGCGGCAGGGGAAAAACCCTAAGTCGATTCTCAATGGACGTAATCTCTTCTCTTGACTGTTTGACCGACTTATCCCAATCTACCCTATAAGCCAAATACTTATCAATAACTGGAGGGTAGGTGGCCGCATCATCTAGCTGGTGCTCGAACATAGAATCATCATTACTTGGTGCATAAACATCCTACTACCATTCTCTCGACTGCTCTAGACAATGAGGAACCAGTTGTTGCTTTGCTTGATTCAGCCTGCACTCAACATGAAAACCACAGTAAAAACTATAGGAAACCAATGTTAATCCATTAATACATCATTAGAATGCATCTCCTACAGCCAAAGTGCCATTAAATTTCATATGAAATGATCCCACAAATTTTAGGTTTCGGGGCCATCCGCAGAATCTGAGCCAAAGAGGAATTTCAGGAAATTCTAGTCTGATCGGATTCCAATGGAATAACCAAGAAACACCTACTTAACTATCAAATTAGATCATAATCAACCAATAAGTCACATGAAATAATCAATGAATGCATCATAAGCCATCAAAAAATTCAATTATCTCTCATTCCATTACATTGCATCAAAGTTCAAAAAAAAATCCGTCCAGGGAGAACTTCCGCGAAGAACGGGCCGGAGAAGGGACTTTGGAAGATTAGGGAGACAGCGGATTTCAAAGAAATCCAGACTCAATGGAAATCCACGGTTAAGGCACAATCCCGGACTAAACGGTTCAAAGGCAAGCACTTCATCCAAACAATTTTCATTCGGGATGAGGTCACGCCGAGTGGGGCACGTCCTATTGATCGGCGAACGCGAAAGTCATGTCGATGAGAGATTTTCTTTGGTATAAAGTCATAGCAAATCACCCTTGTCTCACCGACCATCAGAGTTTAAGTAATCACTTCGGCCAAACTAAAGTTTTTGATATGAGGTCCTAGCAAAGTTGAGGTGTCTTGCCGAACGTCAATGAGGAACATCTCGATGTGACCAGTGGGAAGTCAGGGTAAGGTCTCAATGACTTCTCTTGGTCTCGCCGACCAGCAATAGAACACAATAGACCTTTGATGTAAGAAAGATAAAGTCACAATGAATATATGGACTTAGGAGGGCTTTCGTTGAAGCATTTGAGTTCAGCTGGAGATCCCAGTGACTATGTTATGTCTCATCGATGAAGAGTTCCATTGGCATAACCTCTTGCTGACATTATGAAGTCACCCCGACAGAAGATCTGGGCTCACCAAGAGAAAGGTTTTTCTATGAAGTCCTAGCGACCGTTAGGAGTCTCGCTGAAAGTGAAGGTGTCGGCAAGAGTAGGGAGCTCACAGTAAGGTCTCAACGAAGCATGAATGTCTCCCTGACAGAAGGTCACTCAACAAGAGTAGGATATGTTCGGAAAAAGGTCTCACCGAAAGGGGGAGGTCTCAATGACAGAACGAAAGATCGGCAAGATGAAAGGAGCCTGCTATGAACTCTTGGCGATGGGGTTTTTCTTGCCGATAGAAAGACTTTGGCGTGAGAATTACAGTGTCCGAGCGATCAAATACAAACCCACAAAGGGCTTCAACGAGACACAAAATGACCGATATAACATCTCACCGACTTTGAAGGGTTACAGTGACTAAAAATAACATAGCTCGATGAAAGAAAAAGTGCCCAGTGGGAGGTCTAGCCGAAGGATAGATGTCTTGGCGAAGCGAATGAATATCGGTAAAACTATGGGATCCCGCTATGACCTCCTGCCAACTAGGGCTAGTCTTGCCGAAAGCAAATATGAACAAGCATGTCGATGAGACATTTTCTTATGGAGTGAGGTCTCGGTGAATCCTCTTTGTCTTGCTGACTGATATGCATAAAAGACTTCATCGGTGAACTACGGTGTGATCAATATGACATCTCACTGACATTGAAAGGTCACAGCAAATAAAATTCAGAAGGGATGGATTATCCCGGATTGCGACACTGAATCACGATTTTACTCAAACACTGGATTAGTCACGAAATTCAAACATTTTAACATAGAGCAAGTCAAGGATGGACCTTTCATAAATTTTCCCTATGTTTCAGGCCTGTTTTAAGATGAAATCACCTGATATGGCACTGCCCTAGGTCTAAAACCCTACTCATCCACCATTAGCGCACATGTAAGTTCAGAATTTAGTTGTTTCCACTTGTTAAGTTATCACTAGGGTTTACTAATTACTCTCAGGCAAGATTCATTGAAAATAAAATAGATAAATGAGCTCAAAACTCGCCTAGGGGCTGACATATAATGCAATACTAAACAACCTTAGCATGAAATAATCCAAGAGACCCAGAAACCAAGTTAGATACACCCCTCAAAGCACGCACGAAGCAAACAACACAATTAATAAGATAGCCAGAGAAGGAGTTCGAGAGTTCGACCACAGGCTAGAATCCAAAGAAATTTGGCTCACGTAGAAATCTGTGAAGACCAAAAGTTCCTGAGCAACAAGGGTCCAACCGGAGTCCAAGCAAGATCTGAGAAAATCCGACCAGGGCAGAAAATCCTGATTCCAAGCAAAAGCCTAAAAATTCATCCAGAACTTAAGATTTTCAATGAATAACCTAGGGAAACACTTAGGCATTCAAGATAGACATTTTAAGCACATGCCTAGGTAAGAAAAAACCTCAAAAAGAAAGGGCCAAAACACCAAAACCGAAGCGAAAGAGGGTCCCTACTTCCAGCGGGGCGTGTGTGCTAAAACTGCACAACAATGACTTTCCTCTCCCCAACATCAAAATTATCATGGATCTTATAGCAGGATATGAGATGTTGTCCCTTATGGATCACTACTGTATTTGACTCCACTTTCTGACGAAAGTTTGTTGAACTGTCAACAAACTATTGTTAGAATTATAACGAATCTCTTGATAAAATTTCATCTCTGAATTTTCTTTGGTATCCCGACGAGCTTCAAAATGTTGAAATCATGATTGAACTTCGTTGGTTGCTGCCACAAAAAAGGGACCTTGTGTTTTTCAGAATATCGATGAAAATTGCATCAATCTAGCGATGAACAATAGCCATAACACATGTGGCATGCCTCTGCCAAATCATCAAAACAACAAGAGATGTTTGTTGGAATTACAACCAAGTTTCGTGGAAAGTTCAACAAACATTCATCATTTGTTTGACGATATCGTCATCAGAATGAGATCAAAATTGTGTTGGATCTATAGCTATATCGAGAGGACTGACTTGTGGTCTCATTGATGGGCACGAGGAAGTATATTGGTGAGACTTATACCATCGGGGTAAGTTCTAAATGTTTACCCAACCCACTATGTGTCATCGATATATTCCCATTTCTCCTATCGGTGAAAGAAATGACAGTCTCACCGATGAAACTTCATCGGTGAGACTTAAAAATTTGGGCCAACATACATTTTTCATGCCGAGATGACTTGTCTTGCCGATAGATTCTCTTCATCAATGAGACCATAAGCCAGTCTCCTCAATATTCTGAGAAAGATTCATCATTTGTTTGACGATCTCGCCATTGGAATGAGATAAAAATTACGTTGGAGCTATAGCAAGCTCATTGTACTTTTTTTTTCATCAAACTGGGTCGTCAAAATTTTGACGAAACATTGCAGTTTTTTTTCTAAAGATTTATCGGGAGGACTGACTTGTGGTCTCATCAAAAGAGCACGAGGAAGTATATCGGTGAGACTTATACCATCAGGGTAATTTTTGAATGTTTACCCAACCTACTATGTCTTGCCGATATATTCCTAGTGCTCCTGTTGGTGAAAGAAATGATGGTCTCGTCGATGAAACTTCATCGGTGAGACTTAAACGTTCGGGCCAACATATATATTTCATGTCAAGATGACTTGTCTTGCTGATAGATTATCTTCATTGATGAGACCATAAGCCAATCTCCTCGATATGTCTTCTTTAGTAATCTTGATCACTACAATAGTTTTGATGTCTCATTGATGTGCTAAAAAGTGCTTGTAACCCATAATAGGTCAGGAAGACCCATACCAGCTCATGCTGATGTGATTTTTTTGCCACAATATCTTTGATCAGAGGGATTTTCAGGAGTAGAACGAGGTGACCATGGGTAAATAATATTTTGTAGGTTCAATTACATCCTTTTCTAACTCAAAATGTAGTTATTATTGAGAAATTTACATGAGTAAATCAATATAAAATTTTGAGTAAATCAATATATTTTGTAGGCCCAATTCACATAAACTACTTAGAACTAGGGAAATGTAGAATAAATGATACCTCAATTGCTAACCAATCATTTGAATGATACAATAAAAAAACTTTCTCTTTCAACTTCAAATGAACACCATTAGAGAAGTGACTTATAGATGATACATGAAACTATAGGTCTTCCATTATTAAAGCCAACATCTTCTATGATACACTTAATCAATGCATCTTGATTTTCCTAAAACCAAAATAACAAAAAAATGTAGTGTAAGGGAATAAAAAAATTGCCAGAGCTTTATAATATAATGTGCCTAAGCAAAAAAGTGATATAACTGGAAATTCAAATAGAAGAGATAGATACACCTCGAGAAGGTCAGAATCATATACTTGTTGCCTGTTAGTGAGAGTCTTTTGTGGCCTCTGCTCTCCATCAGTGAGCTCTTTCAAGGAAGACATAGGAGTCTGTGAATTCTTCCAGACACATCTATTGGTTAAAATATTATTGAAAAATAATATTAATTATTTAAAATCAGGAGGAGATAACTAAAATTATACATAAAAAGATATAATTTGTTTATATTGGACAACCATGAGTGTATGATCATGATGGAATTTACCATTTTAAGGCACAAAAATGGACAATACATAATGAAAAGTGGAAACTTAACCTCCTTGAGTTAACAACACAAGCCAAACTAGCTTTGGTCTCTACTAAACAATGTTGCAAGATCATTTCCCACACATAGAAATTTGTGCTTCTGACAGTCCACAAATGCACCTACACCAAAAATTACACACAATAATAGTGCTCACAAATATTCCAACCTCATTGCAGCAAGAAAGGCTCAACAAGATATTGCAGCAATACAAAGACATCTTTCTATCTCTCTCAGTCCTCTCTCTATCTCTTTCTATCCATATATTTCAAAAATAGTCCAAATAGATGAAACAAGTGATGCCTTGTAATCTTGAAAACAATGTAGTAAAAATCAATATTAAAAAATTACCCTCTTTTATTCTCCTCTTAAGGTTTGGGAGGTCAGGTGGGTGCTTCCCTTCTTCTTCAAGCTCCTGAAAATTAGTACAAAACATATGAACAAAATTTCATGGTTAAGTGGAAGCCTCCCATCAACAACAAGATCCAAATATTCGTGTATCTATCTCAATCGAGCCTCTAAACCCTTTAGAGTTGTTAGTTTTTCCACTAACTTGTTATGCACAAAAGTCAAACTTTAGAGTTATGTCACCACTAAAAACAAAAGAAACAGAGCTTTGAAACCAAATCCACACACAACACAATGTGGTATTCATAGAAATCCATACAAACAAACTAAACTCAAAACATTGGAATGGAAACAACTTGAAATTATGATACAGAGCATGGATTCACTTTACTCAACTGGAGGCACATTTCACAATAATGGGTTCTTCATCTAAAACATCTGTATGAGGTTCAAATAGTAAATAGATTGATGAAAGATAGAGGAATTAAAAATATACTTGGATGTAGTTGGATTGAAGGTCGTAAACTAGTACATGTTTTTTGTGTAGGAGTCATATCACATCCACAAACATGGTAGAGCTATGCAAAGCAGGATAAATTGGCTTGGAAAATGAATGCATTAGGGTATAAAGAATCATTTTTCTACCACCATAGTGAAAATTTATCACTTTATTTCATCTTTTCATATTGGTTTGATGCTTTAAACAATGCATTTCTTATATTCAAAATTTCATTACCTTATTGAGCTTCTCTTTGTTTCGAGAATAGTTTAATATTCTCTACTTAACAAGGCCAACCACGTGACAGTGGAAGCTCATTTGGCCCCTCTCCCCCCCCCTCACATCACTCTCAATTCCCCATACCTAATCATATAACATTAATCATTCATTCATCCATTAATAACATATAGCATTAATTCATTATCATATAACATTCATTCATTAACATATAAAATTTATTCATTAACATATTCACATTCATTCATAATATGATTATGATCTCTCTTTTTTTTGTTTCTTTTTTGAGGCTAAAAAAAGCTAAATTGGAGTATCATTTTCCAAATCATCTGTCCCCCCTTCATTTTTTTTCCCTTTGCTTGTGATCTTAATGTATGCCTAGTCGCGTACTCATGACGTGGACGCCCCTATAGGGGGTCTGCTGCAATAACAAAGAAATGTTAAATTGATATGTTTTATTATTATTGTTACAAGTATTTCATTAATTAAAAGAACATTAGAGTGGTTCTCTTTACCTAATGGGGCCACATCATGTTCTTGATCTTCTCTTATAGTCTCATTCTCAACATGTTGAACACCCTCTAAATTGTGATCTAGAGTTGAAACACAAAAGGTTACATTAATTAATACACCAATTGAAATTAAATATGTTTAAAAGAACATTAGAGTGGTCCTCTTTACCTGATGGGACCACATCATGTTTCTGATATTCTCTAGCCTGATCATGCTCAACATGTTGATCACGCTCTACATGCTCTAACGTTGAAACACGAAAGGCTACATTAATTAATACACCAATTGCAATTAAATATGTTTAATTGTATTAATCCATACTACGTTTTGTATAGCATAGGAATACATCAAGTACCGGGATGCACAACATGACCTTCATCTGCAGGTTGTGCTCCACCCTCACTAGGATGCATTCCAATGTCATGTGCAGTATTATCATTGCTTGTATGTTTAAAAAAAATAGGCACATAATTACTTTATGGTGGAAATTAATATTGAATAGATTGCACAAGTATTCAATTTTAAATAAACTTTATTGAGTTTATTTACCTGTGTGTCAGATGCAATGGAAGATTGTGTTTTCCTAGTCAAGACTCTTAGGCATTCAGCCACGACTCCATAGCCTTGTTGGAAGGAAATATTTAGGTCCTCTTCTATGGGAACTTTGTTGAATTCAAAGCCCTGCATTTTTTCATAAGATCATGAATTTTGCTTCTATGGTAAGATAAAACCAAAATTGTTTGCAATTTATTATTTGGATGCAATATTTCATTTATTGATAATTACAATTTGTGTGGCTAATTTCATTTAACCACCAGAGCCAAGTTTGTATTTCCTGTGTTTTTCTAGTCTTGCCTTTGTTGCCTTTGATGTGTCAGGAAACCTATAAAAAGTTTGAAATACGTTAGATTATGTAAAAATAAAGAGTAATCAGTATATGATTACATTATTGATAGTATCACATACCTTCCTTGGCCTAATGGTGTCTTTCCTTTTTCCTTTTCAGCCTTCTCCTTTCCATCTAACACCAGGTCCTTCCACTCCCTCTCCGGAATCATGGGGGGACGCTCGTACTTTTTGTTCTTCTCTAAATGTGACCTATATTGGTCCCTCACATATTTTAGATAGGTACCAGGTTTCTTAAGGACCTTCGTTCAGTTGAATGTTTTATCACCGAACAACAAAACTAAATGGTTAATGAGCTCATCTTTTAAATCTTCATTTTGGGCATTCCACTGTAATATCACTTAGATGTTTATAAAAAACATCATTTCCTACAAAATGATCATGGGATCATTAGTCTAAAAAGAGTGATCAATAAGTAAATTTCAATTGGATTATATATAATAATAATTAAAACATTTTAAAGTACCTAGGACCTTCTCTATCTTTATGGGAATGAAATCCTCGGTCACCACAAATGTGACCGACAATGTTCCCATACTAGTAATACGAGAAGATCTAGGAAATGTTGCTAAAACATCACTAGTACTAGCTATGGCCTCTACATCCCTAGGTACATGTCCTGACGCATGTTCTGGCATGTGTTCACTACGAGAGTGTGCACTACCCGATGCCTGCATGCTATGTGTTGCCAAAATTTGAGACAAAAATATAGGCATGGATGATGGGGTCGAATGATGTGATGTATGCGCAGGAAGATCAAGATCGACACTTGTACCAACCCCTACTCCTCGGGCAGCACCCACAGTACCCTGATCATGGCCAACAACATCATGAGGATGCAAATAATCTTGTAAAAACAACACATATTTTAGTTCATGACATAAAAGAGTACAAAATATAAAACCATGAATGAACTTATTTTATAATTAAAGACCTCATGACAGCTTACTTGCAAGTTTTGCGCTCTCTCAGTCAATATTTTAACCCTCTCTTATCTCATCTGTTTGAGGCACTATGAATATCAACTTAAGGATTTCTTCATTGCATTTTTTTTGGGTCTTCCTTAACATATCAAGAGGGCTTGTTGAATATGCAATGTCATCATCACATAATATTGACTACACCTCCCTATGGATTTTCTCCTCTACTGCTGGTTCCTTTCCTTGATCAGCTGACTACATCAAGAATATTAAAAATATTATCAAAATTAACCCAAGGAACTTATGAAAAAAACCATAAAAATAAAACATTTTGCTCATATCTAATTTGTACAATTACAATGATGTAAACCTGTCGAGTAGAAGTAGCTGAAGATGCATCACAATCTGTGCTCTGGGCCGAATCTTTCCCCATATGATCAATGTTCCATTGTGACAAAAATTAAATATAAAAAAGTATTACCGAAATGAAACCAATAGACTTACAAAAAAAAACATAAGAATAAAATGGTATATTGGAGTCATTAATTGGAGGTTGGGTAAAATGGTGCATAGTACATGCCACCCCCATAGTAACTGTGTTTGTAACTAAGCAATTCAAATTGTAATTGATTAGCAACTCTTCCCCTGCAGTTATTGATTTTATCACATATACGAATACACGGTTTCCCTCGCGCACCTCAAATATGCAATTGGGTTGCTTATTTGTTGACCCAGGCCATGTATTGTTTATAAACTATGCAATATTCCCTAATGCTTTTGGCCTTCCATCAATGTACATAGCCACTCCTTTATTTTGATCCTTATCTTTTAGCTGTATATAATATGCTGACAGTGCATACCTACGCATACTTCATGTATATCGAACCAACTGCATCCAATCTTTGTAATTGTAATAGCGTCTAACATACTCCATCAATTCAGTAACTTTTTCATAACATACCTTTATGCCATCCATGCAAAATAATCCCAAACCATGTAATGACGATGGTGCTATGTGATATATCCTCTCGTTGACACAAAAATCAGTGTTTATTGGAGGAAGTTCCTTGGGTACCCATTGTTTCTGTAGATGTTTGTACCTCAAGGGAACCTCGATGTCGCCTATGCTCTCATCATCATAAGAACATGACCCCCATTTAGCAAGAAAAAATTCCATGTGTTTACAAAAATTTTCTTCTAATATTTTGACCTCTAGTTGATCTCACTCTTTTAGACCTACTACATGTCTCGCTTTCCTCTTCTCTTCCTGAATATCCCTCGCTCGAGGAAGACAGATCTAACAAATACCTATTTGGTGGTACCTACACTCATAAGGATGTTGGATGAAGTTATTTCATGGTGATGTGATTCCAAGGTGACATTATGATAAATCTATCATTTCATCGCTAGAATTTGATAGGTTATAAGGTAATAAAGTCTTGATAGATTGCAAGTTATTGTTACTACCGTCCAAATGTGTCCATCACAAATCAAATATAATTAATTTTATAACTCCCAAACTTTGTAACAAGTGTTAAATTTGACTATGGTCCACCAGTTACACAACCAAGGCCTCAAATGTATTCTATAATTGTAACAAAGGACATTTTCTCTTCATTCAAGTAAATAAACTTGAAGGGAAACACCACCAAGTGGTTTATTGGACACCTACATGACTAAAAATACACCTACATTTAATTTCCATATGTCTAAGTGATTAATGTGGAGGGAGTGTGTACTAGGCCTGGTTAAGTCATCATAAGTTTATGCTTTGGCAATAAAAATTGTTTAAGTCATCTTAAATCTTCCTATGTCTAATTGCTAGGAGACTTTTGGTATGTTTTAAGGTAGGATGATTGGTTGCATCAATTTTCTAGTTCTCTATGACAAGGTTTCAACATCTTCAAATAGTGAAGTTAGTGATCATAGTCATTTCAAACAACAGCATTTTCATTATCTATGATGGTAGGATTTGATAACTTAAAAGAATTGGCTACCCAACAAACTTAAAGTTAAAAGAAACGTTTTCAGTTTAAGGGGTTAGAACTTTCTTTCATCTTTTCATATTGGTTTGATGCTTCAAACGATGTATTTCTTATCTCACTTCTATCATATTGTATTCCCATCCCATTGCAATTGTTGATACCAAAATTTCATATCAAATACCACATTATTGAAGTAATTTTTTGTGTTTTTACTATTTTTCTGAAGTTTGTTTGTGTTGTATGGATCCGTACAAGCTTGAAATGCTCTGAGATCATTGGTGTAGATAAATATATGTGTTCGTACAAGCTTGATATGCTCTGAGATCACTATTTTGTGGGAGAAAACAATCAAATATAGGGACTGCCCTATTTTTCCTGTGTAAGGGTTTCAGGGCTAAATAGAAATGAAATCCACCAATCCACCTATTGTCTTGGAACTGTAACTCACTAGATTGGTGTGCAACATGGTATGATAGAGGTTCATTGCATTTAGGGGTCTGTTAAAGTAAGAAAATTTTCATTGAATTGATGCCCTAGGGCTGACAAGGGCAATTTTCTTGTGAATTTGTGGTTGTTAAGTCAGGGTTTGTCAATTTGATGGATATATTGGTAGAGTCATGGTGACACTATTTGATGGTCCAATCTCTAATTTGAAACAAAAATATCTCTAAAAAATCTAAGAGCTATAATTGGATTGCCACCATCATAGGAAAGATTCTTCATTCTCACTTTTAGGTGTTAAAATTTAACAATACCTTGATTGACGAAAGAGCCCAAAGAGCCTTTCTCCATGGTATCCAAGTATGCATAGCAGCGGTCTTCTCTTATATATTTGGACATGATTTAAAGAACTTAGCTAGGAATTATTCATTTAACCTAAGGTTTCTCATAATGCCATCATTGGAAAAGTATGATCAAATTCTTCTATTATGAAGAATTGGTCTATGTGCCTCTAATAATCACTATAAATGTTTGTAAGGATAAATGACTAATTGCATTAGGTAGGAAAGAATCAACTTTGAGTTCTTCAAATATTATATTCCTCTATTCATAATTTTTAAGGGTTGTGTGTGGAGGAGGTTATCACTACCAAGAAGGGAGGAGACCTTTCCTTGCATATGTTTGTGGTGAAGGTATTAAAAAAGAATTGTATGCCTCTATTTCCATTCATTAGATCTAGCTTAGCCTAGCATATACTTGGACTAAGTCTACAATTACTTCAAAATCATGCAATGAAGGCTATGTGTGATGAAATCCTAGACCTTTGGGGGTGCCAATGTACAAGAAGATCTTTGGAAACTAGGCACGAAAATTGTACGTTAAAGAGAATGGGGGTGCCAAACTTACAGTGCTCATCGTCCCTTGGTCATCAATTTTCCCTGAGTTCCCTCAACCTCATCCTCGGCATTGGTATTGACCTTGTTTTAACTCCAAACTCTTCCTCTGCGCTGGTATTGACCTTGTTTTCACTCCTCCAAACTCTTCCTCGGTGCTGGTATTGAACTTTCACTTCTCCTATTTGATGAGCTACAACCTGATTTTGTTATGTTTTAGAGTATGTTAATTAAATTGAAAATTATGGTGCCATTTAGCTAGGCTTTAATATTCCACAATATAGTTAAGTATATATTAGTTAAATATATATTAGCTATATTAGATTTATATTTTGTAGCTCATTCTTGTAGATTAATAATAGACATTTGTGTTCTTTCTTCATGAAAGTATATATTCTATATTTTCCTTGGTGTTATCCCAATGCAAAATATAATTAATACAATATATATTTAATATAACAGTAATATTAGATTTAATTATATATAATATAATTATATTTATTATGATATAATAGTATATATACGCTTTTACCTAATATTTTAGAGGATTATACCATTACACTACAGCTGGTTTACCATTAAATGGCAATTGAAACTTTTTTTGCAACGACACGATAGTGGTTTCTAGGCATGAGATTTGTTTCAAGATCAAATCTCACAATATATGTAGCCTATTAGCTAATAGAAAGAGATATAGAAACTAAAAAGATAGAGAAAGAGAGAAAGAGATGAACTTAGATAGATAGGGAGAGAGAGAGAGCATGAGAGAGATAAATATAAGAGATACAAAGGAAAAGAGAGAGAGGGAAAAGAGAAACTAGATTTTTATTGGTTGTTTCATGTCAAAAATCCAAGGCTGGCATGTGTCCTTGGGGAGTTATTCTCAAGGTAGCATGCCATTTTATTAAAGATATGATAATTCTCCTTTAAGACCTCTTCAATGTACCCATTACACACTTAAAGAGACAAAGATAAATATAGGGAAGAAAATATAGAGAGAGAGGGAGATAATGAGAAACATACAAATAGAAAGGGAGACAAAGAGATGGAGAGAGGTAGAGAAATAAAGAGATAAGGATGAATAGATAGAGATATAAAGAGCGTGGTTGCTATATCTCTCCCTGTTTCTCTCTATCTCCCTAAACCCTAAACCCTCTTCTCTATCTCTCCTCCTCTACCTATATATATCCCTTTCTCTCGCTCCCCCTCTCTATCTCCCCCTCTCTATCTCTCACCATCTCTAGTCCCTCCCTATCCCCCCTATCCATTGACTCTCTATCATGATCTCTCTATCTCTTTCACCATCCCCCTCTATCTCTCTATATCACCCTCTCCCCCTTTTCTCTATCTCTCCTCCTCTACCTATCTATATCCCTTTGTCTCCCTCCCCGTCTCTATCTCCCCCTCTCTATATAAAGACAACCACACAATAGTGGTTTCCAGGCATGAGATTTATTTCAAGCTCAAATCTCACAATATATGTATCCTATTAGCTAATAGAAATAGATATAGAAACTAAAAATATAGAGAATGAGAGAAAGAGATGAACTTAGATAGATAGGGAGAGAGAGAGAGAGAAAGCATGAGAGAGAGAAATATAAGAGATACAAAGGAAAAGAGAGAGAGGGAAAAGAGAAACTAAATTTTGATTAGTTGTTTCATGTCAACAATCCAAGGATGACATGTGTCCTTGGGGAGTTATGCTCAAGGTAGCATGCCATTTTATTAAAGATATGATAATTCTCCTTTAAGACCTCTTCAATGTACCCATTGCACACTTAAGGAGACAAAGATAAATATAGGGAAGAAAATATAGAGAGAGAGAGGGAGATAATGAGAAGCATACAAATAGAAAGGGAGACAAAGAGATAGAGAAAGGTAGAGAGATAAAGAGATAAGGATGAATAGATAGAGATATAGGGAGCATGATTGATATATCTCTCCCTGTAATGCCAAGAAAGTGCAGAAAGACATATTAGAGCAAACATGCAATATAAATCTAAAATCTCTAAATGCAATCTAATGTTAAGCAACAAAGAACAAAGGAAGTCAAAAACGTAAACAAAACGAGAACAATCTCACCAAATTTGTACTTATTTCCATGATTCATCTCGATTGCCCTTCTCCATTTTGCTTGTGTAGTATAATTTCCCTTAGATTTTTCAAGAGTTTGTGCAAGTATAGCCTATGATAAAGATTTAGCAAAACATTGAAGATTCAAGATAAGTGCTCTCAAAAGTCATAAGATTTCGCGAGAGAGATTGGAATGACGAATGACAAATCAATTTATAGAAAATTGATTATTTGAATGACATGCCAGGATTGAAAGATCAACGAACGGTTGAGATCGACTAATTAGTCATGCATTCTGATAACAGTCAGTGATGACATGAGTGATACAAATTAGAAATAGAATTAAAGATTAAATAAATGATTTAATCTTCTAGTTTGATCTTTGAAAATAGAAGAATTGTCTTTGCATGACAAAGATAAAGATTGATTAAAGCAACTCTTGTGCGAATGCATGTACAAGGTTTAATTAATTAAATAGGAATATTTAATTAATATGCATGTACATGTGTATGCACCTAAAAATGGTCACATTATAATAAGTCTGGTAATTAATTAAATACAATTATTTAATTAATCTCCTAAAGTCATCTACATATAAATAAATTTAATTATTTATTTATATTGTTCATTCTTATGATTCTTCTACATTAATTAAATAAAGAACTTTATTTAATTAATTACCATCTCCATATTCCTCATAATTAAATTAAATAAATTCTATAATTTATTTATATTTGATTATCATGTTATTCGAAATTTGAAAATTTGAATTCAAAAATGGAATATTCCTCCTCTTCATCTCATAGTTAAATTAAATATTTTAAATATTTAATTTAATTCCTTCTAAATCCATCTCTCTCACATAATTAAATACTGCTTATTTAATTATGTGACTTTCTAATCTCATCTTCACATATAATTAAGTAAGTTTATTTATTTAATTATGAAATCTCATTTCAACTCATCCTTCAAAACGGAAACCTTCCTTCGAATCTGAATGAGAAAAAATGAAGAAAAAGGAAACCTTCTATTTCTCTCTCGACATTCGAAAATCCTATACCGTTCATCTTTCCAGATTAAATCTCAACCGTTGATCTTTGCCAACTAAGCTTTTGCCTTCGAAAATCTATAAATTTAACCTTTCACAAGCCATTTGGATGGAATCTTCATCTAGCATCCTCATTCTGTCAAAATCTATCTTCGATCTTCCCTCAATCGCCATCTATCATTTTCATTACATCGTTATGCTGCTGAAGTGAACAACCAACATTCCTCCATTATCAACCTTCAAAATATTGCATTCTTAGTATAGTATGCATTTATTTTTAAATCTCGTTCTTTAGTAGTCATTTTGTGGAGCTTAGCATACAAATTGGAGAGCTTTAGCAAAAATACTGGAGATAGAGGACAATGGGACGTCTTCAAAGGAGCTGCTGCATTGAGAGTTTGCTTTACTTTGTTTAATCAGTTTTCCTTTGATTTAAAGTTTCATTGGTGTGCTTGAATAGTATTTATCTCATTTTAATATGCACATATTTTCGATCACACATTTTTGGCGCCCACCGTGGGGCTTTGCCCCATTTTTAATATCTACTTGCAGATTTTATTGATTTTTTTGATGCAGATCTGACAGTTTTTGGACAAAACTGCAAGTTTTACCAATTTCTTCATATCTTCTACACAGTGGCGAATTTTTCTACAATATTTTTGCAGGATCTTTGAAATCATCTCAGGAGGCTACAGTAAAAAAATTGAGAGTGTATCATCGTTTTTGTAAAAGTTATCGTAATTTTATGTTTTTTCATAAAATTGGTTTTCTGAATGCAAATCAGCGATTTTTTAAAATATTTTTACATTTTCGGAAATCTCTTTAAATTCTAATGGGGGTTTGTGTTTTACAGATTTAATTTTAAGGTCAAAAACAATGCGAAAAAATCCGATCTTCATTTTCTGTGTGATTTCCATAAATCCGCGTTTCTGAGAGCAAAACAGAGAATTTTGCTGACTTCTTTACATTTCTGGAAAGCTCTCAGAAAATTAACAGGGATATCTTCTTTGAGTTTTTATTTTTGAGATCACTAAAATTGTCAAATAATAAAATCTAATTCGGCTATGTTAAAAACATGTATCTGAAATCGCAATTTTCTGATGAGTTTGTTTTTTTTTCTTTTGCTGCATTATAATATTATTTTTTTGATCTTGTAGGTGATCATAAGGAGCTCTAGTAGCAGCAATATCACTCACAACAACAATTTGGAAAGCGAAAATAACCAGGTGCACTCATTCCATCCTTAATCTCTTAGTCTTGTTTGTCAAACATTTCAATTTGGGGCATAAAATTAATCATTGTTTGCAAACACATTTGGATTTGGGCTCTTAAAACGAATATTGTCTTCAATCACATATTGAAAATCTGGTCTAAAATTCACCACTGTCTTCCATCACATTTTGATTTGGGATTTAAAAAGAACAAGTGTTTGAACTTTTTTACACACGTTTCATTTCTAATCTAAGGGAAATTAATCATTGTGAGCGTGAGTCAAGTGCGTGTGTGATCACAAACACCTCACTTGATTTGCTTTTGTCAAACCCTTCATAGGAGGCCTGCTAGGGGATTTCATCACCCCTAGGGACGACCTCAATCGAAGTGTGAATCGAAAGACACGCTTGTTTGGAAGTTAAAATCTTATCACTCTTGGCTAAGCCCCAAAGAACTTTATACCTTTGGGAAGTGAAGGTGAAGGGTGGGTTACCCCTTTCTCCCGGCTGTGTGGCAGGATTTTTCTTTCAAATCATCCTTAGTCAACCTTGTTCAAATTAGTTTGAAACCTAATTGGCCATACCCACTTGACTAGTTCTAGGACTTGTTGATGTGTCTTCTTTAAGTGTGTGCTTAATAATCACATTCATAATTTCAAATTCAAACTTGCTTATGTGTCTTGCGTGTGTGATTCATGTGTGTGCATGTGTGACCATTCATTTAAACATTTCCAAATCAAGCTAAACATCAAACACATAAAGACAAGTCACTTTACATGTTCTTCCAACACATTCACATCCTATCCATTTCATCCTAATCAAACCAAGTCATCCAATCTAATCATTCTACATCATCACCATCACCAATTATCAAAATGGTCATAATCATAAACAAGCCCAATCCAAATCATAAGCCCAAAATCATAACCCAAGGGGGCTATCCCTCTAGGCCAAATCATGAGACAAAACCTAAGCCCGAGATCATCATTCAAGGAGTCCCTTTCTCTAGATCAAATCATGAAACAAAACCAAAACATAAAATCATACTTCGAGGGGCTTCTCCTAGCACCTCTAATGATGACATGAATGATGTTACATACTTTGAGGAACAAATCAATATGCAAGAGCTTACACACATGTGTGACACCATGCCCACATTAGAACACAAAGCCCTAGCATCCCAACTTCAAAACCTTCTTCAAACACTTCACCAAATACCCAAACCCCTAGACCATCAAACCATACAAAGCCTTCAAACCCTCTTCCAAAACTTTCAACAAATCAAATCACCTCAAATCCAACACCTCCTAGCTCAAGCCAATCATTTCATTGATACTTGTCAAATTCAACAACCACAACATCATCCCCTATCCATTCATTATCAACCAATTCCACCTCAACCTAATGTGTCATCCCCTTCCACCTCATACCAATCTAATCCATTCACTTCTTTGCATGTCAATGCCACATTAACACATCCACCCTTATCACTGCAAGAACATAGGAGCCCAAGTCCACCTTGGCAGCAAAATCAAGAGCCTTTCAATTCTCATGTTCCATTTGACAAGGGGAACACTACTGAGTATATCATACCACTATCCAATCAAAAGCCTATCCTAAAGCCACCATGTCCTAGTCCTAATCCAATGGTCCCTACACTTTCCAACCCATTAACCCCTTCATTACCCTTACCATCCTCTAATCCACTTGCCAATACATCAACTCCATGGTACAAATTTTTCAAAAGTAAACCCATGGAATTGCCTAAATCCACCCCTACACCTCCAAAGGATGTGATCCAAGGACTACAAGCAAGGAATAGATTGTCGCCATGTCATTCAACACATATACTTGAACATACCAAAGAGTCCTCAAACATCATGCCAAGTCCTTCAAGTCAACCATGTCATCCACAACCCCTTGAGCCAATTCGAGAGTCTCCCGTCATAAGTCCAAGTCACCCTCTTTCATGCTCATATGTTGTTGACCATCAAGAACATGTCAAGTCTCTTCAAGAGTCATCCCCTTGCAATTTCATTCAAACAACCCAAGAGTTATATCAAGATTCTACTCCCAAGCATGTGGAAACATCAAGCCCTAGTCCTAATCAAGATCAAATCATTTTCATCCAACCCATCCATAATCTATATCGTTTTTATGATCAAGATGATATCCATAATGATGAAGAGCCTATCCAAGAGCAACTTGATCCTATACCCATCCATGAGAAAGATATTCCAAATTCACCTCCACCTAGTCCTATCCATGATCCATCAACATTCACTTCCCTTGATGAGACAAGTGCCTCCCAAGCACACATAGAAGATCAAACAAATACCTTGGATCTAAGTGAACACAATGCTAATCAAAATCCTAATGATCCCCCATCACCCATTATTGACCCTATTGCAAGCCCTCCATCATATCCTATTGGTTTTTCTACCCTCATTCATGAATGTTCCCCCTTCGAACAACAACCATTATCTTCTCCATCCAATAAGGAACTCATGTCTAGTGTTTCACCTACACCTGGTTCCATTGTCCATTGCACACTCCAAAACATGAACCACCAAGGTAAAAGTCTAGACCTTCATGAACAAAGTATTTCGGATCCCATCCATGTCAAAGTCCCTCCACGCTCTTATGGCCTTGGACATACACCCCAAGGACAACAACCTAAAGATGTTGGTACTTCCTCCATGCATCCCAAGTCCACTTTCCATCATAAAGCCTATCATATGCCTAAAACATATGTTGCCATTCCACCTCCATCATCCTACAAATGTCAAAAGCATGTGACCATACACCTTCCACCATCAACTCTACCACCATTGCTTCCAACTCCTAATATCCCTCCATCTAATCTACCTCCACTTCTCCCAACACCTAATATCCCCATTATCCAATCCCCTTATCCCTCCATCCATAAATACCCTAACATTCTTAATCATGACCAATCAATGCACACATTGTATAAACATGAAGCTTCCACCCATTCCACCAAACCCATGGGATTCAAAAGCAATAATTTCAATGCCTCTACCCATAAAATAAAAAATTCTAAGGGTTTTCATGCCTTAGGACATCAATACAAAAACTCAAAGCAAAATACATCTAAAAAGCTATATAAGCCCATACCTCCAAAAGTAAAGGCCAAAACTAAAATGGTTTGGGTACCTAAGAAAAAAGAAATCAAGTCAAATGAGGCATTCACATCACAAAATTCCCAACCATCCACTTCCATCCCACATTCTCATTCCATTCAAAAATCTAAAATTCCTAAAACCCACAAGAAAAATAAAAATCATAAAAATACTAAGTCTATGTGGGTACCAAAAACACTTTATCCACCACCTCCTAAGCAAACATCTTCATTGCTTCCTACACCGCATCCACATCAAAAGCTTCAATGTTTATCACGGTGTGTGCAACCATTGGTCATGGTTCCCTTCCATTTCACAACGATCCCACATACCTCCACCTCCCCATCCTTCAACTACTATCCTACATATCTTCCCCACCATCTTCCTATGATCCATGCTTTTGGCTAAGCCTCCCCATTCATCTTTTTCATAAGTCCCATATAATACCTATCATCTTCCCTACATAATCAATATCATAATCCATTATTGTCCTCCAGCATCCACATCATAATCCATCATCTACCTAATCCATCCCTTTCATGTCATCTCTTACCAACATCTATGAGCATAATGAGATTTGACATGGTCCATGCCACGACATCCATCTAGTGGGACTATCACCTTTCATGCAACTAGACACTGGAGTCCCTCCCATCCATATTCACCTTCTCCTATCCAAAAAGTCAAAAATTCAAAACAAAAAAAAATGAAAAAAAGAAAAAAGAAAAAGAAAAGTAAAGAGAAATCCCTTCATCCAATGGTGAAAACCTGGTAAACAGGCGCCCTGGATAAGTACCATGATGAAAACCTAGCAAATAGGCGTCATGTGTAGGTTGATCTTCTATGTCACTTACACTTGGGGGCACAATGTCTTATCTATCCAACCTATCCTTTTCATGTCTTATCATTTCCATCCTACCTACCATCTTTAGCCATTATACCTATCATATTGAGTCCATTCATCCACCCTTCTTCTTTTGATCTTGATGAAGATATAGGGGCAAAATGTTGAAACATGTTTTAGGTATCTCTTGATATACCTCATCCTTCCAAACAATCATATCATTATCCTATTGTCATAAGCTTTGTCATGAAAAATCCTATCTTGTACCTATAATGGGGCATGTTATTCCTATGCAACATAGTCTTTGGAAATCACATCCTTTCTCTCTTATGATGCATACATCCATTCCATTCACTATGACCTATCCATTCCATCCATCCATCTATCATGAGCCTTTTATCCCTTATCCTATCACCCACCCTTTCATCCATCAATCCCATTTATCTCCTTGCACCTAGACTTGGTTTTCCCCTTGTCATTGGTATCTAGCACAAAGGCTACTCAAATTTTCATCCTTTGACACCTCCAAACATTTCAAAAATCAAAAAAAAAAAATTTCAAAGTCCAAAAAAATCAAAACATTTCAAAGTCCAAAAAAATCAAAACATTTCAAAAATCCAAAAATCAAAACATTTCAAAATCCAAAAATCAAAACATTTCAAAAATCCAAAAAAATCAAAAACATTTCAAAATCCAAAAATCATAAAATGTCAAAAATCCAAAAAAATCAAATATCCAACAAAAATCCAAGCAACAAAATCATTCCAATCCAATCAATTCCCCAATCCAATCATTCAACCATTCAACCAAATCAATCATCTTCATCAAAACCATTTCATCCAATCAATCATCATATCATTACAAACAGTTTCTTCAAATCAATCAAATCATCTTCAATCATTCCAAGCAATAATCCAAATGCAAGTCCATCCTTAATCCATACCAATCAAGTTAATCAATTTTGTCAAATTATCCAATCACATCCTTTGGTCTTGATCCTAATCTTGTCGTAAACCAAATCAACCAATCAATCATTCAATTATCAGTCATCCTTGTGTTGCTCTAGGGACATGTCGCTCCCCACAATGACAACACTATCATCATTATCAATCAATCAATCAATCAATCAATGGTTTACAGCTTGACAGGGGCAATGTCTTGTTTTTTTTTGTATCATTTGTGCACGCTTGCTTGCTTGCTTGTGTGTGTTATCATTTTATCTTGCATTTGTATCAAATCCATATCATTCCAGCTAATATTCATATCTTGTGTGTGTTGGAATATCTTTTTGCATTATCCTTTGCATCTAGGGTCACATAATACCTTTTGTGCATTAGGACTTTAATGCTCTAAGTCTCCTTCCTCATACGTCTAGACAAGGTTGTATTAGGTTGGGGCACGAGACACATCGTCACCTTGGTCCTTATATCTTGGTGCATAACGTCTAGTGCTATATCAAACATCATGGTTGCTCATCTTTTATTGCAGCATAACGTATCATTCATCTCCTTCATCCACTTTCTATCTTGCATCATCCTATCTATCCTTATCATTTCATTTCGAGAGCCTACCCGTGTTTTTCCAACCCGCCTATCCTCTCGAGGGGGCATCATCATTCCATCATCCTATCTTTATATCATTATCCATTCTTCTCTATCCATACCTTAACTTCTTTGAAATGATGTTACTCGACAAAAAAATATCATCATCTCGAACATCATCTCAAAGAGGGGCAAAATGTATGCACGTAAAAATGGTCAACATTATAATAAGTCTGGTAATTAATTAAATACAATTATTTAATTAATCTCCTAAAGTCATCTACATATAAATAAATTTAATTATTTATTTATATTGTTCATTCTTATGATTCTTCTACATTAATTAAATAAAGAACTTTATTTAATTAATTACCATCTCCATATTCCTCATAATTAAATTAAATAAATTCTATAATTTATTTATATTTGATTATCATGTTATTCGAAATTTGAAAATTTGAATTCAAAAATGGAATATTCCTCCTCTTCATCTCATAGTTAAATTAAATATTTTAAATATTTAATTTAATTCCTTCTAAATCCATCTCTCTCACATAATTAAATACTGCTTATTTAATTATGTGACTTTCTAATCTCATCTTCACATATAATTAAGTAAGTTTATTTATTTAATTATGAAATCTCATTTCAACTCATCCTTCAAAACGGAAACCTTCCTTCGAATCTGAATGAGAAAAAATGAAGAAAAAGGAAACCTTCTATTTCTCTCTCGACATTCGAAAATCCTATACCGTTCATCTTTCCAGATTAAATCTCAACCGTTGATCTTTGCCAACTAAGCTTTTGCCTTCGAAAATCTATAAATTTAACCTTTCACAAGCCATTTGGATGGAATCTTCATCTAGCATCCTCATTCTGTCAAAATCTATCTTCGATCTTCCCTCAATCGCCATCTATCATTTTCATTACATCGTTATGCTGCTGAAGTGAACAACCAACATTCCTCCATTATCAACCTTCAAAATATTGCATTCTTAGTATAGTATGCATTTATTTTTAAATCTCGTTCTTTAGTAGTCATTTTGTGGAGCTTAGCATACAAATTGGAGAGCTTTAGCAAAAATACTGGAGATAGAGGACAATGGGACGTCTTCAAAGGAGCTGCTGCATTGAGAGTTTGCTTTACTTTGTTTAATCAGTTTTCCTTTGATTTAAAGTTTCATTGGTGTGCTTGAATAGTATTTATCTCATTTTAATATGCACATATTTTCGATCACACAACATGCAATTGAGTTAGCACTGGACGATTGAATGATTCGACGAAGAGATTACTCGAGAATGCCACTCAGACATTAAATCAAGAGTTAACTGAGCGATTAAAATAGATCTTTGAGTCGAGTAAAAGTGAATACTTAGATAACTCACACAATTATCTAAATATAGAGGAATGCGTTAAAATAGAATTTATGAATTAAATAATTCATTTAATTCAAGATTTGATATTTGAAGAATAATTAAATAAATAAGATTTATTTAATTAAGTAATGAAAGGATTTAATTGAATAATTAAATAAATAAAGAGTTTATTTAATTATAGTTGAAGTATAATAAAGAGTAAATTAAATAAGAATTTATTTAATTTGACAAGAAGGATAAGGTTAATTAGTAACATAATTAAATAAAAAGCGTTTATTTAATTAATCAAATAGAATAAAGAAAATGTGAATTAATTAAATAACTAAGATTATTTAATTAATAGAAGAAATGAAGACTATAGAGAATAATTAAATAATTGACATTATTTAATTAGTAAAAGAATACGAATTATGAAGAATATTGAAGTCGTAGGCTTAGACCAACTTTCAGTGTCTACATTTTCCCCTCTTTGATACAATGTCATTTCGGCGTTGTGTCAAAGAAAACCGATAAGAAATATGCCCAATTATGCTCCAGTGTAAAACAGGTGAAGGTATGCCCCCTCAGGAGGATAGGCGGGTTCAAAGAACATGAGTGTGCTCTCAAAATTGATGAGAGAACTAGAAGATGAAAGAAAAAAGGATAGAGGAAAATAGATAAGGGTGGTGAAGATGTAGAAAAGAAGAAATGTTAGTGCGAAAAGAAAGATGAATAATAAAAGACATGGATGTTAGTATTAGCAATCTTCAATGCTTCATCGTATCACAAAAGGTGTTGCACTTTATCATAATTGGGTGAGACTAATACAAATGGAGAAAAACATGATGATATGACATAGATCAAGGTGTGCAAGTTCATCCACTTGCTAATAATAGACAGTCGCAGACAAGGAGTGTCATTAACTCATACTAAGGACATAAGTTGCCCCAGTATTTTTGTCAAGACAAACCACAGATAGCAAACAAATTAAAAGGCAGGTCATGAGACATCATCGCTCCTCTAAATCCTTCATGGGACATCCTTGAGGAAACTAGTAACATGACTCAAAAATCAAAGTTAAAAGACAGTCGACAGACAACAGTCAAAGAAAATAGAATTATGATACATCGTTGCTTCTCTAAATCCTTCATGGGACATCCTTGAGAAAGCTACTAACATAATTCCCATCATAAAGTCAAATGAAAAGATAAGATAAATAAGTCAAAAAGTCAAAAAGCTAGTAAAATATTTGCCAAAACTTGATCTTGTTTGTTTGATTTATTTTGATTGATAGAAGGATTGATTGATAGAGCCTGATTTTAGGAGATACACATACCGGATAAGACTTTGAGTCTGGTTTTGATGTTATGACTATCAGTATAAGGCATGACAAAGCCTGGTTTCAGAAAGACATATATCGTATAAGACATTGAGTCTGATACCGTTGATGTGATAACTTGTGTAAGGCTATGTTTGATTGTTTGACCTTGTCGATTATGCAAGAAGGACTCATCCTGTATAAGACATAGATTGTTTTGCTGATATCAGTATTTAGGAAGGACTCATCCTGAACAAGACACATGTTGATTGCTTTGATGATGCCTGTTTCCAAGAAGGACACATCTTGTAGCAGACATAAGTTGATTCATTTTGATTGTTTTGTTTGGAAAGTTGTTTGATTTGACTTAGAGACATTGCTGACTTATTCACCAGATTGATGCATGACTTGATATGACGTGTTGACAATTGACTGTGTGTGATGACAAACCCTAAAGGACTGACCTAGTGCGGCCTCGGGGGCTCATCGATTGATGCCCTTGCCTACGTTATACATGCAGAGACCTTGTAGTTCAACTTGACTTGACTGACAAGACTAACTACAAATAGAAGACATGTGTGAAAATGAATGTGACAAACCCTAATGGACTGACCTAGTGTGGCCTTGGGGGCTCATGGATTGATGGCCTTGCCTACGTTATACACACAGAGACCTCGTAGTTCAACACGACCAACAACCTTGTCATGTAGACATATGAATTGAAGCATGATTTTATACAAACAAACCTAAATGGACTAACCTAATGCCTCAGGGGCACATCGGTAGATGGCCTTGCCTACGTCCAGTCACAGAGGCAACGTAGTTCGACAAACGACAAAGACTGACAAGTGTGACTGACTCTGACTCTGTTTTTAGATTTTTGAAATGTTTTGATTTTTTTGTCTTTTTTAAGTTTTCTAATGTTTTTGTGTTTTCTCAGGTCATTTTTCAATGTTTGTGGATTTTTCTATGGTTTTACGTCTTCAACATAGCCAATGGAAGAATCAATATGACACGCATCAAGTGTTTTCCCCTAGTTGAGTATAAGACCAATTGATTATGAATAGGATAAAATAGGGGATATGAACTGCACTCGATGTCAATCATTCCAAGTTATGGGAAAGACTACCACTTATTACGAATGGTATATACAAGTGATGGATATGAAAGATAAGGGATATGTATAGGGATAGGTAGTACGTACAGGGATAAGGGATATGTATAGGGAAGTGGACTATGTACATGGCCATGGACTATATACAAGGATAAGGACTATGTACAAGGACAAGGACTAGATTAGAATAATAGTAGACAAAGGAGCAGAGTTAACTACACATGGTGCCTGTTTGCCAGGTTTTCACCATGGCACCTATCCAAAGCACCACTGAAGTGGTTTTCACTATTGGACGAATGATTTATCTTTACTATTTTCTAGATTATCTAATTTTTTTGGTGTTACCAAGATGCCTGTTTGCCAGGTTTTCACCTTGATAACGATTTTTGTGATTTTTTTATTTTTTTATATTTTTGCTAATTAAGAAAAAGGCTCCCAGAAGCTATGCGTAGAACCTCTTCAGATGCAGACTATTGATTGGTGAGGACAATGGCTCCCCTTCAGGAGTAGAGAGTTGGTACACTCCTGATCCAAAAGCTTTCGTAACAACATAAGGTCCTAACCAATTTGGTTCAAACTTTCCTAGTTTTTCTCTTTCTGCTTGATTCTTTGGGTTCTCCATTAAAACAAGGTCACCAATGTCAAAGTTTCTATTCAATACCTTCCTGTTATAGCTACGACGAAGGTGATTCTGATATGCTTGAAGATGGTCTAGTGCCTTCTGTCTTCGCTCATCTAGGAATTCTAGCTCATGGAGTCTCGATACTCGGTACTCTTCATCATCAATGTGGCCTTTCAAGGATACCCTTAGGGAAGGAATCTCGACCTCAATAGGTAGAATAGCTTCAGAACCAAATACAAGCGAATATGGAGTAGCACTAGTGGGAGTATGGATACTTGTGCGATAAGCCCATAAGGCAAGGTTAAGTTGTAAATGCTAGTCACGACTAGCATCATTGATAGTTTTCTTGAGGATTCTAATGATGGTCTTGTTAGATGCCTCTGCCTAGCCATTACCTTGTGGGTAGTATGGAGTGGAAAAGTGATGTTGGATATGAAATTCATCACACATGTGGTGGACTTCTTGGTTCTTAAATGGGCGGCCATTATCAGTGATTATGGACTAAGGGACACCATACCGACAGATGATATAGTTCAAGATAAATTTAGAAATTTGTGTGCTAGTAATGTATGTCATAGGAATGGCTTCAATCCACTTCGTAAAATACTCAATGGCAGTGATAATGAATTTGTGTCCATTAGATGAGGTGGGGTGGATCTTACCTATGAGGTCGAATCCCCATTGGGAAAAGGGCCATGGTGACATTATAGGATGGAGCTCCTATGCTGGCGCATGTATAAAGTCTCCATGAACTTGGCATTAGCAGCATTTTGTTACAAAGACATATGAGTCTTTTTCCATAGTAGGCCAGTAATAACCCAGTCTCATAATCTTTTTGGCTAAGGTAGGACTGCTAGAATGGGAACCACATATACCCTCATGCACCCCACACAAGGTTGCTTGTGCTTCAGTAGAATCAAGACATCTCAGTAGGGTATTATCTAAGGCATGTCTATATAGGGTGTCTCCGACGATGGTGTATTTGGCTGACTTGTGAAGGAATGTCCTACGTTGGTTATTTGAGAGGCTAGTGGGTATGACTTTGGCATGAAGGTAATCATAGATTTCTTTGTACCATGGGGAATCAGGACCAACAATGTCACACACCATTTCAGAATCTAGGATATCATAGGCTGTGACCAAAAGTTGTTCTACCAAGAACTCAAACTTAGGCACATTGTTAGGAATGTCAAGAAGTGATGCAATTGTAGCCATAGCGTCTATTGCCCTATTTAAAACATGAGGTATTTGATGAAATTTGACTTTGTCAAAGTAATCTTTAAAGTTATCAGCCATGCGCTTGTATGGAGCAAGCTTCTCATCCTTAGTCTCATAATCATCATTTACCTATCTGATTACTAGTTGAGAATCCCCATATACCTGTAGGTTCTTAATTTTCCACTTGACTGCCATGTGTAACCCTATCACTAGAGCTTCATACTCTGCCATGTTGTTAGTGCATGGAAATGCAATCCTGAATGACTTAGGGATGGAATCACCTTGTGGTGTAATAAACAGTATACCAGCCCCTGAACCATGATTTGTATGTGAGCCATCAAAGTACAGTTTCCATGTTATGTTTGTGTCAATTGTGAATATGAACTCATCAGGAAAGTCTGCAACTAATGGGTGATCTTCCTGTATGGGTGCGTCAGCTAACTGATCAGCAATGACCTGTCCTTTAATAGCCTTTCTTTCTACATAGTGGATATCATACTCACTAAGTATCATAACCCATTTGGCCAGTCGCCATGTTAATGCTGCCTTGCTGAGAAGATATTTCAGAGGGTCTATTTTAGTAATCAACATTGTTTGATGGTTTAGCATATAGTACCTCAATTTTTGAGTAGCAAATACTACTGCAAGACAAACACGTTCAATGGTACTATAGTTGAGCTCATAACCTACCAAAGTCTGACTGATATAATAGACTGCCCTTTCATGACCTTCATCGTCATTCTGTGCAAGCAATGCTTCGAGTGATGAATGGGTTGCTGTAATATAAAGAATCAATGGTCTTCCTTCAACAGGTGGCATTAAGACAGATGGTGTGAGTAAATATTCTTTAATCAATTGAAAATCCTCTCCACACTTGTCTGTCCATGCAAAGGGTACTCCTTTATTAAGTAGATGTTGAAAAGGATGTATCTTATCTGCTAACTGCACTATAAATTTTTTGATAGATTGCAACCTTCCCTGTAATGTCCTTAGTTGACTAAGATTAGTGGGTGGAGGCATGTCCATGATTGCTTTTACCTTAGCCGGATCCACTTCAATGCCTCGTCTAGAAATGATATAACCTAACAGCTTTCCTAACTTGACTCCAAACACACATTTCTTTGGATTGAGTCTTCCTTTATACTTCTCTAGCCTCTGAAATATCTTGTCTAAAACCTATAAATGTTCTGCCCTTGTCTTGGATTTTACAATAAGGTCATCGACATAATCCTCCATAAGAGTGTGTACTAGAACATGAAAGATAGTAGTCATGGCACGTTGATAGGTTGCTCCAGCATTCTTGAGTCCGAAGGGCATAACATTCCAGAAATACATTCCCCAAGGACAAGTGAAAGTCATCTTAGGTTGGTCTTCAGTTGCAATTTTGATCTGGTTATATCCTAAAAATCCATCCATAAGGGACAACATCTCATATTCTGCTGTCATGTCAACTATCATGTCTATGTTAGGCAAAGGGAATTCATCCTTAGGACAAGCTTTGTTGATATCTCTAAAATCAGTGCAGATGCAGATGCCCCCAGTTGGTTTAGTGACTATTACAAGATTGGAAATCCAATCTATATAGTCGATAGATTTGATGAAACCAACGTCTAAGAGTTTCTTGAGTTCTGCCTTGACTAACAAAGCAATCTATGGGTGCATTTTTCTCAATTTTTGTTTCACTGGTTTGGCACCTGGTTGTAAGGGAAAATGATGCAGAACAAGTTCAGGATCCAACCCCCGCATGTCGGCATATGACCAAGCAAAATTTATCTGTCTCTGTGCAAAGAAGTTATGGAACTCTGGCTGCTCTTCTGTTGTCAATGACGCTGCAAAATAAACCAGTCGAGGATTCTCTTTGGTACCTATGTTGACTTCTACTGATTCTTCAATGAGTATGGGTGAATTTTCCTGCGCAATGGGGAGAATGTTCAAACCTCCATCCTTAGGTGCCTCAGAGGGGTTTTCACCTTCGGATGTGTCCTTTCTTTTTACTTTTTCATTGTCTAAAGGTTCCTTTCGGTTTTCACCTAGAGACCCATCCTTTTTATTTTGTTTAATCTTTTTCTCATTTTTTGCAACTAGAGGGTTGAATAGATTCCCCAAAATATGCTTTGTTGTCCAAGTCAATAGTAAAACCAACCTTATGATCACCGTTTTGTATGCCTTCTCATAATCCTAGGAACTCAGCAATTGCTTTGTCATTCTCAAAAATGTCTAAGATGGGTGTGTCTTGTTGGTCCCAATCAATGAGTTGGGGATAAACTAAGGGCATGTCATCGTCGGAGTTATCAAAGTTTAATGGGGTCAAGGTAAAGATTGAATTATTCATGTGGTTACAAAAGTCTTGTACCAAGTCCTTTTTTCTCTTAGGTTTGAGTCTAGGTGGATGGATAGGTGGGCCTAATGCCAAGGTTTGACTATCTGAAACAGGTGGCTTAGGTTGCCAAGAGGTAGGATCAAGTGATTCCCAATAGTAGTGTTTAAACCATTCCTCTTTTGTCATTTTCTTTGGTGGAAAGGAATTCAAGGGATTTGGTGAGGAACTTAACATCAAGTCAAGTTCTCCAAATAACTTGTCAAGGTCCATGGAAGAAGTAGAGGATAGGGAATCCCACTCATAATCGTTAGAGTCAGGGGAGTCACAATGATATTGGTCCATTGGTTCATGAGATGTCTTAATATCTTCTGAAGCACTTACTTCCTCAAGTAAGGGTAATGGGGTACTAGGAACACCAATCTGAATCAGTTGAAACCCTAGCCCTACTCCTTTTGGCCACTGAGAAACAAATATTGGTTCAATCCTCCCATCTTGGTTTAAGCCTAAACCACTCTATCCATCATATCCTTTGCTTTGTATGATTTTGAAACCCTTTCCATATAGATTTGTAGGAATATGAGCAAGTAAGAGGGGTTCCTCATCATCTTCCCTATATAGCTAGGAAGTGACATCTTCTGTATTTATGGCCTCTTTGCTTAATTCTCCCCATTTGATGAAATTTGTTGTGGGAGGAACATGTATAGTGACCATATAATTTTCCCAATCTGATGTAGGTAAACCATATGTCTTAGGAGGGATCAAATGGCTAACACAATAAAAAGTTTTCATGTAATACTCTCCACAACCCTTGTCTTGGATCTCAACCCTAGGAGTGGTAGGAATTGAGGGTGAAATAGATGCTTGAGTGAGTGTGGCTAGATCAACATAGGAGGATGAATTGGATGATGAGGCCTCTTGGTTTACTGGTACTTGGCGTTGGGGGATCTCTTTTAGATTGGTGCAATACTGGAAGGGATTCAGATCACCATCTATAGTTATTTTTGTGCCATTGTAAGGGAATTTAAGACACTAATGATATGTGGAAGGGACTGCCTTCATGGCATGAATCCATGGTCTACCTAGCAAAAGGTTATAAGGAAGGGTGAGATCCAAGACCTGGAACTTTGTCTTCAGTACTGCATGACCAATTCTGATAGGAAGTGTTACCACCCCCTTTGATTTTTTTTCCTCATCATCATAAACTTTTATGACAATACTTTTGGTCATGTCTACGCATGCTTCTAAAATACCTAATGCCTTAATTAGTTTTAAAGTACACAGATTTAACCCTGCTCCTCTGTCTACCAAAACTCGTTTAACCTTGGTGTCATCAACAAGGACTTCCAGATGTAAAGGATCATTATGGTGGATCTTTTCAGTTGCATAGTCTTGTTTAGAAAATGTGGCATGGTGATTATTGGTCAAGTAGCCCACCATTTCCTAGAAACAATTGACATCAAGATCATTAGGGATCGTGGTGTTCTGTAAAGCCTTATTGAGGATAGATCGATGCTTAGGGGAAATACACAAAAGTTCCAAGATTGAAATTTGGGTTGGGGTCTTCCCCAACTGGTCAAGAAGGTTATATTGTAACTTGGACAGTTGTGGTGTTTGTTGCAATGGAGGGCCTTGGATAGTGAACTTAATACAACAAGTATTGACCGCACACTCAGGATTAGTACTGATGATAATGGTATTGATATTCTCATCGGCAGTGCAAAGGCAGTGAATGATTTTTCCACTATTATAATCATGCTTGACATTGGCATAGTTGGCTGACATATTGGTCTTAGTACTCAAACTGGGGACAATTCCTTTCCCATAGTCATGTAGTGGGTTAGAAAATACTTGATGATCAGTGTTTGATGATTTTTTTTTGTCCACTAACTTCAATAATTCTCCTTTCGACAAGTTCCTGTATGATATTCTTCAGATGTCGATAGTTTTGTAGGTTATGTCCCTTAGTTCTATGATAATCACAAAAGGCATTGTCATCCCACCAAGCTAGTTTAAATTGTCCTGGATCGTATTGTCTTGGTTCCGACAGCTGTATAAGATTATGTTGTAACAGTTGTTTGAACACCGACTCAATGGGTTCCCCTAAGGGAGTGAACTCACGTTTTTTAAATCTTCTTTGTTGTGGACATTGAATACTTTGGACCACGTTAGGAGGTTGATCGATAGCATTAAGCATGTTGGTAAAAGTATGAGGTCCTTGTAATGTGAGAAGGGGTCCTACTTGTAGCATTTTATCATCAACCACCCCATCATTAGTGACATTTTTGTTGCGAGACCAAAATCTGTTTCTGTCAGTGGGGGTGTTTTGTACGATCGGGTTTCTATTGGATGTTGATGTCTTGAGTTTTCCCTTTTCAATGAGATCCTTCTCTATTATAACCCCTTTTTCCACTAGTTCTGAAAAAGACGCACAACAATGTACCCTTAAGTTACTCCTTAGTTTCGCATGAAGGTTTTCTTGGAACATAGTAACTTTTTGTTTCTTAGGTATCTCGATAAGACATCGACTAGCTATAGTCCTCCATCTCTGGAAGAAGGCAATGAATGTTTCCCCTTTGTCTTGTGTTGTGTGACACAAGGTTGCTATATTTATCTCATGGTCTATGTTGAAGGAGAATTGCTCCACAAATTTCTCAACTAGTTCACCCCAAGATCTAATGCCAGAATCTAGACCCGAAAACCATTCTAGTGCAATTCCTACAAGACTTCTTGGAAATAGCCTCATAAGATACATGGGGTCATAAGTGACATCTATGCATATGGTAGAAAATTCCCTTATATGTTCTATTGGATTTTGTTTGCCATTGTACTTAGGGAGATTCGGTATGACATATCCGTGAGGGAAAGGGGTCATGTACAATGATCTGTCAAAGGGGAATGGGCATATGTCCTTTGTTGAAAATTATTTCTTAGTTGACACCGACATGTTATCCATTTGCATTTGTAATGCCTGCATTTGTGTTTGTAAGACGTCAACTTGGGTCAAAGATGTGTTAGGGGGATTATACAGATCTATGTATGTGTTCTGAAATCCAAAATCTCGTGATGGGTTCTGATTGAACATTGGCATCTAAGGGGGATTTGGATTCATAATGTTGGTAAATGTGTTCTGATCTGGAATCTGCATAAATTGGTGTTGACTCGGAATCTATGTAAATGGATTCTGAGTACCACTTTGGGAAAAGGGGTTTTGATTGGGAATCTGTGTAAATGATTGGTGTCTTGGTATCTGTGCAAATGGATCATGACTACCGATATGAGAGAATGGATTCTGATTTAGAATCTGTGTGAATGGATTCTGAGTACCAGTTTGGGAGAATAGATTTTGACTGAGAATTTGCATGAATTGATTCTGATTGCCATATGGGAAGGAGGGAATGCCCCCTGTTTGTGTAATCCGTGGTATAGTACTAGTGATTGGAGCACTAGGTATGGCCGTTGACTGTGGTATGGTGCTCGTGATACTAGCGTTAGGTATGACCGTTGACTATGAACTTGTGACACTGACATAAGGTGTAGAGGCTGAGGTTTTAGGCCTTTTACTCCCAACAAGAGGACCGAAGGGAGTGGATGATGAAGCCCCTATAGTGAAATTAAATCTTGATGTCATGCTAGATGTACCAAATGGGGACGTATGGACTGTCGTACTCTGTGTAGGTGTGCTAGATGGCATAGTTGTACTGACCTAAGGTATAGTAGTACTAGCAGTCGTGGTATTTGTCCTTTGTGTAGGTTGAGTTTGTAAGGTGTTGATATCAAATCATGTAGGTAAGGTAGTGCCTTCAGCTACCAATTTGGCTAAGTATCGTTGTCGATCATTTGCTAGGTACTCATCTATGAAAGAGGCAAACTCAGGGTCCTGTGCGGTAGCCTCTATGTCCTCTACTGCAATATGTCCTTGGGTGTTTCTAGTGGTGAATTTGTCTAATAGAGTCTTATGAGGTCTTGAAGAAAATGGATTGATGAATTCGTTTGGGTTTGACATGTTTTCTCTCTCTCTTCTCTTAGACCTAGTTTCAACCATGTAAGATGAGCTCAATATGTGGGAAATGAAAAACTATATCTATGAACAATATGACTCTAGTCTATGTTTTTGGGATTTTCTTATGCAAAATAAGGAATGTTCTAGGATGACACTAGCCTAAAATCTAAAGATGAAAGGCCTAAGCAAGGTTCTAAAATAATCAATTCTATAAACCCAAGACAAAGGGACCAACTACCTAAAGTCTAACCAAGGCGTCAATTTAGTTTAAGTCAAGGAACCAATGTAGGATGAGGATCAAAGACAAGTTGAGTTTCCTAACTAGACTGATAAGCTAGGAGGACTCTCTGTAGGACAAAGGATAAACTGATAAAACTAGGTTCAATGACAGATTTCGTTGACACTATGAATTTTCTAGAGTGTAGATGGTGGACTAATCCTAAAGTTTGTAAAAGTGACCTTTCTAAAATTTTAATGCAAGGTAATATGTATTCTAAGATAAAACTAAACTCTGAATTAAGACAACTATGGTAATGACCAAATGAACCTAAAGGATGCAAAATTGAGCAAATCATTTTAGGTTTATGTTCAAAGACTGTTTGTGTAAAGACAACTGAAACTGGTATAATCGTGTTGACTGGATAGTGACTGTGAATTCTGGTTTTCTGATAATCAAACAAATGAGTCGTGGGATTTCACAGATGTGGTTCAAGTTAACAGTTGCGGTTTTCCAGTGATCAATTAGGTTTCTCTGGTAAAGTTCAATGTGTGACTCTAAAAGATGCGGTTAACCTTCTAATAGATGCGACTCGTAATGACAGTTGTGACTCAGAATATGACATATGAAGTTTTTCGTAAATCAAATGCGAGCTAATCTGGCAGATACGACTCTATGCTAAACAAATGTGACTCTAAATGACCGATGCGACTCGAAGTTCAATAGATGCGACTCATAATAACAGATGCAACTCAAAGTTAAATAGATGTGACTCGTAATAACTGATGTGACTCAAAGTTAAATAGATGTGACTCTAAAAATCAATTGCGACCTTCTGGTGAACAGTTGCGACTCTCTGTGTATTTTCAGTGATGAGATTTTAAAACCAACCGTGTTTTCCGTGATCAAATTTCGGCAAACAAGAACAATCATAAGACAAAGTGTTTTTAGTTTGATTTTAGACTCAAAGAACGTTTAAGTTGACAACAGACAAGTACATCCTAATAGGCCAATAGGCCTAGGGTTTGTATACTTGGTATAGCCCACCGAAATACCCCAGATTGGTGATAAACACCTTTCCTTCTCAAGAGTGGATAGCTTAGAAATTTGGTGGCATTGGCTTCCCTCCACGGCTCATTAATGTCTTTTTAGCACACCAATTTCGAATTCTTTGGGCAATGACCTCCCAAGAACTACTATCTCTACTCAAGGGGATCAATAGTGAGTGTCTTCAGGCATGATACTGTACCCTGCACAATACCAAGCAATAGCCAATAGAACGGTTGGTCTCTAAAACAAAGGTGTTTAATACGGGCATTCCATTCGTGGGGCATGATCCATACAATGAGAGTCCCCTTTCAGATCCATCTCATTGGAACCACACTCGTGATTCTTGGGTTTTCCCCAAGAACCCACTTTTATATATTGGCTGGAAGTCCCTCAGGTTCAGGGTGCTACCGGTCTTAGTCATCCTGGGGTGAGTACTTTTTCCCACCAGAACAGGCCCAAGTTCTAGAGTTGGTAACCATTTCTCTTACACCCAGGATCGCACGAATGTGCAAGGGGAGAGGACACTTTGATGTAACAAATCGTAAGGGTAAATACGCAGATGTGCTTTCGCACCAAACACAGTAGACACTTGTTAATTTTAAACCAAACGAAAGATTTGCTACACTACCAAACAATTTGTTTCAAAAATTAACTAAGGTCTTCGACAAGCATCCTGTAGAAAAATTCATTAGTATTTTTCAATATCATCTTCATCAATTGTCTTGCAAAAAATTGTTAACTTCCAAAAGGCCACACGCTGAAAATCAGATATTAGTAACACACAAATTAATTAAAAATTTCAAATTTCTAAAAATAGAAATAAAGGTTACCAGTCAATTGCGTCGCTATGTTACCAGTCAAATGCGTCGATATTCTCTTCAATTGTGTCTCGGTATTCACCAGTCAATTGAGATTCAGGATTATTCAGATGCGTCGTGGTTTTGCAGATGTGGTGTTTCATGTGTCAGATGCAGTTTAGGAAATCAATTGGGTCACTTCGTCAAACTGATGCATCTATTAATTTCAAATGCGGTGTTTCGTCAAGCTGATGCATCGTTCTGTATGAAAAATGTGCAAAAATCAAAATAAAAGTCTATGGATATGTGAAGATGGTGTCTTCATGTCGGGTTCACCAAATGTAAAACCAAGAAAGTGCAGAAAGACAGATTAGAGCAAACATGCAATATAAATCTAAAATCTCTAAATGCAATCTAATGTTAAGCAACAAAGAACAAAGGAAGTCAAAAACATAAACAAAACTAGAACAATCTCACCAAATTTGTACGTATTTCCATGATTCATCTCGATTGCCCTTCTCCATTTTGCTTGTGTAGTATAATTGCCCTCAGATTTTTCAAGAGTTCTTGCAAGTATAGCTTATGATAAAGATTTAGTAAAACATCAAAGATTCAAGATAAGTGATCTCAAAAGTCATAAGATTTCGCGAGAGAGATTGGAATGAAGAATGACAGATTAATTTATAGAAAATTGATTATTTGAATGACAGGCCAGGATTGAAAGATCAATGAATGGTTGAGATTGACTGATTAGTCATGCATTCTGATAACAGTCAGTGATGACATGATTGATACAAATTAAAGATAAAATAAATGATTTAATCTTCTAGTTTGATATTCTAAAACAGAAGAATTATCTTTGCATGACAAAGATAAAGATTGATTAAAGCAACTCTTGTTCGAATGCACGCACAAGGTTTAATTAATTAAATAGGAATATTTAATTAATATGCATGTACATGCAATTGAGTTAGCACTGGCCGATTGAATGATTCGATGAAGAGATTACTCGAGAATGCCACTCAGACGTTAAATCAAGAGTTAACTGAGTGATTAAAATAGATCTTTGAGTTGAGTAAAAGTGAATACTTAGATAACTCCCACAATTATCTAAATATAGAGGAATGCGTTAAAATAGAATTTATGAATTAAATAATTCATTTAATTCAAGATTTGATATTTGAAGAATAATTAAATAAATAAGATTTATTTAATTAAGTAATGAAAGGATTTAATTGAATAATTAAATAAATAAAGAATTTATTTAATTATAGTTGAAGTATAATAAAGAGTAAATTAAATAAGTATTTATTTAATTTGACAAGAAGGATAAGGTTAATTAGTAACATAATTAAATAAAAAGTGTTTATTTAATTAATCAAATAGAATAAAGAAAATGTGAATTAATTAAATAACTAAGATTATTTAATTAATAGAAGAAATGAAGACTATAGAGAATAATTAAATAATTGACATTATTTAATCAGTAGAAGAATACGAATTATGAAGAATATTGAAGTCGCAGGCTTAGACCAAAATCTTGTGTCTACACTCCCTATTGCTCTCTATCTCCCTAAACCCTAAACCCTAAACCCTATTCTTTATCTCTCCTCCTCTACCTATCTATATCCCTTTCTCTCCCTCCCCCTCTCTATCTCCCCCTCTCTATCTCTCACCATCTCTAGTCCCTCCCTATCCCCCCTATCCATCAACTCTTTATCTCCACCTCTCTTCCTTTCTCTTCCCATATATCTCCATCTCTCTTTCTCTTCCCATATATCTCTATATATATCTCTCTATATCTCCCACTATCTATGTCACTCCCTCTTCCCCCTCTATCTATTGAGCTATCTCTCCCTCTCCCCCCTTTCTCTATTATTCAATCCATCTCTCCCTAGCTCCATCTCTCCTACTCTATTTCTATTTTTATCTCCCTCTCAGTCATCTCTCTATCTCTTTCTATCCATATATTTATCTACCTCTATCACAATTTCTCTATCTCTTTCACCATCCCCCTCTATCTCTCTATATCACCCTCTTCTCTATCTCTCCTCCTCTACCTATCTATATCCCTTTGTCTCCCCCCCCCTCTCTTTCTCCCCCTCTCTATCTCTCACCATCTCTCCCTCCCTATCCCCCCTATCCATCAAATCTCTATCTCCACCTCTCTTCCTTTCTTTAGTGATTTCACTATATTAGTAAGGGATGGATATGATATGGTTCTCAATAAATTGCTGCAATACAACATGAAGAAGGGCTTGTTGGAACTATAAAAAATTTCAAAATTTTATAATGATTTACTCATGTAAATTTATCAATAATAATTAACTACATTTTGAGTCAGCAAAGGATGTAATTGGCCCTACAAAATATAATTACCCATGGTCACCTTGTTCTGCTCCTGAAAATCCTTCTAATCAAAGATATTGTGGCAAACAAATCACATCTGCATGAGTTGGTATGGGTCTTCCCGACCTATTATGGGTTACAAGAACTTTTTAGCACATCGATGAGACATCAAAACTATTGTAGCAATCAAGATTACTAAAGAAGACATATCGGGGAGATTGGCTTATAGTCTCATCAATGAAGATAATCTATCGGCAACACAAGTCATCTCAACATGAAAAATATATGTTGGCCCAAACATTTAAGTCTGACCGATGAAGTTTCATCGGTGAGACCATCATTTCTTTCACTGACAAGAGCACTAGGAATATATCGGCAAGTCATGTGCAATCAATGTAAATCCTGAATGTTCACCCGACCTGCTAAGTTACACCAAAAGGAGGATATCGACAGGAGTTCTAGTGACATATTCAAGACCAAAAGAAAAGATATTGGCGAGACTTATAACATCAGAGGAACCACTGAATGTGTTAGCGATACTAAAAGTCAAGTCGATGAAGAAACAAATGAACCAAAATGATTGTCGAGGTGACTCTTGGTGATGTATATAGGACAAATGTTAACGTCGGTTAGATGTGTAGAGTGTTACCCCGATCAATAGAGTATTTAGTGAACATTGGTTGGGGCCTAATGTATAGATTGCCCAAAGTTTGAAGGTGTCTTGCCGACCAGTTCATTTGATGTGTTATCAGCGAGACTTATAACATTAGAGGAACCACTGAATGTGTTAGTGATACTAAAATTCAGGCTGACGAAGAAACAAATGAACCAAAATGATTGTCGGGGTGACTCTTAGTGATGTATATGGAACAAATGTTAACATCGGTTATATGAGTAGACTGTTACCCTGATTAGTAGAGTATTTAGTGAACATTGGTTAGGGCCTAATGTATAGATCGCCAAAAGTTTGAAGGTGTCTTGCCAACCAGTTCATTTTATGTGTTATCGGCGAGACTTATAACATCGGAGGAACCACTGAATGTGTTAGCGATACTAAAAGTTAGGCTAATGAAGAAACAAATGAACCAAAATGATTGTCGGGGTGACTCTTGGTGATGTATATGGGACAAATTTTAACATTGGTCAAATGTGTAGAGTGTTACCTCGATCATCAGAGTATTCAATGAACTTTGGTTGGGGCCTAATGTATAGATTGCCCAAACTTTGAAGGTGTCTTTCCAACCAGTTCATTTGATGTGACAGTAAGGAATTTGAAAATATGTTGCATTCGTGCTTGGAGTTAAAACATTAATGGTGCCACGGAGCATAGGTAATTTCATAAATTGAAAGGAAATCGTTGTAAAATGAACATTGTTATGAATTAGTAGTGAAGGAAACTAGGAGACAAACAAAGGGCTAGAGAATTGTTTTAGTTGAAAGAACTCAATCAAAACCAATAAGTCCTTTGCATTTTAAGTTTTTCATTTCTACAATTTTAAGCAAGTAATATGCAAGCCACCATCTCGGGGAAGTTGAAAGGTAGAAAACAAAGTGAGAGCAGTCACCCTAAGAGTAAGAAGCAGAAAGTTGAGTCTATAATTGAGCTAGAGGGTGCTGAACGAAAGTTGAATCAGGATTTAATTGACCAATTGCATGGCATTGGGCCCAGAGGTAGGCGCTCCGCACAACTGAGGGCAGAAGTGGAAAAATTGGACGACAAATGCAAGCACATAGGATACATTTGGACCACAATAAGAGGCTATGAATTGTTTAGATTCCACTTTCACCAAAGAGATTGTTTTGAGCTAGTTTGTAATCTATGGCATCTAAATTTGGGAAAGATGGTTTCCCCTAATGTGTTTGTCAATACATAGCTGGTAAAATTGTTGGCCACCCACTATGACTCAAAAATTAAGGCCATATGCGGACCATCTGGGAAACCCTTCATATACATATCAGAGGCTTCAATAAGTGATTTTTTTAAGTTGGAAGGGTGGAGTAATGAGAAAATTGTGAATGAAGAGTTGGAAAAGGAGTTTTTGAGACTGGACACCACTTACAAGGGTTGGAGGTTTCCCTTACATAGAATTAAACAAGATGGTAAAATTGTCCCACTTGATGATGACGATGGGCCTTCATTCCATGTGGACTTATTCCAACCCTATATGAGATATACCTATTTCTCAATAGGAAAAGTGTTGGGTATGGAAGTTCTTGAGTATATGTCCATTCTTCCCATGGTAATTGCATCTGAAATTCAATGTCATAATTTGAGGTTTTTTGACTATGCTTCATTTGTCTCCAAGGAACTCGACTTAGCATTGATGGCAATGAAGAATAAATCCCCTATTTTGCACCTTAGAGATTATTCTCTTTTAATGCATCTAGTATTATACTTCAAAAAAGAGTTAGGGATTTGGCCAGAAAAGTTGAAGGTTTCACAGTTTGATAAAGAGGCCAAATTGTTACCCATTCAATTGTGGACTACCATTTGGGATAGTAGGTTTGCTAATTCCAGTTACCTGTATTTTGAAGAATATTTTGTAAAGTCGGTATATGAATTCTACATTCATCCTTGTGCACACTCATTGTCTAATGAAATAAAAGGCTTCCTTAGACCTAAGGACTTTAATGGACCAATTGATCATAATTGGGAAGACTAGTATTGCTTGGAAGATGGTACTATTGTAAGCGTGTTTGGTTTTGAGGATTCTCCATTCATTTTTTCTAAAATAGTCCTGGATAGGATTGCATATTTGGAAATTGGAAGAAAAATGGATTTTTCTAGTTTCATGAATTTTGGTTCATTTGGGAAATAGGAATTTATGCCTACTACTCTGTTCTTTGGTGATTTAATTATGCTTGCAAAGGAAGGATATGATTTGATCCTTGAAAATTAATGCAGTATAATATGAATAAGGGTCCACTAAGAAAAGGTTGTGATCCAGAGGGATATATCAATTCTTCCAGAAAAAGGATAAACTTTGGAGGATATGATCATGTGCCTTATCAGTTTGATAACATGATTAGAAATTTGGAGGCAGAGGAAGCAAAGAGAGTGGTGGAGGAATACAACCAAGGGTTGTTGGATACAGGGTCCCCTTTTTCTGGAGATGAGGAATCTGGAGAAGATATTCCACGAGACCTACCCAATAGGATTTCTAGATTAAAAACTCAAGATTACAACAACCCTCCTAGAGAACCAACTGTTGAAGAGAGCCAAGATACAGACACCAGAGAGATGGCATATAGGTCATTTGTAGAAAACAATGAATTTTTGAATTCTTCAGAATTTAGATCTTTCTTGTATAAACAAAAGGGAAAGGAGATAAGGGAGACAGTTGATAATATTACACCAAGCAATGAGGAGTAGCTACTAAATAATTTGAAATTAATTGTGGATAGAGAAATGGCTAATATGACCCTCGCTAAAGGAAGGAAAATGTTAGAGGATGTTGGAGTTATGATCTTTCTAGGGATGGATTTGAATTCTACATTGGTCTTTGATAGCTTCTTAAAGGATAATAGTGCCACACACAAGCTTAGTCCAGAGGCGGTGACAAAAATATATGTTGGATCCAAATATAACCTGGATGAAGGATCACTCATGATATGGGCCTTGTATCCACATCATAGAAATTCAGTGCTGATTGATACTGAGAAAGCATTTGGACGTGTCATGACTCTGAAGGTTGGAGAGGTAGATCCTGTGGCGACTGCAGACATTGGGATTAATGTGGAAAAACTAAATAAAGCCCAAATACAAATGTTGATCAAAGAAAATGAAATGTACAAAATGAGTAATGAAAGGATCATGAGAGAAAATGATCATTTGAAGGACATGCTAGGAGTCACAATGGGGCCTCCTAGATTAATAACACATGGTTAAAGCTCATAGTTAAAATATCATTGGGATGAGTCAACTGCATATTGATAAGGTAAATATAATACACTCGTTGCAATAATCAGAAAAAGGCAAGACAAATTAATGATTTGGTTGAATAAGCTATGGGGAGCATATTCAAAGAACCATGTTACAAGGCAGGAACACAAGAGAATTGATGGAAGGATTCAAGAAAATCTCTGAGAATTAAATGAAAGAGATGTTCCTAATAGTGTGGCCATTGGTATGGGTGACCAAATTATAAAGAAAAATAGGGACCTTTATGAGGAACTTGGAGAAGATGCAAAGAGTTTGGTTGATGTTACAAATATGGGACTTCCTACACTATTTGAAGATGGAGAAAAGTTGAAAGAGAAAGCCAAGTGCATCAAAGAATGTGAATTGATGCTGGAGAGAATTCTAGAAAATGCTATAGGGAAAGATTCAACATTAGATGAGAGTTGTGAGTAGAACGAAAGGATGATAAAGGTGGAAATATCGGCCAGGAATGCATTAGGAGATACCAATACTCATCAATGGAAGGATTATCTACATCATTTATCAAATGTTCATCTATGGCTAAATAAAGCTTAATCTCTTGTTTTAATTAGTTAAGTAAAATAAAACATTTGTGAAGGGACGTGACCCTTCCAAGTTTTGATGTTTTTATATATGTTCCATAGTAATGCAATAGATATAGGAATTAGGAGATATTCAATAGATAGCTTTCTAGCAAAATGCTTTCATATACAGAGACTCAGATGCATGTATTTTGATGGAGTAAATGAAGATATCTAAGTCACGGATTAAGATTTTGGTATCAGCTATTTGTGAAATTTATGTAGTTATTTGATTGTCTCCATTATGATGTTTCTCTATTGTTTAAATTGATATAACAAGTTTATACTCTATTTATCATTGTAAATTTTCTATATATGTGTGATCTAGTTATTTGGTTCTCTCAAGTAGGGATTAAAATCTTTTAATCAATCACAACAATTGGGATGTGTTAGTTGGATTAATCAGAAGAATCACATAACTAGAATTGCCATTCTATCTCAAGAACAGTTTGTCAATTATTCACTTGCACATTTACACAAGTTCTAAACAATTTATGTGCCTGATAGTTTGAATTATTTCCATTATTGAAATCCACATTTTCAAATATTCATTAGACTCCATATACCCAATAAGGCACTGTTCTCCCCTTATCCATCCATAAATCTAATTCATTTTATACATATGTTAATTGAACATATTTCTCATTTAGTTCATGTTATATTTAGTGTTCAAACACAACCCATTAGGTCTGCACATGGATAAAAATTCATAAAATCAGATCTCCTATAAGTCAAATATAATTCTATCAAGAAATTAATATCAAATAGATAATATAATCGCATAACTCATACATATGTCAATGTAAACATCATGAATTAATTATGTAACCACATAAGTCAAATATAATTCTATCAAGAAATTAATATCAAATAGATAATAAAATCGCATAACTCATACATTTCAATGTCATTGATCTTCTTCTTCATCCAACTTTTTTTCTGTATCATCCGATCCAAATTCAACATTGTAAGGATTGGCCATATCATCATCATCATCATTGATATCAATTTTGATAATGTCATCATCCACACAAATATCATCTTCATGAACATTAACTCCTACATCATCATGATCTAGTTCCTCCTCTTTGACATCTTAGCCAGGCACATCATCAACTAACTATTGATCTTGATCATCATCTACATCATCTTCTAGTTCTTTGGTATCTTCTTCTTCCACCACATTATACTTTACCGGCCTTCCTCTTGGATCATGTCTAACAACAAATGACCAGCCCGGTTTACTTGAAACCTCTGAGTAAAATACCTGCTCACATTGGCTTGGAAGAACATAGGGCTCATTTCCAGCTCGCTCGATCAACCCTGTATTAGCCATGGTAAATCCATTATCATGTTCAATAACAGTTCTCTTGGGATCATTTTCATTCAATTGTAGCCTGTACCATAGGATGATGAACATAACTAATTTGAAGGACTTAAAATCACACTCAAGTATATCATCCAAAATCCCATAGTATCAATTTTTTGAGACTTTTGGATGTATGTTGCTTCTAGATGAAACATTAGTCACCTAAAAGACTACAGTTATACCAGAATCACAAGTTTTCTTCGTGTCATCCAACTTTTTGATTCAAAATTTATGACCATTTCACCACATATCCTTGTGGTGTTTCACCTACAATATCTCAAACATGTAAAAATTATTGCAATATCATTAGTTGATAAACATATTTATTCTTGGCCGAATGTATGCAAAGAAAAAATTCTCCACATATATATTGGTGTAGGAGCACCTAGATCTTGTAAATGCCTTCAAAAGGCTAATATGTTAAATTTACATGTTCAAGTCTAAATTTTTGTGTCAAGGCCATGAAAAGGCTAATTTGAATGTAATCAAATCATAAAAGAAGGCACTAGGAGGTGAAAATGCAAAAAAATGCAAATAATGCAATATTATGTAAACAAAAAGGCATAAATCAAGCATATTAGGAGATAAGAGGTAGTTTGAACCGATGAGAAGTTAGAAAAGGTAGTTATTAAGAGAGAAAAAGTTATAAAAAGCATGGCAAGGTGTGGAAGAGTAGAATCTTGAAATTCTTGTAACAAAATATTGAATAAAATCCCTATTTTTCTGAGTTATCAAGCATTCTTTCTATTTCTCCTAACTTGTATTGCTAATTTGGTAACATCCAAGAGTTAGTTATTGTGTAATCTCAATTGAGAAAGAGTAGTTTTCATTTTCAAAGAGTCTGAAAGTTAGTTTTAAGCAGCAAAAGAATCAAAGGCAATCATGTGTCTCAGGCAGAGTTAGTTTCACTATGATTTTGAGAGTCTCTAAAGAAGTTTAAGGCCCTTTCCACTGATGTAAGCCTAGTATAAATGGTGAGATGGGATAAGTAGGGTGTCCTTTATGTGATTTTTTTTTGTGTGAGTGTAGGGTATCAAGAATATGGTGTAGTGTTGCTAATTTAAAGTTATTTTTCTGAGTTTTCCTCTTAAAAATGAAGGTTTCTAACAAGGTATTGGAGAAATAACATATGCATGTCGAAGGTGTTTCTAAAGGAATTTTTAGACATAATGGAGCATGTTTCAATGGTTGTCCAGAGTATTGGAGGCTTGTAAGGGTGATAATCACAAAACCCTCACTATTTTGGGTGTTTCCACCCTAAAATTAAGGGTTTGTTAATACACTTTCTAAATGGTTCTTTCAATATTTGAAAGTTGATAAATCTAGTGTTTTGTGACCTTTACTTTGACTTTTTGAGGTTTTCTAACAATTTGGAGTTGGAAAAAAGGTGGATGCTTTGTAAAATAGCCCTATTCTAGTAGCCTTTCTTGGGCATATAGTCTAAAATTTGCTAGTTTCTCCAATATAAATCATTCTGAGTTTTTGATATGATGATATGGGCATTAAGAGGTCTCTAAATGTTCCTTTGGATCTTTTTTTTGAACCTAGTGTGAGTGGTTCACCCGATCTAGGGTATGGAGGTCTATTGCTAATTAATGTTTGGATTTCATGGACAGTGGAAATCTATGTGTACAGGGAAGTGAGTGACCTTAAATACTTGAACCTTATCATTTGGATGGAGTTATAGTAGAATTTATGCTTGAATAAGGTTGTAAAGGCAGTGCATATTTTTTTGAGAATGATGATTCTATTGTGTGTCTTGGTATTTTTACAGAGTAGGCAGATCTAATATTTATACACTGATGTATTGAATTGATTTCTCTCAAAACATGATGAATCTTGTGTCTTGAAGGACTGATTAACTAGTTGATAGCAAGAAGGATTGGTCTTTGTTAGTTTTCCTTGTAAGGAAAATGAATTGGTGTTATTTGAGAAGTTTAGACTGTTTTCAATGATTGAAGTTTGGTTATTGACATTTTGGAATTTGATTTAGAATAAGTGTTTTGTTGCCTTGAGGATATGTTGTATACAAGAATTTTAAGGATTGGTAATTGGTTATGTAGCAAGTGAGCATAATGTGTTTCCTTATGAAAGGCTGAGAGAATGTATAGATGTTGATATGGTGGTTGAGAATGATGTGAATCTAATTGATTGAGTCAAAGTTTTCTAATATGGTTTTTTCTTTGAATGAGTCAACTGGAATACTGATAATGACATATGGTTTGTTGAAATTGGAGCACTGCTAACTTGTTGCCTTGAAGTCTTGTAGAATTGAAGAATCAAAAGAAGTTGTATGAGTTTTGAGGAAAAAGAAAGTGAATTAAGAATTTGATCTTCCCTAATTCTAATTGGGTTTGATTTACCCTCATGAAATGATGTTGTTGGTGTTGTTGTTGGATCCTCTGCATCATATATACATCAATATAATTGAAAATAATTAAATAATATGAGTGATTAATATATTTATATGTACCTATTTATCTCTTAAACCATATGCTAAATCAATTTCCCTTTGTGTAACATTGGAATCTCCATTACGATGAGCTTCTTTAACCAATGAAGCCACACCTTCCCATGTTAATGCACAACCAGATTGTTGACATCATTCAATCCATACCATCATCCAATCAAGATTGTTTGCGACATAAAAATGTAGTGCATCCAACTCTCGACCAACAATATAAAAAAAAATTGAAATTCACAAATGATGTATAATTAGTTAATTACCATAGTATACGACCTTAATTTATAATTGATGTATATTGAAGATTAATAATCAAATAAGTACAATATACATAAAAACCATATGTAAAATATATTCTAATTAATCTCCATGACCATCTTATAATTACCTCTCACTTTCCTCAATCTACCTTTCCCCATTAGGTACTCCCCTTCGAATTTGTTAATGGAGTTGGGATCCAAAATGCAATCTACATGGATCTTTGTTGCAAACTTAGGAAGATATTCACTAATGTACACCATGTTCTGGTATACCATATATCCCTCCACCATAGAACCCTTAGGGTGTGCTCTTTGTCTAAACAAAGCCTTCAAAAATTTCAAGTGCCTCTCAACCATCCACATTGACCTTGTGTTTACAGGTCCACACAATTCAATCTCCTCAACTTGGTGTATGAGGTAGTGTTCTTGTGCATTGAAAAATGTCGAAGGTAGACACTTTTTCATTTCACACATTAGATGAGGAATTTTTCTCTTCCAATAATTTATATCTTCTTTATGGATTTCTTTAAATGACAACCATCTACAAGTGATTCAAGGCACAAATACATTAACGAGATTTAACAAAAATATACAATATATTACATAACAAATAAAACAAATGGAAATTATAAGATCTATACAATGAATTAAACAAATATCGCTACTTACCTCATGCATTTTCCAAGATCATATATAACTTGCTTGACATTGTTGTCAAAGTTGTCTGGGAGAGATAGAGGTAGAATGTACTACAAAAATTATAAAATTATCTTATCATTATTTTTCCAAAAGTAGTAAACATAATATATTGAAAAGTACATGCAGTATACAAGTGTATATAATATACCAGAATAATTACCTTAATGAAGGTATGCCAATCATGTGTTTTCATCCCTGACCCAAATTCACCTTTCTTTGTTATGATATTGTTTATGTTTGCAACAAATCCTGTGGGAAATCAATTTTTTTGTATGACTTCTTTTATAGCATTGCTTTGTTGCTCTGTTAATAACCAAGGAAGGGCACTTATATTAATTTGGTCTCCATCGCTATTCAATTGAATGACATTTTTCATTGCATGATTGGCTTCCTGAATGTCACTACAAATTTTGACAATTTTTTTCTTTGTCGTGTCTTGCATCCAATATTTTCCATAATGTTTTTGTTATATTCTTTCTGATATGCATTGTATCAAACAAATGCACAATTTGTAGCTGCTCATAGTAGGGTAACCTACTAAATTGTCTGGGATAAATTTTCAGTCCCTGTGGAAGCCGACCATTAATACCTTGATGACCTTCATGAAGCATATAAGTTAAACAAATTAACAAAAACAATCATTGTCAATTACAGCATGAGTAAACACAACACAATATAAAAATATAAATTCCAAACATATCATATATGATAGATAACCAATTTGATTTGATGTATAACCTTGACGATTAATTCTATTATATTCCAACTTCCATAGGCGAGGTGTCATTCTTTGTGGTTTTGATGTAGTCTCTTCTTTCCCATTGAAAATATGTTTTTTAGTATTTTGATACTTATGATTTATGTGGAGGAAGTTTCTATACTCATCAAATACCTACTTTCCTAAACTTGTTGAATGACAAGATTTCATATTTGGACCACAAATTGGACATGCAAAATTTCCCTTCGTTTGAAGACCTGCAAGATCATATATAATTGTATTAAATATGTCAATTTTTATAATTATATATAATGAATATATTATTTAAAAAACATGCATGATATCTACTTCATAAAATTAAATATCATTAAAGTGCAGTTGAATGTTATAATATACCACAAAAATGTGTTAGCCCTAGGGCATCATGAATTGTCCATACAAGCATTGCATGGAATTGAAATTGTCTTTGTCCTATTGGTCTAGAGACATCATACATAGTGACGCCATTCCATAACTTTAGTAACCCGTCAATAAGAGGCTCGATATATACATTCATATCTTTAACTTGGTACTTACCTAGTTGAATGAACATAAACATTACATAATTATTAGAACCATTTTAGTGTAATATATATAAATTGATGTACATGACTATTAAATGAAAAAAATATAAGTCATTATGCAACAAATAAGACAAATGAGATGCTACTACATTAAAGAAAATTGATCTAAACAAATACCTAGAACAATCATTGAATTATGTGCTCCCTCTTTATTAACATCCATGGAGGAATGTTATTGTTGATAACAAAAATAGGCCACACCGAGTAAATAGATCTCAACTCTCCAAATGGATTGACACTGTCCGCTGCCAATGAGAGCCTGAGATTACGAGGTTCTTCTTTAAAGTGTGGTTAGTTTTCCTCCATGTCCCTAAATGTAGAACCATCTACAGGAATTCAAATAATTTCATCTCCACTTCTATTTTGTGCATGGTAATCCATAAATTGCACTAAGCTTTCACACCTAAATAATCATTGCATACATGGAATAATGGGAATATAACGAAGAACCTTGTGAGACAACTTTTTTTTTAGTTGATCTATTTGATATCTACTGATATGATATTCCAGGCATTCTGTTGCAAATTAATGTTGTTTATGATATATAATATGATCATTGGGACATGCATCTATTGCTTGATACTCCATTCCAATATCTTTCATAATGTCAGATAAATATCAGTATGAGTGAGGTAAAATATTTTATGGTGGTAACAAAAATTCACCAATCAATCTACAACAAAAAAATAATTTGTTAATATAAAGAATATTAATGGTACATATTTCATCCTTTATTTATTAGTGATGAACTAACAACAATTAAAATAGATAAAAAAAGATGACATATATGACATACCTTAGCATCTATGAGATTGCTATGTTGGATAAACCATTCATAACATTCAAGTTCACCAGCAACACTATAGCAGAGAGAATAGTTGTTTGGGAACCTTCATAAAGGGGCTCGTATCCCTTCTCAATTACAAGTAAATCATGAACATCATCAAATTCATCTCGATCATCATGATTAGCTGTGCCACTAAATGTGTCATGGATCAATGTATTTGTACCATCATCTTCAATTGTGTTTTCTAGCACATGATCATCTTCTTCCATAGGATCATTAACTTCATCTTTGATATTCACAACTCCATGTTCATCCGCTTGCAAAACCACATTCTGCAGGCCATGATAATCCATATCATGTGCCCTAGGGTGCCCCACCTTTATAATAATGATAGACACAAATAAACCATGATCATGATCAAGTGATTTTATATATATATATATATAATGTTAAAATGATATAAATATTTACAAATTCAATCAATATAAACAAATATAATGAACAACTTACCAATTGATGATAATCATGCCCTCCTTCAACATTACCATGATGCCTACAATGTTTCTTAGCTATTGTGATTAAAAGTCTTGTCATCTTTAAGCCCTTGCAATTATTGCAATGACAATAACATTTCCCATCACCCTTTCTTTTCAATCTAGCCCACATTCTAGCAACTATCTCTTTATTTTGTTCTAGACTAATATTATTTGACATGATTTTTCTTTACCAAGCTTGAATATTTAGATCTTCAAAAAATATCAAACTCACACTCCAATAATTTTTAATCATAGACAGGTAACAAAATCTAATAATTCTGATGCTTTACACCAAAAAAATTTGGCATGCAACCACCCCTACAAAAGAGAAGATAGCCTAAAGTTAATGACCCCAAAAAACACTTTAAAATGGTAATTCTAGAACTTATTAAATTTTTATTTTACTATGATTTTCAACCGTTAGACTCCTAAAATTAGAATATTGAACTTGCACAACAAAATATGGAAATGAAATTCTGAAAATGCACAAGTCTAAAAATGAAAACTGATGAGATGTTGCTTTAAAATATGATTTTCAAACTTGGAAGTGTACAAATTTGACTTCACAAATGAATTCTTGAAAAAGACAATGACCACCCTCAACCTGGTGATATCTTCTTGAATTTTTTCTGATTTTTCCTAAGAAAATTATCCTTAGTTCTCCACAAATGGTCGCAAGTAGAGAAAATTCGCAAGTAGAGCAAATTCGCAAGTATAGAAAAATACTGTCGAAATAAATAGGTGAAATCACTTTTATTTATGTCAACCACAAATTCATTTTTTTCTTATTTTGAATGTTTGTCAAAATTTCAATGAGACTATGAGTCAAAATTTTGACGAACGTCGGGGATAAAATTTTAAACAATTCAAAATTACACATCAAATTTCGACAATACATCAAATTATACATCTTTCGTCAGAAATTTTTGTTGGATTTTTTAGTAAAATGAGTTAGTGGATGGTTTTTTTTGGCTATAATCAAATTTGTATTACTCCAGAAGACCAACTTAAAACAACATTCACTTCTCCATGGGGTACCTATTGCTGGAACATCATGCCCTTTGGGTTCAAAAATGCAGGAGCTTCATACCAATGGGAAATGACTATAATATTTCATGACCTAATGCATACACTAATGGATGATTATGTTGATGATCTCTTGGAAAAGTCCTTAACCAAAGCCGATCACCTAAAGGTTTTAGACAAGATTTTTCAATGACTAGAAGAGTACAAGGTCTGTCTCAACTCAACGAAGTGTGTCTTTGGGGTAAAGGCCAAAAAATTATTGGAATACACCATCTTTCATTGAGGCATAGAAGTTCATCCCACCAAGGTAAAATCCATCATAGACATTCCTCCCCCAAAGAACATCGACCAATTAAGGACATTACAAGGGAGACTACAATCTATTAGGAGATTCATTGCTCAACTCGCCGACAAATGTCATATATTTCAGTGCTTGTTACATAAAGGAATCCCTTTCATATGGACTGAAAAATGCTAGGAATCCTTTCAATAGATAAAAGAGTATCTCCTTACACCTCTTGTCTTGATACCACCAATAGATGGAAAGCCCCTCATATTATATGTATCCACAACCTCAACAACACTAGGGGCACTACTTGCTCAAAATGACCACGAGGAAAAGGAAAGAGAATTCTACTATATTAGCAGGACCTTGGTGGGGTATGAACTCAACTACACTCATATTGAATGGGCCTACCTTGAAGTGGTCTTTGCAGCACAGAAATTAAGGCATTACATGTTGAACCACCAAACAAGGCTGGTAGTAAAATTTGATCCACTCAAGTATCTTCTTAGCAAAGCAGTGTTAGCAGAGCGATTAGAAAAATGGGTCATGATCCTTAGTGAATACGACATCCAATATGTAAACTGAATGGAAATCAAGGGATAGGTAATAGCAGATCAACTCACAGACGTGCCAACACAAGCAAAACATCCCCTCATCGCAGATTTTTTGGAGGAGTCACTTTTCACTCTTGAGACAAGTGATGTATGGAAGATGTACTTTGATGACTCCTATACCAATCATGGATCGAGTGCTGGAATACTGTTCGTCACCCCACAAGGTGACACAATACCTAAATCATTCAAAATTGCATTCCCTTGTACAAACAACATAGAAAAATATGAGGCCCTACTAACAGGATTACATATGACAGTCAAGTGGAAGATAAAAAAGATACAGGTCTTTGGAGATTCACAGTTAGTCATCAATCATGTTAATGATTACTATGATACAAAGGATGAGAAATTGACTCCCTATAAGAAAATGGTCGATAACTTCAAGTTTTACTTTGTGAATGTGACCTTTTGTTAGATACCCTGCATACAAAACAAAGCAACGAAAGCCATGGCAACCATTGGATCGCTCTTGGACATACCTAAAAATGTGTCACAGTACGAGTTCTTAGTGGAACAACTATTGGTCCCTGCTTTTGACGTCCCAGAATTTGAAATGGTTTGTGAACTTGGTGGTCTTGAGTCACCTTGGTACCTAGACACTTATAATTACCTCCATTCCCAAATTTTACCTAATAGCTTATCCAATAACCAATGCAAGAACTTTATCTGAAAAGCCTCTCATTATGCCATCATTGGGGATACCTTGTATTGACGCACCTTTGACAATTCCCTACTCCGATGTCTCGATATCACTAAAGCACAAACAACCTTACGTGAATTGCACCAATGAATTTTTGAGGCCCACTCTAGTGGACCTACCTTAGCCAAAAATATTATGTAGCTGGGATACTATTGGCCAACCATGGAACATGAGGCATATCGATTTGTTAAAAAATGTAGAGAATTTCAAGTTCATAGTGATCTCATTCATGCTCCAGTATAGGAACTAAGGCCCATCACTTCGCCTTGGCCCTTTGCTCAATGGGGACTCAACCTTGTGGGAAAAATCCACCCCACTTCCTCAAATGGCCACAAATTCATTATAACCACCACTAAGTACTTTACCAAATGGGTAGAGGCCATCCCCCTTACCTACATCACTAACAACCAAATTGCAAATTTCATTCTTAATTATATAATTTTTTGATAGGTATTCCACAATCCATAATCACAGACAATGGTCATCCCTTCAAAAGCCAAGACGTCTGTGAACTGTGCAAAAAATTCCACATCCAACACCATTTTCCCACTCCTTACTACCCATAGGGAAATGGTCAAGATGAGGCATCCAATACCATCATTAAAATCATCAAGAAAACTGTCAATGATGTTGGCCATGACTGGCACATTCAACGCAACCGTGCCTTATGGGTATATCGAACCAATATTCGTACTCCCACTAGAGCCACCCCATATTCCCTAGTCTTTGGTTTAGAGGCTATTCTCCCCATTCAGGTTGAAGTCCCCTCTCTATGAGTGTCCATGAAAGGGTTAATCAATGATGAAGAGTACAAGATATCTAGGCTGCATGAGCTCAAATTACTGGATGAGCAAAGACAAAAACCTCTGACCCACTTACAAGTATAATAGAACCATCTTTGTAGAAGTTATAACAAAAGGGTCATGGTTAGACATTTCGACATCGGTGACCTGGTACTAATGAAAAATCCTAAAAACTAGGCAGAATGAGATAAACCTTGGTAATTTTGAGCCTAACTAGCTAGGCCCTTATGTTATCACAACTTCATTTGGTTCTAGCACATATTAGTTGTCCACTCCAGAGGGAGAAACATTATCTGAGCCTATAAATAGCTTCAGAGAGCTCAGTCAACAAAAAAGAAAAATTAAAAAAACAAAATAAAAATAAAAATAGTAAAAAGAAATAATTTGTCCTATGGTGAAAACCATCTCAATGGCTCTTTGGATAAGTACCATGGTGAAAACCTAGAAAATAGGCACCATGTGTAGATAGTCTCCACTTCATTGTCTATTATCACTTCACATGATCTTTCCACCTTCACCCTTACTAATACCATTGTCACTCCTTCCTTCTACAACACCCACAATAAAAGTAGTTGCTAATCCTATGACTTCAGATTAGTTGATGCTTGTAGCATACTACACAAAATCATTCTTACCATCCAATCCCACACAGTACCTAACTGGGGGAAAATACCTAACACCCATTCTTGATGGAATAAACCTCTAGATCTTCAAGTCCTAACACACTTGTGAAAAAAAAAACATTTAGAAAATATGTCAAAAACATAAAAACATTCAGATTACATGTCAAAAACACAAAACACATTCAGAAAACATGTCAAAAACACAAAAAAAATTCAAAAAATGTCAAAATCCCAAAACATTCAAATACTCAAAACAAAGAATTGAGTCAGTCTAGTTTGTCAAGTCCACTTGAACTACGTTGTCTCTAAGCTTAAACATAGGCAAGGACATCATCGATGAGCCCCCAATACACCTTAGGTCAATCCTTTAACAATTTTTCATAATAAGCTAGCCTTTTCATCAACTATTAATATCTTCATCTTGTAAATGGGTCGATTCTGATCAAACTATGAGGTCTCTATGATTAGGTAAGTCCTTCTAGGTTTTTCAAAATAAAATCATGACTCGGTCCTTTTTCCATAAAACAAAGTCAATGGTCATGTCGAACTATGAGGTCTCTGCATGTATAACGTAGGAAAGGCCATCAATCGATGAGCCCCTGAGGATTCACTAGGTCAGTCCTTTAGGGTTCATCACATTCACTATCACATGCATCAGATATCTTCAAATGAAACAAATATTTTTCAATCAGTCCTTTTAGTCAAATTCTGGTCAAACTATGTGGTCTCTGTGTGTACAATGTAGGCAAGGCTTGATAGCCCCCGATGCCCTAGATGTCAGTCCTCTTAGGGTTTTTCTCATGTTGGTCATATCACATGGTCATACAACAAATTATTCAAACACAAGGTCACAAATGAGGCACAATCAAACCAATCTAAATCAACAAGTCTATCAAGTCAATCATTTTATGAGTCTTGAAGATGTTTCCTTGACGTTAGACTCTCTTCTATCAACCAACTTATTCAAGATATGTCTTTCTTGAATCAACACCAAATCTAACACGTCAATTATTTAGGAGTCTTCAAGATGTGTCCTTCTTGACATCAAACTCTCTTCTGTCAAACAATTTATTCAAGATATGTCTTTTCTGAATCAACATCAAATCTATCAAATCAATCATTAAAGAGTCTTCAAGATGTGTCCTTGATGTTAGACTATTTCTTGTCAACTATGGGTTTGCAAGATGTGTCTTTCTTAACCTTGGACCCTATCATGTCACTTATTTAGGATATGTCTTTCCTAAATCAAAACCAAATCTATCATGTCAATCATTTTACGAGTCTTCAAGATGTATCCTTCTTGAAATCAAACTCTCTTCTATCAAACAATTTATTTAGGATATGTGTTTTCTTAATCAACACTAAATCTATCGTGTCAGTTATTTAAGAGTCTTCAAGATGTGTCCTTGACATCAGACTCTTTTCTATCAACCAATTTATTCAAGATATGTCTTTCCTAAATCAACATCAAATATATCAAATCAATCACTAAAGAGTCTTCAAGATGTGTCCTTCTTGACGTCAAACTCTTTCTTGTCAACTGCAGGTCTTCAAGATGTGTCTTTCTTGACATCAGAACCTTTCATGTCACTTATTCAGGATGTGTCCTTCCTGAATCCCAACCTTGGCAATAATCAAATTCCACATTTCAATCTTCTTTAGGATGTGTCCTTCCTAAATAATAACCAATCAACCTCATCATAACCAAGGCAACCTTGGCAAGCAAACAAAGATCTAACACACATGTCTTGACAAGTATTTTTCATTTATTTTCAATGATTTAATATGATCATGTAACTAGCCACCTTGATAATGTCCTATGACGAATTTAGAGGAGCGACAATGTTACATGACCATATCTTTCTTTTTGACTAATTGTCTTATCTTTTTGAAATTGTCATGTCACTAGCCACCTCAAGGATGTCCTAACAATATGATTTAGAGGATCAATGATGTATCATGATGATTGTCTTATCTTTTCAAAATTTCCATGTCACTAGCCACCTCAAGGATGTCCTAACAATAGGATTTAGAGGAGCAATGACATATCATGATGATTGTCTTATCTTTTCAAAGTGGTCTTGTCACTAGCCACCTCAAGGATGTCCTAGAAACAGGATTTACAGGAGCAATGACGTTTCATGAAATGTTTTCTTCAAAATTTTGTTTGTAATTTGTCTTAAAAAAATACTGGGAACAATAGGGTTCCTAAGTATGAGTCACAACAATCCTTTTCTGTGACTGTTTATTTTCAGAAAATACATGACATTGCATACCATTGGTCTATCTCATATCATGGTGTTTCTTGTTTATTACAATAAACTGCCTAACGATGATTAAAATGCAAATTCTTAGTATAAGGACAACAAAGTGATGACATATCTTTCTTTTATGCTAACATAAATCATCTTCAAGCTAACAATCTTCTTCCATTGCATCTGGATGGTGTAGACACGTAAAATGTACTGATTGACATTGTGCATCTAATCTTGACTACTAACATTGTTTCATCCTGAATCATCCTTTGGTCTAACCATTTAATCAAATTCCCCTATCTGATTAAATTCATCAATATTCCTCTCTTAATTAAATAAATCACTTATCTAATTAAGTCACCTCTTCTCGATAATTAAATTAATCATCTGATCTAATTATCCCTATTTAATTAAATAATCAATTTTATTTGATTAAATCTCTAAAGTCTATCTATTAAATTAAATAAATTAAAACCTTATTTAATTTAATCTAGCATCATCTCTTTTAATTAAATAAATCAAAATCTTTATTTAATTAATCTCTTATCACATTCTTCTCATATTTGATTTAAATAAATCTATAAATTTGAGTCAAATAGGTCACATCATCTAATCCCCTTCATTAAATTAATTAACCTTGATTAATTTAATCTCTTATCATGTCCCATCCTCTAGCATTTACCACTTGCACATGAAAATAGATTTAATTGATTTATTAAATCCCTATTTTCCTCAACAAGGCATCTTTTGGAATATTCTCCAAGTTTGAATTCAAAAATCCAAGTTGACATGTACATCCAACAAGGCATTTACTCCATCTTACATGTCCTTTGCCTTGAGCCAAGTGGCATTTATTGCATTTTCCCTTCCCTCTTGCTTGTCATTTCAACAAATTTGAAATTCAAAAATATGCATTTATTGGCACAATCCTCAAAACTTGCACATCCTCCATCCACTCATGGGTTGACAAGTGGCATCTTGCCATTGGATGAATGTTAGTCCCACATTGCTCAAATTTGGACATTCATCCATCTTGGAATTATATAAATAAAGAGCTCATATCCTCATTTCATCATCCACAAATTATGCAAAGTTACCATGCTCAAATATCTATCAAATTTCATCCATCATTCTTGAATCTTAGCTAGGTTATGCAGGTTTTTAGCTTGGAGCACTCTTCAACATCAACAAAGTGGATCAAATCTCTTCATCACATCAATCTTGCATCATAGGAATCAGGAAAGGGCCAATTTTCACATCAAATTGGCACCAATTCCCCCATGGGATCATAAGTTTGCTAGTTTAATTAGGATTCAATCTCTTTTATTGTATTTCATTGAGTTCTTCATTGCTTTTTTCCTAATTTGAGCTATGTTAATGGATTTCATGGGAAATCCTTGTTCTTGCTTGCAATCTCTAACTTAATGTGTTTGTTCTTATTGTTTTGCAGGTATTAGGATTGGGGTTCACACATTTGGCGCTAGAAGGAGGGAAAAATCTCATTTTTTATCACTTTTCTCACAAAATTCCACATTTTTGTTTGTTCACAGGAAAATTCCAATGTTGGGAGCCCAGGGTCACTGTTTTAGCACCACTGACTCTTCAAGGTTGCCATATAGCACCGTTGGAAAATAAAACTCTGACACTTTAGCCATCCCGCCTAAATTTTTTTGAATTTAAATTTTAAACAGTGACATTGAGAAAAAGTGTGACATAATTGAGCTCACTAGTCCAGGCATAGAGCATCGTTGACTGGTAAGTAGTGTTGTACAACACCACTGAGAAATCAAACTACGACGCAGTCACGAGTTGCACCGCTGGTAGGGAGTAAAAAGTTGGAATTTTATTTTAGCACGTGCTTTTTTGATAAATGATAATTTTATCTTCTGTTTTCTGCCTTTTAACCTTTGTGTTTTGCAGAATATGACTGGTTTTCATTCTTGTAGGTTGGATCAATTGAAAACAAAAGAGGGAGAATCATGATGATGGTATTTTACAAAATCAAAGTATTTTTAAACACTTTAGTGTTTGTTTAACACTTTTAAGAAATTTGTCATCTCTTTTTTCTTAGGACACTAATTTCATTTGGGCTTTAAAAAGAATCTTTTCTTTTTTTGCAATGGATTTAAAATGAACATTAGGACTACAACTTGCTAGAGTTTGTTTTTTGGTTAACAATTGAACAAAACAACTCTCATTTGTCTTTTGGTGCTTTAAAAAGAACTCATAATTGCTTTGTGGATTTAAAACGAACATGTACAACTTTGTATTTCTGAGGGATTACTTAAACTAACTTCATTGAAAAAGGATGTATGCACTTCTCTTGAACTTTATAGCGATCTTGAGAATCAAAAGGCCTTTTTCGTGATTTTAGGTTAAGATAAAGCAATCACCTCCACACTTCATTTTGGGTTTAAAATTGAACAAAATCTTGTGCGAGTGTGAGGAGAGCATTATTGCGTACATTCTCTCTCTTTGTTGAAAACAAAGATTGATCGAGTTACAAATATTGTCTTTGCTTGCTTTTGTTTATCCTAGAGGGCCTGCCTTAGGGAAAAAGTACTCACCCAAGGGAACGACTCAACTGGTAACACTCTAAAGCCAAGAGTATTTCCAACTGGGATATAAATGTGGGTATTGGAGTAAATGCCAATATCACGCGGTTGGCTCTGACAAGATGGATCCGAAAGGGGACTCTTGACGTATGGGTCAATCTCCACGAATGGAAATTCCTAATTAAAACCCATGTTTTAGGGTTTCCAAAATCCTTGATCTATTTGTTGGTGCAAGAACGGTTGTTCTAAAGCCACCCCACACTTTTACAGTCTTTTAGTAGAAATGGAAAGCATGCCATGGGAGTTTCATGGGTGTTGATGCTTGGATGCCTTGATTGACGTTAATGAGCCATGGAGGGGAGCCAGTGGGGTCAAGCATCTAACCATTCGCTAAAGATAAGCATAGCTAGACTTGTCCAAGTGGGAATCCAACAAATATTGTCTTCCACATCCATAGGGTTGTACTTATTCTTGGTTACAAAATGCTTTACTTGTTCGAAAACATCTTGGAAACAAACACTTAAACTTCATCATCAAAATTTCAAACCCTTTAGGAAACAAATAAAATTGACTCAATCCATATGTTATTACTTTCCCTTGGGATTCTATCCTTAGAGGTTTCTAAACATTTGGATTACATCTCAATTTTTCTACTAAAGTTAAACAATAGGTAACCCTTGCCTTGAATTCATCAAATTTCCACATAACATACTTTGTGGGATTTGAAGAAATTAGGACATTGGACATTTAGTTTGAAAATCTAATCAAGAAAGTGTTTGTGGTAAAATAAATTCACTAATCAAGATGAAATCAATTGAAACCCACACATGTGCTTGTGTATCTTTTGTCTTATGGTCTTTTGAGCAAACATTTATCTTTTGGTTTGAAGGGAAAAGCATGTTCTTCAAAACCTTGGCCTTGTAAACAAGTTCTTCTTAGGTTCATTTAAGATCAAAATCAAACACCTCATCCATTTCAAACATTTATCATCCCATCCCACAGGAAACTTTAGAGCTTTGAAAACATCATTCTAGACTTGGGTAAATCATCAAAATCAAAATCACCTTATTTAGTTAGGTGTATGGGGATGCATCCATTCTCATATATTTAATTGAATTAGCAATCCTTTGAACAAGTTCATCCTAAGATCACATATAATATCTTAGGGTTTACAAGTCCATTATCCAAATTCAATCAAAACCAATCAAAATCAAATCCTAAAGTCTAGCATTGATCCAAAGTCCCTAAGAAAAAGAACACCCATATCATTCACCTCTTTTATCCTTCATCTCATCATTGGTCCTAAACACCTTAGAGGTCACTTTTGCAACAAGGTAAAAAAACAAGAGGAACATGGAATATAAACTTGATCCATACATCATGAGTAATCCAAGTCAACCAAACTCTCAAATCCTTACAATGCCAATTGATCTTCAAAACTCACATTTATACAATCCATACATGGTATCATTATCTCCTACAAACCTCAATGGTACAACAAATGTGAGTATACCCAATCTAAATTTTGAAACACCTTTTCCAATGGTAGATTTAAATCCAAGTCCAAATTTACAAATCTATCAACCAAATACTCAATGCATGAGTCTTCAACAAAACAACATTATCCCACCAAATCCATACATGCCAAATGAGAATATACCAAGTACAACTATACCAAACATGAACATTTCAAATACACACTTGGTAAAATTTTGGATAGATATGTTTGCAAATCACATGAATGTTGTTCAAAATCCATCACACCCATATGTCCCCCTCACCTTTCATAATGACCCATCATCATCATTTAATGCAACACCACAAACCTCTCTCCCCATGACCTCACAAGGAGGAGGTGACCTAAATGGATTAAGGGGCATTTTTTTATCAAACATCATCATTCCCCCAAGGGAGCATGTCACTCACTTTCCCACCACTCCCAACCTTGCCATTAACATCCATATCACCTCTTGGTTTGGGGCTACCTTCGCTACCACTGCTCATCCAAAACATCCCCCCAACCATCAATCAAGGCATCATACCAAATCATCCTCCATTACCATCGATATCACAACAACAAATGGTGACCATCCCCATAACATAAGCAACCAACACATCATCTATCATCCCTCAAAACATGGTCTCTCAAGGACTAACCATATTGATCACACCATCCACCAACCAAATCCCAATCATCAATACAATGGTACCTATTATCACCACAACAAGCACTATTCCAAAACCACCACCACCCAATCCAAACACATCAAACCAATATAGCATTACATTTCAAGCCGCTCAACAGGCTACTTATCAAAATGCACATCAAAAAAACCAAAATCGAAAGGCTACATAACTAGCCGCTTAGCAAGCTGCACAAGCTTCTCAAGTTGCCCAAGCTGCACTACAAGCCCAACAAACACAAGCCCGGGCTCAAACGCAAGTGCAAGATCAAGCCCAATACCAAGCCCAACAAGCAAATATTGTTCAAATTCCCAAGAAAATGTTAACGATTCCATGTATCGATCCAAGTCAACGATCGCATGATCAAGACCTATCCATCAACAAACACATGGAAGATGTTTCTACCTCATCCGAAGATCAAATCAACATACATAAAGAGTCACTTTTGATCATGATAAGAATCCTTCAATGATATTTGACAATGATCCATTTCAAGGAGTGTTAACACTATTTGATCATGCAATCAATAATCCATCGACCAATGATCATATAGAAAATGTCCCTACATCACCTAATAAGTTAGAGGACATATCTCAAGAATTTACTCCAAAGCATGATCAACATCTTTCACCAAGGTCTAGCAATGGTCCTTTCCAAGATATGTTTTCAGATAGTGAAGGAATATTCAAATGAACATTTAATCCAAAACCACTTAATGATCTAGAGGATATTAAGCCACTTCCCATTCCTAATAAAGATATCCAAGGATCCTTTGAAACTAACCCATGTCAAGAACTTGATCCAAAGCATGACAAAAGCAATCCCAAAATCATTGAGGATCAAGAATTTGTATCTCCAAGATACTACAATGATCTAATGGACACTCTCCTATCTATGCAAGATGCACATACTCCTCCATCTACCCATGAGATGCTTTCTATGGATGGACACATAGATGATCTTCATTCAGAACAAGATTCTTTTACTCCTGACATTATTACACAAAAAGAGCAGGTTATTGAGTTGACAACATCAGGATCAGACATATCCCAAATTCAGACTGAGGACATGTATGAAGAAATCTAGTAGTATCCACTCAAGGAAGTGATCAGACAAAACAAGACATTCCTGAGTCAACAGAGCAACACATCAAAATAACATCATCTGCAGTGGTCATTTATCAAAGAATGCACTCTAAACAAGAGCTCTTGGAACAGGCAAAATCAAAGCATGAAGGTACTACTTCCACAATACTGGGGGCAACTTCATCTAGTGTAAATGTCAACATAGGGAGCACGAAGAATCTTTATGGTGAAACCATTGCCAATACTACAACCAGCCACATCATGAATCTTCATCCACCCATCACCCCATCCACGAATTGGGACCAATGTAAAAATAAAGATTTGAATCAAAGCACAAACAATGTTATCAAAGCAAAAGAAGTAGAGAAGCATAATGGACAAATCAAATACAAGTGGATACCAAAGAATACAAAGAAAGATTATCCCTATCAAACTCCATTAGTCAAAGAAACTACGAGGAAAAATAAGAAAGGGAAAAGTATCCATCAAGGAGGTCCACAAAAGAAAAAGTAGGATTTTCAAGTGACATACAAAGTGTATCAAGCAGTTGGTCCTAATTCCACGCACACTTTTGTATCCACCCATCATTGCTCATCTTCCCAAGTTTTGGGAGTCAAAATTTCCAAACTATCAACCAGTCCATCTCTTATCCCTAAACACACTCCATCCACACCTCCACGCATGATATCCAATTCTCAAATTGACCATGTATTGGCAACGACCCTTCATCATAAGAATTTTGAAGGCATCTATTGCGATGTGCACACAGGGATGGAGTTAACCTCGATATCAATAAAGCAGATCAAGAATCCCAAAAGTTGCATTCAAGTGCATGTATCTTAGCAAAGAAGCTTCTTCAAGCAGGATATCAATGGCACATTATGACAGGGGCATCTACATCAGCAACACCTTGTGACTCGGCATGACCTTAAAATCTTTCAGAAAAATCAAAAAAATAAAAAAATATGAAAATAAAAAAAAAATCAGAAAAAGTATTGAAAACAGTAAAGAAAAAAAATGTCCTCTTGTGAAAACCACTTCAGTGGTGCTTTGGGAAGGTACCATGATGAAAACCTAGGAAATAGGCATCATGTGTAGAATCAAGCATCTACATCCGCTAGTTCAAGTGAAAGCATCTTATCCCATCCATAATAAATCCAACATTCCATCCATCTCATCCATAATCAATCCATTTCATCCATGAACCATATATTCTATCCATTTTCATCCATCTGCATCCATAGTCCAAATTATCTTGATCTTGGTAAAATTTTGGTGCACACTTTATGCTTGCTTGTGGTAAACATCTTGACATGGACCGTTATCATTGATCCTATCCTATGCAACATTATCTGAGCTATGAAGCATTATCCAAATGAGTATTCTTTATTTGAACACCTTATCTTATCACAAGATAATCCATATCCCTCCATCCATACACCTATCCAGGCATCCACCCATCACATTCCATACATTGCTAGACACTGGGGGTAGACATTTACATCTTACTTTGGGAATAAATCTTGATCTATATCCTCCAACTTATGTGGTGATCCAAACATTGGAAAACGTGAAATAAAATTGGTCCACCACTTGTGAGAAAAAATCCAAATCACTAACCCATGGCACATTTTGGCAAGCAAACATTCCTTATCAAGCTTCATCTTTCATCAAACATCAGTCCAAACAAATCACTATCAGTCGCATCTAAGTCGCACTTCAAACGTCACATCAAATCATCCAAACATCTTTTGTTCCAAACCAAGCTTCAACAATCTTGATCAATCAAATCCAATCAATCCATAATCTTGGGATATCCTTCCCGATCATTGTGTTGCTTAAACACTATCCTTGCATTGTTGTGCATCTTCAACAGTGTTATCATCATCATCAAACCATCAATTAGATCAATCAAAATTAGCTTGCTCTTCAACAAAATCATAAACAGAGCACTGATATCATCACACACATCCATATCCAAATTGTCAAAATCATGCAAAAAATCCAAAAACACTCAAAAAGTCAGAAAAATATCAAAAACATAGAATCCAAACTATGTCACCTCTAAGCTTAAACGTACGAAAGGTTAATCTCTGATAGGGCCCTGAGACATCAAAATCCCAAAAACATTCATAAAATCGCAGAAAACCCCAAAACATTGAAAAATCCAAAAACATCAAAACATATCAAAATCCCAAAAATAGGTCAAAAAGCCAAAAAGTCAAAAACAAAGTTGTCTTTTCAAACTATGTTGTCTATGAGCTTTGAACATAGGCAAGGTTGATCTTTGATCATCCCCTGAGACACTTAGGTTAGTCCTATAGGATTCCATCATAATAAACTGACATCTCATCACGTATATCGTCATCTGTACATCGATCAACTTGTCAGTTGAACTACGTGGTCTCTGTGTGTATAACGTAGGCAAGGCTAATATGTTGATCAGCCCCCGAGGCCCCTAGGATAGGTCTTTAGGTTAGTCTCTTGGTTGAAATCTCAGAAAACCCCAAAACATTGGAAAATCAAAAATCAAAACATTTGAAAATCTTAAAAAATACCAAAAACAGCCTCAAAACATCTCAAAAAAATAAAAACATCCAAATATTTGAAAAAAAAAAATCCATCCATCTGATCTCACTTGCACCCACAATAACATCACTCATAATAAATGATTGTCATCCTCAATCTTTGGTAAGATAATCAGAAACAAGTCTAGCAGATGAAAAGTGAAAACTCAAAACGTCAAGTCTCAGGTCTAAGTCAATACCTAAGCAAGTTGGTCAACTCTTTGTGTCAATAACCCATCATCCAATTGGTCCCATATCAATCATCTTTAAGAATGCTTTGGATAAATGAAATTATGTGCCACCATCCACTAACATGTCCTAGGATGTATCCTTCCTACAATGGGAATTATCTTTTGGCAATAGTTTTGGTTCTTATCCTTAGAAAGCATCCACTTTTGGTTAGCGGTATTGAAGAACATCAGCTTCTTTGTATACTTTGTCTTTATCCTTTTGACTTATCTTATTGCGCTCATTCCAAGGAATTCTCGATGATATCCGAACAAAGGATTTAGAGAAATAGGAATGGGGCAACGATCATTATCTTTTGTCTGTTGTGCTTGTTGGACGTTCTTGTAAAATAACCTCGGCGAATATTTGCTTTGTTAGGTATGTATGGAGGAGGTTTTGGGAAACTTGTTGACTATTTCATTGATAGGTTGTACCTTTCCATTTTTTGGTCTGAGGTGTTTGAAAATTATAAAGTGCATCCTAGCAAGGTATCCATATGTCAGGTGTGAACAAGGATACTCCTATTTTCTTGTCAAGTCAAAGTCTATCACACTAGGTACAACGCCATCCTGGTTTTCTATACCTTGATGCATCGTACCATGTGTGTTATCAAACATAAGAAAATTGTCCCTTTGAAAATCCCAATTCCTCGACAAGAAATCATCATCATTTGCATGTTCATCATCTTGTGTCTTGTTGAAATGACTTCTTCTCTTCTTGCTCATCGCACTAACAAGGTACTATGACAGTTGATCACCATCATCATCGCCATCATCATCGATCCTGCATCCATAAATCATTTTCATATTGCATCAACATATCATATAGGAAACACAGGCATTGCATTTCCATCATCATATAAGCATGTTATTATAAGCATTCTTCATAGATAAGCACATCCATTCTTATTACATTGCATCACATTGCATTCATAGCATAAATCATTGCATAACATTCATTTGCATAAGCATTTCATAATCATTTTCACATTACCACCTATTGCATAATCATACATAATAGGTACATAAGCATTATAAGATAATCCATTGTATACATACTCACATAACATCATAAGATCATCTCACACATTGCGTTCATTTTACATTATCATATCATTGCATATAGTACATCACAGTAAATGCATCATATTCATTACATTATCTTTTAACATGTTTAGGATAATATTTGTTATTCTAAGCATCTTAAAACCATCTCATTTACATCATCATATAAAACATGGCCATTGCATTCACATTGCATTATCATCCACTAAATAGCATCGCAATCATTTTTTGAAACAAAAAAAATCCGTCACATGCAAAGTGTACATCCATCCATAATCATTTCATATATAAGCATGATTCACATCATTTTGCGTATACACCATAGATCATTTCCATATCATTTTACGCATTACATTTCATATCACATATCATCATCATAAATGCATCATCATATATCATCCATTCACATCTGCATATCATAAGCCAACACCATAATATAGATTTTTTAGTCATAATCATTACATAATGCATTATTATCAAAAGGAAAAGCATCCATAAACGCATCATATAAACATCATTACACAACATATAGAAGTAGAGTCATTCATACATGCATAAATAATTGATACACATCACATCACATCAAAATCATCATCTCATATATATCATCAATAATATAACTGTCATAGTACAAGAATAATCGGATCACTGTACATGTATGCCAATCAGTACAAAAAGGCCCATCGAGCTATCAAAAAGGAGCCCATAAGGCACAAAAGTATCATCTCGATCAACCCCCTATATGCTGCCCTCGCCCGTATCACTGTGACCCTCTGCTGGTCTGTGAATGGTCCGCTACGAGTACTCTGGGACCCGTGTTGCTCTGGGTATGGCCTCGTGATAATACATCTAATAATACTCAGCCTCTATGATGGCCTCTTGGTAAGACCTAACAGACACTGTACCCTGAGAGGAGGAGGTTGCCATACTCTCTAACTGTTGTCTCCAACCTAGCTCTGTGGTTGTCTGTAAATCTACAGCCTATCTCTGCTAGATGGCCTGATCCCTCTTAGCCCTCATCTGCTCTCTCTCAGCTTGAGCTTGATCCCTCTCGGCTGTCATGGTCTACACCTGGGCATGCAACTATGTAATTAGTGCATCTTGGGGATCCACCTGTCTTGTTGGCTGCCCTGCTGGCTGTGCTCGTGGAGGCTATACTAGAGGTCGATCCTCAACCCCAGCCCGTGGTGGTGGACCTGCTGGCACCTGCTGCTGGTCCTGCATGTGTACGTCTGCCTAATCTAGTTGCACTAGGGGCCCAACCGGCTGGTCCTGTCATACATCACCCCTCTGTCCTCATCCTCCCCCTCTGCCTCTAACCCTCCATCAATCGGGGTCTGCACCTGGAATAGTCAATCATAGGGGAGGCCAGAACCAATCCCTGTATGCATGTGTCATGCCTGGATCCACAGGCTCCTGATCATAAGCCCATGGCCGAGCTACTAGCTGCCTGAAATTGTCAACGGCCTCCGAGGCAAGAATATACCACCCCCATGAAACCTATGTCATGGTGCAGGCGAAGACATCCACATAATCATTGTCAGATCGATCCTAGGGCTCACCAAACTAGTGCTGCACATGCCCGAGCATGTATCTCTCAATCATCGTATGCTCTCTCCCCTGCATGTAGCGATCCTGGTGAGCAAAGAAAAGCTTATCTGCATCACCATGTGAGCACCTACATCTACATCTCATTGAGGACCCTCCTCCAGTAGGGGATCCCGTGCTCACCTCTATGTGTAAAGGACACACCACCTCTGTAGCGCCATACGAGGGGATCGTCTGACACCATCAGAACTGGAACAATGTGTGGACGTAGAACAACAATGTGCTCCCATGCCCATACGTGGAGAAGTGTCACACCTGCTTTGAGTGCTCTGCCATCCATGTAGACATACTTGTGTAGATCTTTGTACAAAGAGGCAAGAAGAACATGACCCCATGCAAAAAAAACTAGCCTATCACGAACCATGCACTCCCAGCAGAGTCCCCAACTGGGACTGAAGTATCTGCCTCATCTGTCTGGGGCAATGAGACTCAAAATAACTGTTGCAACAACCAAGCAGAAGGGAGGTGCCAAGGTCCTGTGTCGCTCAAGCTTGATCTACCCCTCACAAATAATGATGTCCTCTGTAGCGAAGACACTGTGGTAGGCATTATGCCCCTCATCCATATCAAAAATAACACGCCGACCATGAATTAGCAATCGTAGGATGTGCCAAACTTCCTCCAAAGTGATGGTGGCCTCACCGGTGGGAAGGTGGAACAAAGACATCTCGTTGTGCCATCTCTCGGCAAGCGCTGAAATCATCCCCAGGTGGGTGCGGATGGGCATTGCATAGGCAATGTACCACAACCCCATATCTCAAAGTTGATCCTGATCTCTGTCACTGAGATCCCGCAAGTAACCGAACAAATCCCGTGACCTGTGCTCTCGGGAGTAGAGCTCCCTCCCTGCATCCTGCATCAAGGAAGGTCACCATGTTAAAAATTTTGAAAAATTCTTCACCTGGTGTCCAAGAAACCACTCCAGCATCAGAATCTGTGAAGGCGTCACAGTTTGATTTTAAATCAAAATCTGACACTAGGGCACAAAAAAATTGAAATAGCACTGTCGCAATGCCCTTTCCCTCCCAGCATTGCAATTCTAGCAAATAAAAGACCGCCGCGTTGCACTTTTCAAATCACCCCGTTGGACACCAACTCAGCGTCAGAGTTTTTGAACTCCAAACTCCACTGTGGCGGCGCAATATCATACCGAGCGGCACAGTTTGATTTCTGAGCGGTGCTATATAGCACCGTTGCAGAATGACCGACTTTCAAAGCATTAATTAAGCACGAAAAATGAGAAACAAAGTTCAAGTAGGGATCACTTACCAGTGCCCCAATGTCAGGTGGCCGCTGGTACATCCGAACTTGATTAGAAATGTGCATTGGAATTTTTCGTTGCGCCATATTGTCAGGAGGTTAGAGCTCAAATCTCAAGGTTGCTAATAGATGTGTGTGAAAATGAATTGAATGTGACCCCTCGGGGCCCCTTTTAAGCTTGAAAATTAGGGTTTTTTACCCTAATTGGCTGTCCTACTAGGGTTTTGGACCCTTGAAGCTATTTTTGTCCAGTTGAGGCATGTTTTACATTGTTTTATTGCATTTAGACATGTTTTTGGCCTCCTAGAGCCTTTTTGGACTTGTTGGGCACCTCGTCCTCTTTTTTTCGCGAGATTGCCCAAAAATTGAAATTTTCATCCAATCTCTCGAGGGGGCAATATAATGGCATGCTTTCTCTTGCCAGGCAGCAGTGGGGTAGGATTTCAAATAACAAAATTTTTTGGCTTTGATCGAGATCGTTTATTCTTTGAACCAACGCAACAGTACATTACTTCAAAGAGGGGCAAAATGTAGACACATAAAATGTACCAATTGACATTGTGCATCTGATGTTGACTACTAACATCGTTTCATCCTGAATCATCCTTCGGTCTAACCATTTAATCAAATTCCCCTATCTGATTAAATTCATCATTATTCCTCTCTTAATTAAATAAATCAGTTATCTAATTAAGTCACCTCTTCTCGATAATTAAATTAATCATTTGATCTAATTATCCCTATTTAATTAAATAATCAATTTTATTTGATTAAATCTCTAAAGTCTATCTATTAAATTAAAACCTTATTTAATTTAATCTAGCATCATCTCTTTTAATTAAATAAATCAAAATCTTTATTTAATTAATCTCTTATCACATTCTTCTCATATTTGATTTAAATAAATCTATAAATTTGAGTCAAATAGGTCACATCATCTAATCCCCTTCATTAAATTAATTGTCCTTGATTAATTTAATCTCTTATCATGTCACATCCTCTTGCATTTACCACTTGCACATGAAAATAGATTTAATTGATTTATTAAATCCCTATTTTCCTCAACAAGGCATCTTTTTGGAATATTCTCCAAGTTTGAATTCAAAAATCCAAGTTGACATGTACATCCAATAAGGCATTTACTCCATCTTACATGTCCTTTGCCTTGAGCCAAGTGGCATTTATTGCATTTTCCCTTCCCTCTTGCTTGTCATTTCAACAAATTTGAAATTCAAAAATATGCATTTATTGGCACAATCCTCAAAACTTGTACATCCTGCATCCACTCATGGGTTGACAAGTGGCATCTTTCCATTTGATGAATGTTAGTCCCACATTGCTCAAATTTGGACATTCATCCATCTTGGAATTCTATAAATAAAGAAGTCATATCCTCATTTCATCATCCACAAATTATGCAAAGTTACCATGCTCAAATATCTATCAAATTTCATCCATCATTCTTGAATCTTAGCTAGGTTATGCAGGTTTTTAGCTTGGAGCACTCTTCAACATCAACAAAGTGGATCAAATCTCTTCATCACATCAATCTTGCATCATAGGAATTGGGAAAGGGCCAATTTTCACATCAAATTGGCACCAATTCCCCCATGGGATCATAAGTTTGCTAGTTTAATTAGGATTCAATCTCTTTTATTGTATTTCATTGAGTTTTTCATTGATTTTTTCCTAATTTGAGCTATGCTAATGGATTTCATGGGGAATCCTTGTTCTTGCTTGTAATCTCTAACTTAATGTGTTTGTTCTTATTGTTTTTTAGGTATTAGGATTGGGGTTCACACATATGGTGTGATGTGACACAATAAAATAACTTGCATTCATTACAATATTAGAATAACATGCATCTTACATCCACATCCATTCTGCATAAGTAAATAAAAAAATCAAATCATTATCATAAACATTTTCATAACACAATTCATACAATGACTATATATCATAACTCACATGCATCCATTACATCCTAAATCAAGGGCACCAATCATAATTAAAAGAATTCATCATCATCATCACATAAGCATGAATCATAAAATAATCATCATTGCATTACATAAACAAACACATCATATAACTATCGCCAAAAATACATCCCATATATATATATAAATGTGTCACAGTATAATATCCAAGATGTATATAAAAAATGGAGCTCACGGGCTCTATAATCATAATACAGTGTCTAAAAATACATAAACATGTCCCTATGGAAAACTCTCACTACTTTGATGAGGAGAATGATGAGGTGACTGATGGGGAGAGCCTAATGATCACTACGGAGATGAGGGACTATCATAAGGTCCTAGCCTGTGAGGTCCTCAGACACCACCATTACTCTGGGATTTGTTGTGGGACTACTGACTATGTGATGTGTTGTTGAGCACCTGAGAAGCACTCAAAGCCCATCTCTTGGGAGGTACCTCTTGATCATACAAATCCTTTTAGTACCACTCTTGCTCACCAACCCTGACCAACTCTTGAGCCATGTCTACAACTGGTCCACTGCAAAGAGTGGAGAACTCTATAGACCTCAACTTTGTCTCTTGCCTCCACAACACTACCTGATCTCTGTCTTGATATGCATTGTCCCTCTCTAGATTCATTGTGTCTCTCTTCGTGGACACAACCCTAACATGCTCCTCCAAATCCTCTACCCTGGCCTCCAAATCAGCCAGCTACTGATCTACATGACCCTCCTCCTCCTGCACTAGTCTCTCCCCCTCATCCATATCCCAATCCTCTACAATATGATCTTGGAACTCTCTCTCCTCATCTCCCATCTCCTCCTCAAGTAAATCCTCCACATCCTAGTATCCAACCCGTAATAAATCAAGGGCATCCCACTCCTCCTCCTATCCCATGGCCTCCTCCCCAACTGCCTCCTCTCTAATGGCCTCATCCCGAATGGCCTCCTCTCCACCTACCTCCCTCATGGCTACCTCCTCTCCCTCCCCCTCACCCCCATGGATGGGTGACAATGCTCTACCCTGGCCTCTACCACCTCATCAACCTCATCGACCACCCCTCCCACCTCCTCCTCTACCATCATCACCTCCACCTCTCCCATCTCTCTCACCTCGACCACCATGACCACCCCCTCTACCACCACGCTGACCCCATGGGCTTGTACCTCGATGCTCTATAGGTGCTAGCTGATCAGGATGTGTGTATAGAACAAGTCTATACTATGCCCACTAGGCATCAAAAGCTACTATTGTACCAACGTCCACTAGCCCACCCCTCCATTCCCACTGCACTAGCTATAGAGCATCAATATTTTCCTCTGTTGTTGTATAGGAATCATGTTCCCCCATAGGGGAACCTCCATTATAGATATAGCAAACTCGGTACGGCCCCGTGATTCATCCTGAACCTCACCAAACTATCAGAGCACTCTATCTAGTAGGTGTCTCTCAATGATATGCACAGTGGAAAAAGTCCTCCCAATCAGATACCATGTTTGTCGACAGAAAGGAAAGTGTCGATCCTCATCTCGCCACTACATGTAGTCCATGTATGGTCTCCAAATAAACTGAACAAGAGTATCAATCACATGCCTCCAATATCTAGTATCTCCAACATGTGTCTATGTAATGACCTCAGCATATCAAAATACATATGGGGATCAATCATCTAGCTGATGAACAACTGGTGGATAGAAAACAACAATGTGCTCCCACACCCAGATCATCAATGACGTAGTCCCACAACTCATGGACTATGCACCTCTATAGGCTATGTCATGCAAATGGAAGTACAACATCACTAGTAGATAGGGGCCCCATATATACACAACCTATCTCTCCAACATCCCCACTAACATCTCTCCCCACCCCATCGGAAACCCATGCCCTCGACGATCTGGTAGTATGATCCAATCGATAAGAGTACACAACACACAGTCAATCCGCTCGTATCTCTCTGCCAGCACATGCCATCTGATCTCGTAGTGCTCGATACCAAGGTGTCTAAAATCCTCGTACACATAGTAATGGGTGATCTCACTGTAACCCCTCTTGGTATCATAGTGGACCCTCTCACCCCTAATCGGAAATCTAAGTATCTTGTAAACATCCTCCAATGTAATTGTCGCCTCTCCTAGGGGAAAATGGAAAGATGAAGTCTCTGAGTGCCTTCACTCAGTGAGTGCAGTAAGCATCCCTCAGTTTTCTCGGATGGTGGGCATAAATGTCACATGGTGAAGTCCAAGATTCCATATCAAATGTTTCTCTGCACTGGTCAACTGGTCTCGCAATCTGTAAGTGGCTGACCTCAACTCCTAGGTGTATATCGGATCTGAAACAATCTACAAATGTATAAAACCATATCTTGTGTTAGAAACACAAGGCTAATAAATGTGCATCATTCCAAAGCCAAAGCCAATTTTACACTTCAAAAGTTCAAAAAATTTGATAGCCAAATGTGTCATTGTATTTAGAAAATGTCACACAAGGACATATGCATCACACTATTCCGCAAATGCGACTCACCATGAAAATGCATCACAGGATTATCAAATGTGAACTCAGAAAGCAAATATGTTATTATCCCTAGCATATGTGACTTACTAAAACACGTGGTGCACAATCAAGCAAATGCATTGATTCTCGAAAACACACAACAACCCCATATTTTTCTGCAAATGTGTAGTATCGCAAACAAATGTGTTGCATACGAATGCATTTGCGTTGCACAAGTGACGCATGTAAAAAGATAAAATTTAAGACCCTAGAAATGCATGAAAAATAAAACTTTAAAAGTCAAATTTGGGGTACATACCAAGTCTCTTGCATCGGTCGGTCGTCAGAAGGTCCTGATGCAATATCCATGGTGCTCGGATTAGGGAATGAGAGACATTTTGCAAGATGGATCTAGAACAAAATCACAAGTTTTCAAAATCCAAGGGTGAAAATGGATTCACTTTTACCCAATTTCTATTTATACCAAGGGGTTTTTAGGGTTTTCTTTGAAGCCTACTGTACTGGGCACACTATTTGGACACTTCCAACAACCATTTCACTTACTAAACTTCGCCGAAACTGATTTCTTTCACCACCATCAAACTTTTGGCTATCTAATTACCTAATCAGGACAATTTCCAAAAAAATTGTCATTTTTCCCAAGGGGGCATACCCTTTACCTATTTCACATCGGGGCACGACTGGGTCATGTTATTCATTATTCTTTAACACAATGCCGAAATAACATTATGTCAAAGAGAGGAAAAATGTAGACACTAAAAAAATGGCTTAGGCCTACGATTGCATTTTTCATTATTAATTCAAGATACTTGCAAAATGATTAAATAATTTGATCATTTAATTATAACTTAACCTCGCATTTCCTCCAATTAATTAAATAGTTTTAATCATTTAATTAATTCATTTTCATTATTCTTCTAAAATTGATTAATTAAGTAAATTATATTAATTTATCTTAATATACATTGCTAATTAATTATAATCTCCTCTTTTGATTAATTAAATAAGTTTCATTAATTTATTTAATTACGTCATCATATTCTCCCATATTTAATTAAATGAATAATATTTAATTAATTAATTATTCTACCTTATCATCTAAAGTGTCTCCATTAATTAAGTATTCTACCTTCGCATCGAAAATGACTCCATAAATTGAATAATTCATTTGATTCACATACACACACTTCCTCCACAAAATAAAGAATTAATTTAATAATTGATTCTTCTATTTGAGCACATGTCTCCTACATTTTCAATTAAATAATCTCATGAATAATTCTCTCCACTCCTAACTAACACTCTCTCTCAGTTCACTCAGCTAATTGGTTTGTCACCTCTTTCTAACTCACACACTCTAATCAATCAAATCACTTAACTATTCAATCAACCTCCCATAGAACTAGTTGACTAATCAATCAAATCACTTAACATTTCAATCAATCTTTCATGAAAATCACTTAACTGCTCAATCAGGTCTTTACACTCAATCTGTACCATTCGAATTCATATCAATATCGACCATCGAATTTGTAAATCTTCTATAAAAGAAGCCTTTTTACTCCATTTTTTGGTAATTGAAATCTTCAAAATTTTCTTGTCATAATACTTATAGGTGAATATTGCATACTCACAATCTAAGGGAATTTGAGCATTTCAAAGCAAAGTTGAGAAGGATAATGGAGATGAATCAAGAAAGCATGGGAATTAGGTGATATTGTTCTATGTATTAAATTCTTTTGATTGCATTGTAGTTCATTACAGATTTGGGAAATCTTTGCATAATAGGCAATTTTGTGATTGTTGTTGTTGTTTATGCATCTTTATTCTTGTTCATTTTCCCTTATCACATAAACCTTAAATCAAAAGGGTAATCCGCTAGGTCTAATGGAAAACTTCATGAGACACATAAAAGGAACTATAGGAAACATTTTAAAATAACCCTAAATAATGAAAGTAAAAACTAGTTTTCTACTTTCTAGCTATAACCTAAGGATACATAGTTCACATTCTTAAACAATCATTAAGCATTGGATATAATACTAAGCTATGATCAGGAAATTAAATACCATTTCAAAAATTCCTCTTTACCAAATCCAATAGTATTTTTCCAATAACTACCTGAAGATAATATATACCCTATAATCTTCATTTACCCTAATTATTGACGAAATTGGTGAATTAATAATTAAGGAAAAAAAATTCTAGAACACTAAATAATTTAATCACAAAATTAAAACAACTCATATATGATTAAGACATTTAAACTTAAATAATTAATGAGTCTACATTCCAAATTAATTCATAGAAAAATCTTCAAAGTCTAATTCCTCAATAATGACTTTTAAACTAAGAATGTTTACTTATAATTTAATCTTTTATCTAAAAAGGATACATCTTGAGTGCTAAATAAAATACTATAATCACAATATAATAATTCAATAACAAGTCTGAATACCTAAAACATTTAATTATTGACTTACAAAAGTAAAACTACTTACAAAATTAAAACAATATGGTTTCCAAAATGACATAAAAATATATTTTTGATCCAATTATAATACTATTTTCATAAACATTGTTTTTCACTAATGCAAAAGGAATTTTTTTTCTAAACAAAAGTAGTTAATTTCACTAACAAAAAACTAATCTATAACCACTTTCTTTTTTTCTTTTTAAACACCTATCTCTCTCATTTTTTAAATTGTTTGAGGAATAGAAATTCAACCAAGTTACAAGAAATTGTTATTGAATTTAATATTTTTCTCACTATGGTTTTTTTTAGATTATAGCTTTTATAATTTCTCCTCCATATTTTCAGGTACAAAATTGTTTATATTCATCAAAAATAAACTTTTTTGCAAGTTAAAATTTATATAATTATATATATGTAATGGACCATTAGATTTTATGGTAACCTAAGAAAACCCTAGATTTTATAGTAACCTAAGAAAACCCTAACTTCTAAGAAAGAGGAAACAAACTTGGATTTTTATTTCATTTTCTCATATGTTTGTGTTGTAGGTTTGGAAAGGGTAAGGATTTTAAATAAACACATTTCATCTCTCTTGGATTAGATATTATTTCATGAAATTCTTACTTCTACTTCCAAATTCATTTGTCAAAATATTTTTTAGTTTTGAAAAAGATGATAGTAATGTTTTAATTATAACTTCTAATAGGTTTATTGGGTTGATCCAATTTTTGAATGTCATACCAATCTATATAATATAAAAACCATTTAAATTTATCTCCTAATTATTTTTTTATCAATTTGTGTGATAAAAATGTAATTTTTTTTAATGATAAATTATTATTATAAAACAAGATTTTGATGTTTTGTTAATAACTTATAATTGGTGATTTGGGTAAGTAATATTTTTAATATTTTTTTTTGAGATAAATAATTGAAAAAATTATTAAATTATATACTTCAATTATATTTATCATTTTTATTGATCAAATATATAATGCTACTTTAATACAACTCATTGTTTGACATAGGGGCAGCACTATTATAACCATAACTTTTGATTAATATGTTACATTGGTGGTTGTTGTTGCACCAAAATATCGACCCGTCAATGCCTGATACAACTGCCAGATTAATGTAAGATCCACAAGAGGCAGCTAATCCATGTCGCAAACCCAGGCATTGTGCTGGACAAGGAAGACCAAGGGACACACCATCTTGCAACAATCCCCCCAACACAAGCAAGTGATTTGAACTTATGACCTCAACTCTGATACCAATTGTTGCATTGGTGGTTGTCGTTGAACCAAAAGATCAACCTATCAATGCCCGATATAACTACCAGATTTATGTAAGATCCACAAGAGGTGGTTAAGCCATGTCACAAACCCAAGCATCGTGATGGACAAAGAAGATCAAGTGACACACCATCCTGCAACATAATCAAGTGGATTAAATTAATTCAAACATAAAAATACTTAATGAGAAATACATTTAAATTTTTTCCAAAACCTTCTCATATAGTTACAACTAAATTCAATTTAAAAGTCTACAATAATGATAACATAAAGGAAAATAATGGATAGTGTATATGCATAAAAATGGTCATGTTTAATTAAACCTGGTATTTAATTAAATTTTTATTATTTAATTAATTTCTTTCTTAATTCCTCTACATATAAATAAATTTAATTATTTATTTATATTGTTCACCTACTTTATTCTTCCACTTTAATTAAATAAAATCATTTTATTTAATTACCACTTTCTTAAGTCCACTTAATTAATTAAATAAATATCATTGTTTATTTAAATTAATTATCACATTTAAGTTTAATTAAAATCTTTGATTTAATTGAATTTAATTTCTTTTCTCCTAAATCAAATATTAATTAAATATTCTTATTTAATTAAATACCCTTCATATCTTTTCAAATCATAATTAAATATTTTATTTAATTATGAAATCTTCCATTTTCTTCAAATCTTAATTAAATATTTAATTAAGAAAAATCTCCATGTCACCCATAAATAAATAATTAAAGTTATAATTCAAAATCTTTCCAAAATCTCACAAAAAGATGATTTTTACAATTCATCTTTATCATCTCATCTTATCTCTTCTACGAAAAAGTAAACAAATCTTGCTTTTTGGTTTTCTTCTATTTTTCTCTCCAGTATTATCCATCTTCGACCGTTCGATATGCCAAGAATTTTCATAGCCATTGATCACATCAGCCAATCAGAATCTTTTGAAAACTCTATAAATACCCCTGCGAATCCAAGCATTGGTTACACAAACACACAAACACCGACATACACGGACACATTGACGATTAATTGCATTCTAGCATTCTAGCATCTTAGCATTGTCATTATCTTTAGCTTTCATAAGTTCATAATATTTCATTCTAGCAATCATGTCTAGTTTAAGCATGCATTCATCTTCAAATCTCGTTCTCTGGGAAGACCGTTTGTTGAGCCTAGCACAAAATTTGAGAGCATGCTAGAATCAACAAAAACACTGAAGATAGAGGACGATAGGATGACATCGAGAGCAGAGGATCTAGTTTTCTTTTCTATTATTCCATTTTCTATTTTTGATATAATGTCTTATCGGTGTGTTTGATTTTTTTTTTAATCTACCTTTATTGCACACTTAAAAATTGATCACATATTTTCTAGCACCCACCGTGGGGCCTTTGCCCTATTTTTAACATCTACTTGTAGGTTTTCTGACAAGTTTTTGCATTATGGACTTTTCCTTTTCGTAAAAATTCACATTTTAGCGCATCTGTGGGTTTCTTTAGCACATCCAGGATTTCTTTCAGCACTTTTCCATGTCTTTTTGTGTATCCAAGGAATAGAATGGCACATCTAGGGAACATAATGGTGCATGCATTTAGCTTACTTCATTAAAATTTTGTAAAAAAAAAAAAATTGCATTGTTAGATTAGCGCATTTAGGATTTATTTTAGCGCATTTAGGGTTTTCTGCAGTGCTTATGAGTTATTTTTAGCACTTTTGTATGATCTTTTAGCGCTTATAGGTTGTAACTAAACAAAGTTTTGAGTCTAACGCTTTCTGCAGACAGAGCTTTTTCTGGTTAAAAAGAAGCAACCCTAGGGTAGACACAACAATTTAAAATGAACCAATCCTAGGATAGACATGGAATTTAAAAAGAAGCAATCCTAGGATAGTCACCACAGATTGATTTTGTAGTTAAAATGAATCCCATGCTTGTTGTGAAGCAATATCTTCACATAGATTAAATCATTGTCATTTGGGCTCTAAAAAGAACACTGTCTACTTTGTCTGTGACAATAGGTCTATGCTCTCCCCTTAACTGGGTAATCAGAATACCAGACTTGCCTTTTCAATTTCTGCAATTTTAATGTTTCATTACATCTTGTAGAGGGTCTACTCTTGTGGGAAAAAGTACTCACCCAAGAGGAACAACCCAAGTGGGTTCAAGCCAAAGCCAGGTTATTCCACCCCACCATAAAATTTAAAGCAAATCTAGGGAAACCCACTTTTTCCAGTAGTGTGCAAGATAACCATCCCCAAATCCTTTGTTCTAAAGCTTGGGAGGTCTCCTGAGGTATTTTATTATTTCCGCACCAAACATAAACCCTTACTATGAACCTAGTGTAGTAGCCAACCGTGTTAGTTTTTGAACATCCTAATAATTAGAGTGCAAGGGGAGGGAAGAATCTGCCCCCAAGACACTCACCATATAACTTCCAAGGATTGTTTGCTTAGGGGATCCAATATCCACTTTTTTCACTCTAAGTATGTGCTTGGAAAAGACAAAAACACAGGCACCCCTTCGGGGGTGACACAGCTATGTGAGTCGACATAGTTCTAAGATGTGGGTTGTGGTTATTATGATGACCTACTTGAGTACTAAGAGTGAGTCTTCCTGACTTGTTTGTTATGTTCCAAACTTGTAAAAACACATTTTGAACATACACTTGATATTTAGTATAGGGCTTAAAAACAACTATTTTTAGAATGTTGTGTTTTCAATCACATTAATTCAGATAAAAGATCATCCAAGATGAACATGCAAAAATTCAATTGAAATTGTTCAAAATTGTTCAGAAAACTGCTTTGGAAAGTTGTTTTAGGGCATATAGGGTATATCTTAGCACATATATGGTATGTTCTAGTGCATTCACTGGTTAATTCAACGCATTTAGACCTTGTTTCAGTGCATAGGCTGAATATTCTGTAAACAATTTTTGTCACTATCAAAGAATTTTTCTGTAGCACATATAGGACATAGAGTAGCGCATCTAAGGTCTGTTGTAGCACATTTGATTGTTTCTCTCGTGCATATGCCTATTTATGCAGCGCATATAGGGCATAGAGTAGCGCATCTGTCACTTTCTAGAATTTTTACAATTGACATATCTGAGTTTATAACATCCTCGGTCTAGTAGCATCTTGACATTTCTCTCATGCTTAGAGAGTGGAAATCAACCAAATTTGTTAAGAAGTCGATTGCCAATAGGATCAAGAAACCTAAGAAACATTTAGGTTACAAGAAAACCTTGCAACAAAGAGATTTTTTGTATAAAAGTTGAAATGTCTTGCTCCATTACCGTGAATTTCTCCATAGGTACCAAGATTTTGCTAGGGGGTTTACTAATGAGTACATTGTAGAGCCTTTATATTCGCAAGCCTATTTCCAGAGAAGAGCTCTATCACAACAACACAATCACAATCAACCTCTCAACTTTGATTATCTACCACAACCTTCTATTGAATATCCAACACATCCCAGTCAAATCCTTCAGTGAATTTAATTAGGCTATCATTCTTCAAAAACAAGGATCAAATCTTAAAAGTGCACCTTCCAAGAAAATTTCTGATTATTGATTCAACTTCCCCAACAAGATTCTGATATCCTTTATCATTAGAAGCCACAATCAAGAATTAGGAGCATATTTTGATCATATCATAATATTTCCATCTTATCAGATCAAAACATCATCATTTTTGCACTTATCAAATTGTGATCTAAGTCTAGAAGAACATTTCGAAATCATATGCCTATTTTTACAAGATCTTAATACAATAAACTAAAAGAGGATATTCAACAAGAAGATCATACCCGAAGAACTCAAGAAAGTGAGATTAGCAATCCCCTTTATAGTGTGAGCCGTAATCCCCTTTTTAACAACATGGGTGAAAGAGAAAAAAATATGTTCCCTTTCAACAGAGACATGAGCATAACTCCTGTAGATAGTGATGATGAACGAGATGAAGAAAATCACCTTAGAGAGGCTGAGCAAGATCCCAAATTTCACAAAGCCTTAGAAAAGATCTTAGAGTACAACAAAGAGAAATATTTCCAATATATGGCTAACAAAGGAGCTAAATTGCCTCATGATTTTGATACTGAGAACTTAAAGAAAGGTCTTGATGAAACATCCTTGTCTGATATTAGTGCCTTGTCTCAACAGGTTAAGGCACTTCAAGAACAAATTTAAGACATGCAAGGGGGAACCACAATGAACACATATGCTCTTGATGACATCTATTCTTATCCTTTTGACCGACATTCAACATGATCCCATTTCCCAAATAGTGTGAAATTCAAAAGTTTGATCATTATAATGGGAAATCAGATTCAATCGATCATATTAGGGACTTCCAAAATATGACTTTAGAGTTTTCCCATGAGGATACATACTTGATGTGTTTATTTCCTAGAATTCTTGGAGGCCAATCTATGCAATGGCTATCAAAAATCACACCGCCTGTCAATACATTTGAAGAATTGATTAACGAGTGCATATCACAATATTCCTACAACATACAACATCAAATAACCATGATTGATCTCTACAAGGCTAAACAGAAACCTGGTGAACCATTCATTACATTTCTTCAGAGATGGAGAAGATTGTTTGCTAGGTACCCATGTCATGTTCCTAAAAAGGAAAAGATCACCACTTTCATAAATAGCTTAGACCAAGAGATGAGCTATCGTCTTAATCTTCATTGTCCTCCCTCTTTTTAGAAATTGATTGAAAATGCCATCAGCATTGAAAGTTCCTTGGTCCAGAGAGGGATAATAAAACTTGACAAGGACAATCCTAGCTCTTATCACCATAACAACAAATCTAAGTTTTAGACTCACAACAAAAACATTGTGAATGATGGTGTTGTAGATGAAAATCATGTTTTGACTAAGCCATTTGTTCTTAGTGCTCCAAGTGCTCCTCGCAACAATAACTATAACAATGTCAATTCAGTCACAAATCAAGGAACCAATCCTCCTCCTCTAAGGAATAACGTGGATCAAAATTTTATTGCCAATCAAGGGAATGCCAACAATCAAGGTTACCATGGAAACAATAACAACAACAATGCCTTAGGAAATGCCTTGAACACAAATCCACAATGATCTTCATTCTTCTCTAGAAGAAGAATTTTTACTCCACTGGGTCAATCTTTAGAATCTACCCTTAAAGAGTTGATGGTAAAGAATGTTATCACCCTACTACCTCAATGAAATTTCAAACACAGTGTGAAGCCTCCATCATGGAATGATGCATACTATTGTAATTATCATCAGTGCAAGGGTCATCGCATGAATAATTGTCAAGCCTTGAAGAATGTCATCCAAGACTTGATAGAAAATGACACCATCAAAGTAGGACACCAACAATCAAATGAAGACCACCAAGCATCTCGCAACCCTTTTCCCAATTATCAAAAGGGTGAATCTTTTGGAAAAAGTGTGAATCATATCAACGAAAATATAATCAACCATATCTACATTGACGACGAGCAAGTCAGTGTTATAAAGGTGAAGGAAAAGATGGAATATAGACAAGTCAAGGCAACAACAAGGGCACAAGCTAAATTTTTCTTAAAGGGAACTTCTTAAAAATCCATTGTGCCCCTACCTCAACATCAATATGAATTAGTCAAACAACTTAGAAAAACTCCTACTCAGATTTCTATCTTACAACTCCTGAAGATTTCCCCAGCGCACAAGGAAATTCTAGAAAAGGCCCTCGTTGAAACAATTGTATCCACTGATCTAGATGTGGACCAATTTCAAGCCATTGTGGGACACTTTTCCTCACCCACATGCATCTCATTCTCTGAGAAAGATGAGGTTTCCATGACTCATCCCCATAATTCATCGCTATAATTAGAAGTCATGATCCACAAGTTTCGTGTCAGGCGCATCCTAATAGATGGAGGTGCTAGTTTGAACATATGTACCATGAAGTTAGTTCAGGCTCTAGGATTTTCTTAGGAATCCATTGATCCCAAAAGAAAGATTACTATTAAAGCCTACGATGATGAGGAAAGAGTGTCCAAGGGTTTAATCATGTTTCTAGTCAAAGTGGGCCCTGTTATCAAGAATACTTTCCGTCAAGTATTAGACCATGATCTTGCATACAACATCTTGTTGGGTCATCCTTGGATCCATGAAATTCAAGTTGTCTCATCCACATATCATCAATGTCTTAAGTTTCCTTATGGTGGACAAGAGATCACAATACCAGCTGATAATTTGAATAGTCAGACTTGTGCCAACATCAAAGCTAGTCAAGATACTTTGGTCCCCAATAATCGAGAAGCTCCTATTAGTGCTTCTCCCAAAGTTGATACACAAATCAGTCAATTAACCAAAATCTTTGAAAAGAAACTATGGTTCAAGGATAGTGGATTAGGGGAATACTCTCTCTGTCTTGCTAATCTACCTACATCACCTCGGTTACATGGACAACCTTCTATCACACAACAGTAAATATTTGTAGCATGAACATCAATGCAACCACCAATAGAGCCAAGTATAAAGTTTAATGGATGATTTATCAAAGAAAAATTCCCCATGGAATATCCTGAGGATAGGGAAGTTCTAAATTGGCTCTATAAAGATGAAGATGAAATAGTTCTTAATGTCAAGTTACCAACTGATCAATATGGTAAAGGGTATTCAATCATGCAAAAGATGGGCTATGATGGTAATGGCCCTATTGGTAAGAGAAAAGGAGTAGTTGAGCATATTCACCTTCCAGGACTTGCTACAAAAGATAAAATAGGGCTAGGCTATGATACTAACTCAAAATAAAGACCATCCAAGTAGTTGCATGATACTGTCCTCACATTGCAAGAAGGTTCCAATATAAGAGAAGCTTGTTTGACAGCAATTCAGAATTTCATGGATAATAACTCTGACATAGACTTTGGTGAATATGAATGGGACACCATCCACAATGATGAGTTCTAGAGGGATAAAAGGGTTGATGTGGTACACAAGTACACCCCAACTCTAATCAATGGTGAAGGGTCAGGGTCCCAACTGTAAGAATCTAAACTACAAGGTGACTATGATTCTAGTGATACTGAGTTAGATTTAAATGAACAAGATTATTGTGATAACAACACCATCATTGATCTACCTCATACCTCAAATCCTACAGAAATTTCTATTATGACCATAACCATAGCCGATTTCACGCAACCCAATGATCTGCTACCTTTGATCCATCCTGATCTCATTGAATGGGATCTATTCGAACCTATCGATATACCTATGTTTCCAAGCAATGAATCTATCATGAACTTCATTTTCGTAGATGACACAAATGATTGATCCATTGGAAATTTTTGACATAGAGTCTTTAATTAGGAGAGTGTCAAGTCTCCTAGCTGCAAATTAAAAATCACAAAGAAAGATCTAATGGCGAAAACCAGAATCTGGCAGTGTTAAATCAAACAAAAGATAAAACAAAGAGTGTATCAGATGGTGAAAACCTTTTTAAGGCTCCAGATAATGGGATGCTTGAGACTCTCCTGGAACACTATCATGAGTGATCACCTATCTTGATTGAGCCTACAAAAGAAGTAAATCTTGAAACTATAGAACAACCAAGGATTCTATAGTTAGTTGCATTAATGACATAGAAAGAAGTTCCAGAATTCATGAAGTTCCTAAGAAAAAATCAAGTCAACTTTGCCTAGTCTTATGCAAACATGCCAAGTCTTGATCCCAATCTCATAATGCATCATTTTTCCATCAAACCAGGAGTTAAGCCTGTGAAACAAAAACTCAAAAAGATGCATCCTCATGTCACACTACGGGTTAAAGAAGAGCTCATAAAACTCCTTGATGTGGTTTTCATAAGATCAATCGACTATGCAGAATGGATCTCCAACATTGTTCATGTATCCAAGCCAGACAAGCATATTAGAGTGTGCACAGATTTCAAAGATCTTAATAAAGCATGTCCTAAGGATGACTTCCCACTTCCAAACATTGATACTATAGTTGATCTGACAACTGGTCATGCCATGTACTCACTAATGGATGGTTTTTATGGTTACAACCAAATCAAGATTGCACCTGAAGACCAAGACAAAATAGATTTCACATGTCCATGGGGGACTTATTGTTGGAAAAGTTCAAAGTTTTCCTCAACCCTAAGAAATGTGTTTTCGGAGTCACATCTGGAAAACTCTTGGGGTATATAGTGTCTTAAAAAGGAATTGAAGTAGATTATGCCAAGGTACAAGCAATCATGGAGATGCCTCCACCAAGGAATATTAGTCAGTTGAGATCATTATAGGGATAACTTCAATCTATACAAAGGTTCATTGCACAACTGGAAAATAGGAGTCTACCTTTCACACATCTACTGCATAAGAATGTTCCTTTAAAATGGGATGATAAGTGTGAAATGGCATTTCAATAGATCAAGTAGTACTTAATGAATCCACCGGTACTAGTACCGCCAAATCCAGACAAACCTCTAATCTTATATATTGCCACAACAAAGACATCTTTGGGGGAATTATTAGCATAGGAGATCTCTATAGGAAAGGAATGTGCAATTTATTACATCATTCGAACACTAACAGGTCATGAACTCAACTACACTTTCATCGAGAAAGCTTGTATAGTAGTAGTATTTGCCTCACAGAAGTTTTGAGACTACATGTTAACTCGTACAATCAATCTTGTTGCAAATATTGATCCATTGAAGTGTCTATTAAGCAAAGCTATATTGATAGGAAGGCTAGCAAAATGGGTCATGATCTTAAGTGATTTTGACATCCATTATGTTGATCACAAAGAAATCAAAGGACAAGTTATCGCCAATCAACTGGCCAAAGCACCACTACAAGTAGAGCATCCCATGCACATTGAATTTCCAAATGTTGATGTCTTCACTGCAGAATCAAAACAGCCATGGTCATTATATTTTGATGGTTCTTTCACTCAACATGGATCGGGGGTAGGCATACTCTTTGTCACCCCTCAAGGAAATACCATTCCTCGGTCATATAGGCTAATGTTTCCATGCACTAACAACATAGCCGAGTATGAATCTTTAATCACTGGGCTCAAGATCACATTGGAATGGAGGATCACATAACTACAAGTCTATGGTGACTCACAGTTAGTCATTAATCAGATCAATGATGATTATCAAACCAAAGATGAAAACTATTGCCATATAAGAAGATGGTTGATGATTTCAAGAAATACTTCATAGATATCAAGTTCATACAGATTCCAAGACTTGATAACAAGGCAGCTAACACCATGGCCATGATCGTATCATTGTTGCAACTCCCAAAAAATTAGGCTCACTATGAATTTCTGGTTGAACAATCATTTACACCTGCCTATGACACACCTGAAAGCCAAATCATTTTCCACTTAGTAGGATCTGATTCACCTTGGTATGGCAAGATTTATGCCTACCTAAAAGATGACATCTTACCACCTAACTTATCCCATAACCAAAAGTGAAACTTTATCTGCCAATCCTCTCGCTATACTCTTATCGTTGACACCCTCTATCGCCACGATCTTGATGGTACTTTATTTCGATGTCTTGAATGTGATGAATCTAACAAGGCTTTACAGGAAGTTCATGGTGGCATTTGTGGTACTCATTCAAGTGGATTGACCTTATCCAAGAAATTGATTAGAATGAGTTACTACTAGCCTACAATGGAGAGGGAATCATTCACTTTTGTGAAGAAGTGCTCTAAATGCTAGATTCATGAGAATCTCATCCATGCTCCTACACAAAAACTTCACCCATTCATGCCAACCCAACCATTCTCTCAATGGGGGTTAGATCTAGTTGGAAAGATTCATCCTTCATCATCAAATCATGGACACAAATTCATCATCACAACGACAGAGTACTTTACCAAGTGGATTGAGGTAGTACCTCTCACTAAGGTTACCGAAAAAGAAATCTCATCATTTATACTCAACTATCTCATTTGTCAGTATGGAATTCCCAACTCCATCATCACAGATAATGGACGACCATTCAAGAATCAGGATGTTGATGGACTGTGTGATAGATTACATATCCAACACAGATATTCAATACCTTATTATCCACAAGGGAATGACCAAGTAGAGGCCTCAAACAAAACAATACTAAAAATATTGAAGAAGACTATGAATGATGCATGGGAAGATTGGCATGTTCAACTCAATCCCACATTATAGGCCTACAGAACTAGCATCAAAACACCAACAGGAGCAACACCCTATGCTCTTGTCTATGGAGCAAAAGCCATTTTTCCACTAGAGGTTGAGATTCCATCCTTAAGGGTATCATTGAAGGGTCTCACAACTGATTATGACTACAGAGTTTCCCGACTGCAAGAGCTGGAACTCCTTGATGAGAAGAGACAACAAGCAGTTGATCATTTGAAAGCATATCAATAGATGGTGTCTTGTAGCTATAATCACAAAGTCAAGCCATGTACCTTTCAGGTTGGTGATCTTGTTTTGAAGGAGAACCCACACAATTAGCAAGACAAAGAGAAGAAAGGTAAGTTTGAACAAAATTGGTTGGGTTCGTACGTGGTTATTGAAGTATATGGTTTAGGAGCATACAAGCTATCAATGCCAGAAGGGGACCTGTTTGACGAACACATCAACAACATGCATCTGAAAAAATATTATGTTTGTAGTTATCATCATCCATAAAAGTCCTAAAAAAATTAGCAAAAACAACATAAAAAAGTCTTGAAAAATAACAAAAATAGCAGAAAAAGTCCTGAAAAAAAAATAGCAAAAATAGCAGAAAAAGTCCTAAAAAAATTTAAAAATTAGAAAAAGTCCTCAAAAATAACAAAACAGCAAAAAGCCTTGAAAAAAAAAAAAAAATTAGAAACATACAAAAAAATCAAAAAAATTGTCATAGGGTGAAAACCTGGCAACAGGCAGTCTATTGACAAGAAAAATACAAAAAAATACAAAAGAAATCATAAAAATGCAATAAAAACAAATAGTGAAAATCTAGCAAACATATGTTATTTGTAGCTCTCCATCTATTAGCTCATGTTCTGCACCTAGCTTCTTAGCCTTATTTCCATCATATTAGAACCATAACAACATCATATTGCCATCATTTTCCTAGAGCGATAACGTCTTACCATGGCTTGATCATTGTACATATCCATTTTAGCAAGTTGTGACAATACTGGGGGAAAACGTTGACATACTGGGGGCAATCAACTTTTAGGTTTTACCGAAACAGCTAGACAATGACATAAAATCCAATCATGCAAACAAACAATCAAATCCTATGAACATCTATCCAATCATTGATCCATATCACAACATTTTTCAGCAAGTGCCATATCATGACTCATATCTGGATGATCTAAAATCTGAATAATGTTTGGAATAACAGTATTATATTTTGAACAATGGTTGTTTGACTTTTGATATCATCCCTCTGAAGCACACTCGATGATGTACTGAACTAGAGTGGTGAGGAAAGAGAATGATTTTTCTTTGTCTGTTGTCTTGAGATTGACTATCAATCTGTTGCAAATATGTTGTGAGACATGATTGCCAAAACGTATCATTGATGACAGTTCCAAATTTGCATCAGAAAGTGGTTAATCTTTGTCTGTTTATGCAAGAAATGCTCAGGTCATCTCGGTTCAATTATACCTTGATGTTTGTGTTCACTTGCTATACCAAAAATCATGAAAGTCGTACTCAGGTCATCATTGGTGCTAACTTCCCCTTTGATGCTTTTACATACTTCCAACATTTTAAAATCCTCTATGATGATTCAACAATGCTAACAAAGGGCTCAACAAATAGTTGGTTTCATTGCATTTCATTTAGATCATTGTACATATCTGCATACTAGATTTGCATCAGAGTTTTGAAAGGCTGAACAAAAACATCAACTATTGTCATGTCTCTTTGGACTATTTATGGAGGACATTCAGACATTTGTTTCATTATCATCTTTTATCTTCACTATCATTTCATTAATCACTATCATTTCATCTATGTACTCTACATATCATATATTTTATCCTTTATCATTCATTTTCATATCATTTATTTATCCTTCATTATGCATTATCATTTCATTTATCATTTTTCATATCATCTCATGGCATATCATTGATCATTCTCATTTTTATCATCTTTGTTTTATTGCATATCATTTAGATCCTTTATCATCTCATATCATCCATTTATTCATTAGGTATTTCATATCATTTTCATTTTCATATTATCTATCATCTTCATCTCATTAACATCTTCTCATTTTTATACAATTGCATACCATTTATCATTATGCATTATCATTTACCATTGCCATTTTATCATTATCATTTCATCATCATTATCATTTACCATTATCATTTTATCATTATCATTTCATTATGCATTATCATTTACCATTATCATTTTATCGTTATCATTTCATCATCATTATCATTTCATTTTCATCCCATTATCATTTTATCATTATCATTTCATCATCATTTCATTACCATTATTATTTTAATCATTTCATCATCATTATCATTTCATCTCATTATCATTTTATTGTCATTTCATCATCATTTCGTAACATCATACATCTCATAATTCATTAATCAGGTTCATTTCATCCCATTATTTATCATTTTTCACATTGCATTCATATCACATCTTACATTCATCTATCATTTTCATATCATTTATATATCATGACTTTTCTCATCAATATTTGACTCATTTCACATATCATTTCAGATATTTGCCTAAAATCATATACATACTACAAATTCATTTCATAAACATAAACATCCATTTTTTAGCATATCTATTTCTTGCATTTGAAAAATTCAAAAACAAGCATTCCATGCATACATTACATTTCCACATCATTTTTCATAACCATATCATATATCTCCATGCACACTCTCCTAATCAAATATCCTAGGTCATCCACCTGCATGACATCATTAGTACACATCACAAATCGTCATCATCGCATGAATCATCCTGCATATCATGTTAGTCATTAAATCAATATAATGCATATCAAAATCCATACTACATCATACAGAAATACATGTATATCACATCATCACATCAAAAACACACATCATCAAAACTCATCGTTGTTGCATATCATCGCTCATCAAAAATAAATACAAATGTCCAATGTCCAATGAAATTGACAAGTCTAGAGAGATACATGAGATATGATTAAAAACAAGGTACATGCTCCAAAAATGATATACATCAATAATATTGCAACAATCAAAATCACATATCACAGCTGGCTAGTAGAGCCCCTTGATGGAGCTGGTCTAGAGGATGGTGGCCTGCCACTACCCCCTACATCAAGATCCTATCGAGGCCCTGTAACCCCTCTGTTGTGTGTCGTCGTCCGTGATTTTCTCCTAGTCCTACTATGGGACAGAGGGTAAGGCTTGTTGTGCAGTTTTCGCACACATGACCCACTGAAAGCAGGGACCCCCTTTCACTTCGGTTTTGGCATTTTGGCCCTTTCTTTTTGAGGTTTTTTCTTACTTAGGCATGTTCTTAATTGTTTATTTTGAATGCCTAACTATTTTCCCCAGGTTACTCATTGAAAATCTTAAGTTCTAGATGAATTTTGGGCTTTGGCCCTGATTCAGGATTTTCTGCCCTGGTCGGATTTTCCTGAATCTTGCTTAGACTCTAGCTGGACCCTTGTTGTTCGAGGATGTTAGATCTTCACGGATTTCCATGTGGGCCAGATTTCCCCGCATTCTACCCTATTATCGGATTCTCAAATTCTTTCTTTGGTTGTCTTATCGACTGCATTAATGGCTCTGTGCGTGTTCTGAGAAGTGTATTTAACTTGATTCAGAGATATTTTGCACCATTATGCTCACTATTTGTTGTTGTTTGAGTTGAGAACTACATCCTTAGAGTTTTTTCTTTGAGCTTTTGGCTTTGATTTGGGCATTTGGGTTTGAATTGGTCTTGTTTGGTGGGAAATTTCTTGTGCATTATCGCCTGTGTTCATCGTGGACCCCATTGAGCTTCACATTTGCTGCTTCTGAGGTCAATTCCCACTTCATAATGGTATGTGTCTGATTTCTCTACTTTGAATTGATTTATGAATGAACTTGTGGGATTTGAATTCATGTGTATTTGTTCATTTCGTGCTAGGGTTGTTCGGTATTGCATCCTTTGTCATCTCCCAGGCGAGTTTTGAGTTCATGTGTCCATTTGCATTTTAATGAATCTTTCTTGAGAGTAATTAGTAAACCCCAGTGATGACTCAATAGTGGAAACAACTAAATTCTGAACGTGCCTGTGCGCTAATGGTGGATGTGTAGGGTTTTGGACCTAGGGCAGTGTCATATCAGGTGATTTTGTCTTAAGATTGACCTAGAATACAAAGAAAATTCATGAGAGGTTCATCCCCGACTTGCCCTAAGTTAAACTTTTTGAAATCCTTAGTTGGTTCAGTGTCTGGATGAAATTGGGACTCTCCATCCCTTCTGGATTCCCTTCGCTGTGACCATTCGAGATTGCTAAGATATCATATCAACCACCTTGAGGTTTGCCAAAGTGGTCTTCCTAGGTTCATGCTGAATTGATGTGACACTATCATTTTTACACCGATGAAATACTTCATGCATATCAGTCGGCGAGACCTTTACTTTCACCCAGACCTCACCCCACGAGGAGATGTCTCATCAACATGCTTACTCATACTCGCTTTCAGCAAGACAAGTCCTAGTTTCCAAGAGGTCATAGCGGGATCCAAGCTTTACCAATATTCGTTTGCTTCACCAAGACATTCGTCCTTCGGCAAGACCTCCCACCAGGTACCTTTTGTCTTATCAATCTTTCATTCTGTCACTGGGACTTTTGCTTTTGGCGAGACCTTTTGCCGAACATATCCTGCTTTTGTCGAGTGCTCTTCAAAGTCAGGGAAACATTCATGCTTCGCAGAGACCTTACCGCGAGCTCATTACTCTTGCTGAAGCCTTCACTTTCAACAAGACTCCTAACATTCGCCAGGACTTCATAGCAAAAATTTTCTCTTGGAGAGCCCTGATCTTCTGTACTTGAGTCTGGCCGAAGTGATTGTTTAAACTCTGATGGTCGGTGAGACAAGATGAATTTGCTGAGACCTTACCCCGACCACCCTTGGCTCATACCGATATGTTTGCTATGTCCCTTTTCACTGAGACATTACATCAAAACAATTGACTCTTGGCGAAACCTATTCTGATTGCATCCTTCAGCTTGACTCTCGGAAGTCGCCGAGACTTCTCGGCAAGCTCATAACTCTTGCTGAAACCTACGTTCCAGGAATTCCCATTGGTCTGGAACTTTTCCTTGACTGTGGATGTCCACCAAGTTTGGATTTCCCCGAAATCCACCATCTCCCAAGTTTCCCGAAAAATCCTCTTTGGCCCGTCCCTCGCAGATTTCCTCGAAACTTGATGAAACATAAAGGAACATGAAATAATTGGATTCGTTTATAATTTATGATGCATTTGATGATTATTTCATGTCATATTTGGATCTCCCATGTGAATTTATAGATGAAAATGATCAAGTTTAATGATTAAGTAGGTGTTTCCTAGTTATTCCATTGGAATCCGATCAGTCTGGAATTTCCCGAATTCCTCTCTGACTCAGATTCCGCAGATGGTCTTGAAACCCGAAATCTGTTGTGTTCATTTTAGAGGAATTTTGATACCAACTTGACTATATGAGATGCATTCTAATGGTGTTCTAATGAATTAACATGGCTCTTTCCTGTGGTTTTTACTATGATTCTCATGTTGAGTGTAGGCTTAATCAAGCAAAGTAGTAGCTAGTTCCTCATTATCCGATGCAGAGAGGATTAAGCTGGACATTAAGAGCAAGGTCCCAGAGAGTAAGATCACTTTTGTCTAGTCAAAATTCACTGATATAAATGTTGGCCTCTGGGACTATGAGGAATTTAAAGCAAGGATGGCAGCCAAGGATCCTGCTTTGGTGACTAGAAGAATGATGGAATCAGGATTGTCACATGTTGCTGGTTTCCCTTCCATGGTGCAATGTTATGAGCTAGTACTTGAGTGCGCCAGGCACTATGATCAGGACACGCAGAGGATTATTGGTCATCAAGGGAGAGTTGTTGCAAATCTCAACCCGGTCTCCATTGCCCAAACCTTTGACATGCCAGACTAGTCTCATGTGGTGGGATTCACCATTGAGGCAGCTCAGGAGTTCTATGATGACAAGACCGTGAAGTCACAGCAGTTTATCAACTCCTGGCTAGAGAAGCCCAAGTCCCACTATTCCAAGTTGCCCAAGTAGCTATACAGGGCAAAATTCAAGAAGGAATACTATGATTCCCTCACCTTTCTTAGCAGGGTGCTTGGATTGAAGAGTGCTGGTACATTTGAGAATTGGATGTGCCATGCGATTGTGAGGATGGAACAAGAAAAGATTAACTACCATTGGGCAGGGGTCATCAATCAAGTAATTCACAAGCAGTTGTCTAATGTGTTGCAGAAAAAGACCTTCACAATGACCTCATACTTGGTCTATGCACTAGCTACATTCCACCCCTATAGAGGATTGGATGCAAAAGGAATTTTTGGGTAGGATATTATTTATGAATTTTTCCCTCAGTTGAATTGGGGAGGTTCAAACTATAGGAGGGAAAATGATGCATTTACCATGCATATCACCAGAATGCTTCAGGAAGCAGAACATGTCATAATTTTAGATCAAGCCAAAGAGCTCATTAAGAAGTATGGAGCTTGGTTTATTCAATTCCCTACCTTCTCCTACATTTGGATCGATGGCTACCAAAGGGCCCCATACAAACTTCCAAGGTATCCCACTGACCACATCATATTGTTGGAAGTAACTGGACATATTTGTGATTTTGATGCCATCGTCAAGAAGGACAAGCATAAGACTAGATTTGGTGGGGATTTTCCCCTAAGGATTGGCACTGGTGAGGTTTGTCCTTCCATTGGTTCTGCCCAGGCTTCACAAGAAGTAATGAGTACTCTTGGCTTGTCTTTCCACTCTGAGAGGTCCATATTTGACATCACGGGAGAAGCTCAAAAGAAGGACAGTAGAGAATATAGTCATAAGGTTGATTTAGAGCACTACTGGGCCAATTGTGGTGATGAATATGAGGTCAGAAAGAAGAAATTCTCTCAACTTCCAGTGGATGCGGTCTGATTGTATAATGTAAGGGCAGTGCCTGATCAATTGGAGGATGATGGGGACTTAGTACAGGGCCATGCCTATGAAGTGGTAAAGGAAAAACCAATTGGTGATGTGGAATGGTTAGAGGAGGAGCAAACAGAACTGAAGCAACTAATGGATCCAGTTCTCAAAGTTACCAAGATGTGGCTCAAACACACTATGTGGGAGTTGGAGAATAAAGGAGTGAAATGCACTTATAACCTGATGGGAGACTTAGATTCCCATTCCACTTCTAAGGAGTCCACAAGGCAGCAAGATCCTAAAGGTAAAGGAAAACTGGACTCCACATCCAAGATCAAGACAAAAGGTGTTCAGGAAACAGAGATCCAAGAGACAGAGAAACAGAGAAGGCCAAAGGCTAAGAGGGGGATGAGGACTAAGAAGTCCTAACAGAGTCCCGAGGTTGATGCTCCTGTGCCTAAGAGGAAAAGAATTATCAAATTATCAGAGAAGGTAAGCTCCAAGGCTGGGGAGGAAGAAGTCTCCCCACCTGTAATAAATGTTGAAAGTTCAGAGGAAAGAGCAAAGGTATATACAAGGAGGTCTAGTACTCCCTCTCTCAAGAATGATGTGCCTAAGGCAGACTTTCTTCTTTCCACTCTTCATGAGGAGTAGCATAGTGATGTTCCTTCCACTCATGAAACCTAAAGTGAACTTGGTGAGACAAAAGAAGTTGATGAAGGCCCAGATACTAAAGGAGAGGAATTCCATGAGGGGGAAGTCTACAGTGCAAAGGTAGAAATTGAAAAGGAAAGGTAATCTCCCTAGGTTACATATGCAGAGTCACCAGTTAGAAATGAAGTAGTTGAATCTCCTCCAAGGGAGGAGGAAGTAGAAAAGGTCCTGTCACCTGAGCAAGAGGGAGAGCATATCAAAGAGGAAGGCAATATGGATGAGACCCCTGATAAACAAGATCTAGAAGGGGAGATACCTAAGGATCAAAAAAAGGAAATGGGGCAGAGCCAGGTACAATTAGGGCCTGCTGTCCCAAAGTGGCTAGACAAGGAGATAAAGAGAAAACAGGTTGTGATAGAAGACAGTCCACCGAATTGGGATGCACTACTAGCCGTAATTGGAAAAGATAAAAGTAAGAAGAAGGCTAGAGTGATCTCAAGGGTAGAAAGGGATGAGGCACATAACAACGTTGTTCACATCACCCCCTGCTCTAGACAAAGATAGAAATGATGTGGTTGGGAAAGATTACAGTGTTCAGACTCTCAATCTAGGGCCTACATCAGCTGAGTAGGATATTAAAGACTATAAGGTCTCCAATACTATTATTGTGGATTGATTAAGGAAGGAATTGAAGACCAAGTAGGAGCTAAAGAAAGAGAATGCAAATCTCAAGAAATGCTTGGAGGAATTAATGAGGCCACTGCAGTCCATTAACCCCTCTTCCTGTGCTACAAATTCTCTACCTTAGGAAACCATCACCGAGCTAGAAAAGATGAAAGCCTCCACTGTTACCACTAAGAATTGGTTAAAAGGGGTGCAAGTAAAAGGTGATGAAGCTATCAAGGAGATCTTGACAATTGGAAAGGATGCTGCAAGGACCACTAAATGGTTAAAATAGGTGTTGGCACAAGATAAGGAGGATATAGATCTTCTACAAAAAACCAGGACTATAATGGAGTACACCTGAGACAGGTTGGTGAGTGACGAGATCCTTCCTTCTTCTAGAGCTACCGAACCATGGGAATGGTTCGAGGCATTACAAATTAGGTAGAAGGTGTTGAAGAAGATTTACAAACAAAGGAGGCAGATTGATGACACCCTAACTGGGGCTTACAATGGTTCCATTGCCTTCTTTGAAATCATGACGGGAAGAAGAAAGATCACGCCCAAGTACTTGAGCCTGGAACAGTTGAGAGAATGGTGGCATGATGTCTATGCACCACTTGATGATGGGTATGTTTCTGAGCACCAACTGGATGATGCGGCCACCTACCTTACAGTTATTGATAAGTATTTGGCGTATAAGGTAGAATGGGATGGGTCAGTCAAACACTTAAGAGAAGAGATTTCATCCATTGAGAATTGACTTAGGGTTCTGCCCTTGCCACCAATCGCGGACCTGGATGGGACGTTCTTGAAGGTACACGAAGAGCAAGATTAGAGCAAAGATAATAGAGAAGGGAGCTAATGATAGGCTGCGGCACGATTTGTGCTTCTCTATTATCTTCCCGCGCATCGTCTAAGCTATGGATCTCAGGCTGACTTGGACGGGATGTGCATTTAATTCCTATTTGATCCATTTCAAAGACTCTCTCGGGTGGGTGGTTGTGCTGAGTTATTGCTATGAAACCCTTGCCTAGCTGGCGAATTTCTGGGGAATTCTATATATTGGGCATGTTGCCTCATTTGTAAAGGGTTAGAATAATTAGAAATAGTTAGAAGGTCATAATTTGTAGCTAGAATATAGAGCAGAGCTAGTTAGAAGTAGAGTAAGTTAGTAGGTATTTTCCCTCAAGCAAATATTGTAACAGAAAGCTAGAATTGTTGCTACAGTGAACAATTTGAATACAAGAAATGACATTGTGATTTGGTGCCATACTTGTTTCTTTTGTTTTGCATGGTTCCAGTTATTCCATCTTTAAAATTGCTTTGAGAAGGTTAATGTTTAGATTAGATTTGATTTAATAATGTTTGTGATTCAATACTTGAATGTTACAGCAATCCTTCAGTCCATACTTTTCGCAACCAACTGATTGTTAGTTGCTTTGCAAAGTTAGCCTGGACTTTATATTCCGTGTGCTTAAGTTCGGTTGTAAAGATTTGTTCATTTTTAACTGCAATAGAGTTATTTGAATGAAGGTTTACAATTTGAAAATCTTAACACCTCAGAAGATTGCACTATTTTCTGTGAGATTGTAGATTTATCTTGGTCAAGTAGAAATCAGTTTTGAAGGATTGGTCCATTTTGAGTATTGGTTACTTTCATTGTTAATCTTAGGTTTAGTATTAAATTTAGAACTCTCTCTGAAACCCTTATCCTTTTTTATTTCTTTGATTATTGGGTTAAATCTAGGATTGAAGCACCATCAGATTGTTAGGTCTGATAAAATTGATTCAACATTTTGCTTGTAGTAAGGTCCCATTGTGATTACCAGCATTTTCACATTTCGTTACTGAGTTGTTTATGCACTATCAAGACCTGGCATTAGATACCTTGGGGTTATCTCTTGAGGCTTACTGATAGAGATTTACCTTTCAAGAGAGATAGGATATCATATTCTGTTTAGCTGTTATTGTGTAGAAAACATGATCAACAAGGCTCTCTATGCTCAGAAGGACACAAATCCTCATATCTAATCTGGTAATGCCAGTCTCCCATCATGCAATCACAACCCATATCTATCTATCAGTGAACCATATCAATGACCCATATCAGTAAACCATATTAAGTGACCCATATCAATAAACCATATCAAGTGACCCATATCAGTGACCCATATCAAGTGACCCATATCAGTGACCCATATCAAGTGAACCATATCAAGTGCTCTATTTAAGTGACTCATATCTGAAATCAATGCTATATCAATCTATTTGAATATCAAATAAATCTACTCTATCATCATTTACTATTTGTTTTCTTTTTTTGGAAAGCAAATTTATCAACAATCAAATTATCATCCTATTTGTACTTCAGTCATGAATACAAATATGTTTAAATCACATCATCTACTATTTATTTTCTATCACAGAAATAAAATTTATCAGAAGTCATAGCAACTATCTGCTCTTTGTTTTCTCAAGCAAAGTTATCAGAAAATTCATCAATTATTCTACTCTTTGTTTTTCGTTCAAGGGAAATACAATTATCAGCTATCTACTCTTCGTTTTCTATTTTGGGAAACAAAGTTATCAATTCATCATCATATTTTCTATCAAATTTATCCATATTAGCATGATGACAAGACAATTTATCTATCTATTGACCAAAATTTGACCTTATTTTTCAAATTGGAGCATCTTTAATCAATTATCAGGAGCTAAATCAATGCGTCCCTCTCATCATCTGAATTTTATCATCAAATCAGCATTTTTTCTCATCATTAGTCATTTACCTCCCAAGGGGGAATAATTAATATCAATAGCATCTTTCAATCAAAAACATATCAGAGTCAAATCAAAAGGCATATCAGGCACATTTTTTTCTGACCAGGGGCAAAAATCAAACGCGACATATTTCAAAAGTAGGAATATTTTCTTTGAAGCAATGCGTTTCACACCACTTCAAAGAGGGGAAAAATGTATATGCATAAAAATGGTCATGTTTAATTAATGCTGGTATTTAATTAAATATTTATTATTTAATTAATTTCTTTCTTAATTCCTCTACATATAAATAAATTTAATTATTTATTTATATTGTTCACCTACTTTATTCTTTCACTTTAATTAAATAAATTCATTTTATTTAATTACCACTTTCTTAAGTCCACTTAATTAATTAAATAAATATCATTGCTAATTAAATTAATTATCACATTTAAGTTTAATTAAAATCTTTGATTTAATTGAATTTAATTTCTTTTCTCCTAAATCAAATATTAATTAAATATTCTTATTTAATTAAATACTCTTCATATCTTTTCAAATCATAATTAAATATTTTATTTAATTATGAAATCTTCCATTTTCTTTAAATCTTAATTAAATATTTTATTTAATTAAGAAAAATCTCCATGTCACCCATAAATAAATAATTGAATTTATAATTCAAAATCTTTCCAAAATCTCACAAAAAGATGATTTTTACAATTCATCTTTTTCATCTCATCTTATCTCTTCTACGAAAAAGGAAACAAATCTTGCTTTTTGGTTTTCTTCTATTTTTCTCTCTAGTCTTATCCATCTTCGACCGTTCGATCTGCCAAGAATTTTCACAGCCGTTGATCACATTAGCCAATCAAAATCTTTCAAAAACTCTATAAATACCCCTGTGAATCCAAGCATTGGTTACACACACACGCAGACACCGACATACATGCACGCATTGGTGATTAATTGCATTCTAGCATTCTAGCATCTTAGCATTGCCATTATCATCTTTAGCTTTCATAAGCTCATAATATTTCATTCTAGCAATCATGTCTAGTTTAAGCATGCATTCATCTTCAAATCTCATTCTCTAGGAAGACCGTTTGTTGATCCTAGCACACAATTTGAGAGCAAGTTGGAATCAACGAAAACACTGGAGATGGAGGACGATAGGACGACATCAAGAGTAGAGGATCTAGTTTTCTTTTCTGTTATTCCATTTTTTGTTTTTGATATAATGTCTTATCGGTGTGTTTGATTTTTTTTAATCTACCTTTATTGCACACTTAAAAATTGATCACACAGATAGATTAAATGTGCATTATGGAAGATAATGAATACTCTACAAAATTATTTTCTTTCTTTTTGTGTTTACAATATAATCTAGTACAAACCATATATATCTATTACATTGAAACCATAGTTACAATTATTTCAAAAATATTTTAATATTTCACCATTACCATAATGGTAATAGGTATCTTCACTTGTAAATTATAACATGGTTATCCATTATAGTCTCCATAAGCACATAGACCTAAAAAAACCAACAAGAAAAAACACTTGGGCCAATGAAATCCTCACCAAACCATATATTTTTAAATCCAACCCATCCCTGAGAAAAAGGGGTCACATAGCCAAATCTAGGTTCATTCACAACATAATGCAATCCACATAAAACACATAGCTTCTTCTCAATCAAACATGTCATTCACATTGCATATTTACAAGTTTATTTCACATTACAATAATAACCCATTAAAAATTATAATACAAAGGATTCCTCTTGGAATCCTTAATAGGGGGAGTGGGGACTTAACCAAAAATATGGGAAAATATATCTCCAATGTATTATGCATTTGATATTCATAATTCTCTATTTTCATTCACATTTGAACACAACCCTCCATTCATGAAAGCTCCTTATTCCTCCAACATAATCACATAATGGATACTCTTATCCATGAGTAAAAAATGAGCGTACTCATACCATAAAATGTAAACCGCCATATGAGAGCCACACCCACTCAAACCCCCAACATAAGGAGGACAAAACTCTCTCAAGAGAAGGTCTATACCACCCACCAAAATAATTAAAACACATAGAAATCCTTAAAAAAATTAGAACACTCAAAACCCATCATTATACCGCAAAATGTTCACACATTTTCATTTCTCAAGAATACACACAAAATGTAAAAACACTGTAACATTCATATGTGCATTATCACAAAAACTATCAAGAGGGAATAGACCCTACCTTTGAAATTCTTTTCAAAAAAAGGTTGAAATTAATGAAGAATCCTCTATCCTTCTCTTTTCATCCCCTTCTTACTCTTCCCTTCCCAAGATTCCTCTCTAAAATACAAAAATCCCCCTCTTTCCCAAAATAAAGGAGAATCTTCCTCACAAAACCATCCCAACCAACTCTCATTTTTGTCACTTTTGAAATAGGGTAAATTAAAGGTCCTTAAAAACATTAAAAAAATGTTTTTAAGGTCTAATCAATCCTTTACCCCTATGCCTAACACCTAGGATCAATTATATTTTATGAAAACTTAATTTTATGTTCATAAAATCATATGAACTTCCAAAATAAAATATCATAACAATTTATAAAATTTAAAGAAAAAATTTCCTCACATTTAAACAATATCATAAAATACATTAAAAAACACACATAATCACAATTTTCACAACACTTAAACACAAGATCATAATTCCTCCATATGAATTGAGATTGGTAATCATGGAGAAGATCATAGAAGACTAGTTATGTGACCCCCAACATCCACTAGCCATTTACCTGCTCACTCAACTAGAAGTGTCAGTATTCAAGAGATAATAATAGTTGAAGCATCTATATTTATTCCTAACACACATCAACCTTTAAATTTTTAATCCAATTATCATTTTTAATAATTAATCAAAAATCACATATTAAATTATAATAATTTATAAATCTATCATAGATGAACCATTAACTCATTAAATCATACCTCAATAGACAAATACTTGTACAATCATATAAGGTAAACCATCTGAAAAATATAAGATAACTATAAATTGCATTAATCAACTAAGTTTCATTACCTAATCAAGATCCAATAACAATCAAGACAACCCACATAAGCATAAAAACATAAATCATGTCTAAAGAAACTAAACTATCATACACAAAGATCCTAAGTAGTACAATGATATAAATAAAACATCATGCAAGAGTCAACACAAATGGGGTCTCACATTCTCCCCCCTAGGAAAGGAATTCCTCTTAGAAGTCCTTCAAAGTGAATAAATTACCCTACTGTGTGGTCCATGAAGTAAGGTTCTCAAACCTATAAGAGATACTAGATTATTATTTTTATTATTTTTCGACTCAATCTTTTAAAATTATCCTTAACCAACTCTTATTTTAAGAAGGAACCAACTAATACTTAGATAAGTTTTCTTTATAACTAGTACAATTTATGCTCACATTTTTTTTTTCCATTTCTTTGATACACATCATACATAAGGAAGTATATTGTAGGAAAAAATAAACTAGTAATGCCCATAAAATTAATCCATAAAAACTATCATGTCTTATTAGTCCATGAAAATAAAATTTGGTTACTCTAAAAAACTACATTGCTATCAACTAATATAGATGATGACATCCCTTCATGATTATCACTATCATTCCCAAGTAATGTATACAACACATTGTCAACTAGCTACAATCATTAATAAATTTAACCTTAAAAAGATTCACCACAAATGTATTTCATGGAAACAAACACTAATAACTTGTACTAATCCATATTAATTATACTAACAATAGAGTCATCTAAAATGTATGTTCTACGTAATAATCTTTATGCTCTCCTCATATAAATAAGAAAACTTTAATTAAATATTAGTTTGTTTTAGTCAAGGATATGTAAATATAGGAGTAGTTGAAACCTTAAAATCCATTTTAAAATCTTTCTTTTTATAAACATAAAATAGATCACATATTTATTTTCTATCTCTAAGTTGTATCTCAATCATTCTTATTTTTAATAATTTTCAGGCTCAACTGCACCACAATAGAAACTACATTTCCATCCTAGAAATTTCTTGAATTTTTTCTTATATATGGAGATAAGAGTATACAAGGAACCAAATAAAATATATTATAACAACATTTAAGAAATGATGAGACAACTCAAAATTTGCTAGGTAAATCAAGGTCTCTTTAACTTTAGAAACAATCACAAAGTGAACAAGGAAGATGTGAAAGGGATTCACTACTCCCGAGTCCCAAGATGAATGGGGTCTAAAGGGAGTGAATTTCCTTGGTCACCTTAATGACATGGACTCAAGTAAAAAAGTTCAAGATGGAAGAGATTGCAAAAACGTACTTAAAACAAAGTTTCCCAAATGATCATAGGCAAAGGACTTCAAGGATTGAAAGCACAGATTGTGAAGATTTATAATACAAGAGGATAAGCTCTTGGCCAAAGAACATCTCTGTAGAAGTAGGATGATAGTGCAGCACGCTGTGATCTTAGGGATGCGCTAGCATCTTGTACAAGCAGAGAATTAAATCCTTTGTACAAAACTAAAGAATCTACTAACTATTCAAAATCCAATGTCAATTTAATCTACCAACTTAATAGAAAGAAAGAATGCAAGTACATGGAAAAGAGGTGAGATGATAACTCACAAAAGGTCTTATGCTTCAAAGCCTCTCACAAAGCTTCACTCGAGCAACCTGCACACAAGGTGAATAATTAAAAATATTGGGATTGTTATGGGGCTTGCCTCAGTCAAACCCCCATTTTGATGTTTCCACCTCCACGGACAACCAAATAGATAGAATTTATAAAAGATACATAGTAAAGTAGACACAATGAGTAATAAAATCAAACCCTACTATGAAGGAGAACCTATATCATGAAATAGACAGCTAAGTGATAAAAGAAAACCCCACTATGGAGGAGAACCCATATCATGAGATATAGACACAATAATATATGCTAGAAAATAGAAAAGAAAATAAGAGAGCATTATCAACAGTTTGTGACTCCCTCTTATCTTGATAGATGTGACATTGAGCACTTACAAGAGAGCTTTGGCTATTGGTGAGACTTCAATTTGGTAGAGCTTCATTGTAGAATCATGATGTAGAAGAGAAGAGCAAGTTTGAGTGAGTCAGAGTGAGAATCCATACAAAATGAGAGTTTTGTGAAGCATGGGTGGGAAGAGCTATTACACTTGGAATTCTACCACAACGACACATGTCATGAGAAAAGATTCTCGAGATTCCTCATTTGAACTCATAAAACTCAGGGACGCTAGCATGTCATGTGGATGTTCACACACTGTGTAGGTTTCCAACTCACAACTTTACAATAAATGAGGTGGTATACTATTGATGCTTCATCATTACCCCATATGGAGTTGGAATCGTGAAATTATGACTCATAAGGTTTTTTCATAAATGCAGCTAAGTGCCATAAATGCAGGGGGGGAAATGCACAAATATGAAATTTCCATGAGGTACAATTTTATGACATTACATTTTTCCCCCACTTTAGTGAGCCAATTTTGGAGAAAAACCAACTGCACTAAAGTAGAAAAGAAAACATTAGTAAAAGCATGAAAATTTTGAAAAGTTTATGGATTTCCATGCCAAAAGGATATTATAGAGGCTACAGAGGTTGAGTAGGAATATACTAATGATGCCCAAGCAATTGAGTTCTACATGAAACCACAACATTAGATGTGAAGTTTCATTCTACTAAACTCAAATCTAGGTTAGTTCAAAAATTGGAAGAAGCTACCACAAGAAGAATGCTTATGAAAATTTTGGTGGTTCAAAAGAAAAATATGATGAAGAGGTGAGTGTATGCCCCCTCCTATTTTTCCCCTAGCTAGGTGGGCTGAAAATGGGAAGAATGGAAGGACCACGTCTATCAAGAAAAATGGTCCAAAAATGACCTATATATACCTGGGAGGGCCTGCATAAGAGCCATTTTCACTATTCACCATGAGCATATTATTGACTTTTGTGAGAGAAAATTTAGAAAAATGTCTCACAGATGTAATTACGTGGACCCCAAGATCAAGGAGCTATGCAGGTCCATAATCGAGGGCAGAAAGATCAATGAGGTATGAGGTATCTGACTCTTTCTTTTCATTTTGGCATTTTTTGTGATTTTTCAACTCCATAATAGTGTATGCATTTGAGTGGTGTGGGGGCGTCCATCCTACAAACTGTCATCCCAATAGTGTATTGGAAGCCCCCTACTGTGCTAGCATCCACCATGGGCACTGTCATCCAAGAAGCTTCCATGGAAGTTGACCTCAAACACCAACATGTCACATAGATTTCTATGTGATGCACCTCTGTCCCAGAGGTCAACATAGAGAAAAATTTGATGTAGAAGTTAGAATTTTATAGTGTAGACGAATCTAACATAGATTTTATTACTTTTTGTAGGATTGGCCTGAGAAGCTAGATCACAGTGGTTGACATGTGCTTCCTACACTTCGAGACTAAGCCACACAAATGCATCCTGATGAGCGGGACCATCTTTGACATGTGGGTCTATGGTGTGCCTACACCTTACCAAAGATGCTATACCATCCACCACTTCTCATGGAACTCATGGAGACCCAGGATGCAACTGCATCCTCATTCCACCTGCCCACATGAAATATTACATTCATGTTCGAGGATATGTATTGGATCACCAGCCTCCCCATTTGTGGATGATGAGTGGCTTATGATGATACATGGTTAGCTTGAGAGGCCCTAGAGGGACAATGTATTGTGTCAGGCATACAAATCCAATGATACCACCAGCCACATCTACATACAATGGTTTGAGCAAGGATGTGTGGTGATCCCACTTATCCAGAGGGTGATGGTAGTCATGGTCACCCTTCGAGTCACTATGGATGGGAAAGGCTCTCACCTCCATGGGGGCCTTGTCCATACCATCCATGAGATGGAGGAGCAATAGACCATTTTTTCTTGGGACCGCAACATGCTCTGCCACTTATACCATGAGTTAGGGTGTTATGTACACTATAATTTTTCCAACCTCATAGCATGTATGCTCCTGCAAGTGTGGTATTTTTCATACATCACAATTACCTATCCAATAAGGTTTCCCTAGGGCATAGTCCCTGTTACACCGATGCCCCACATATACCCATTGGTACACAACTAGAGATTTGGAGACCTTAAGTTTTGGAAATTATAAAAATAGATACTTCATGGTCCCATGAGGTTAGATGGTGACCATATAGAGGCATGTGATGGACCACAAATAGGTGGAAACTATGGCACATGCAACGTGATCATCTCCTAGTAGCGGTGCACCGACTATATTATAGTCCCTTATTATTGGTACAGGGTCGTCGGATATTTTGGGATTTTGTAGACAATACCTTGACTCCCCCCTCATTCATCTGATCGACGAGGAGCACTAGCAGACTAGGTGATCATTGTCATCCAACTGTAGCAAATTTTTGTTGCCAATGACAATGGGTTGAACAATGACAATCAACCCCTGATGTTGATAATCAATGATGTTGGGGTCGTCTGCAGCCATAGAGCATGGTGAGCGACAATGGGTCCCTCCGTAGTTTTCCCAACATAGGATTTTGGTGCATAGGGGAAAGGTGGTGGAGGAGGAGAGGACCACAGTGATAACAGCAATGAAGAGGAGGGTGAGGTGATGGATAGAGCAATAGAGAGGCCAAGATGGCAATGGAGGCTTTCATCCCCCAACTGTTGTCCCAGTCTCATTGTCTTTATTTTCAAAATTCAATGCCATTCCTATAGTAGTAGTGGCAGCCACAGTAGGTGTAGGTCCATGCATCGTACCTCCTCTAGATCCACACTAGTAGACCGAGGATCCACATGTAAGAGTGATTTATGCTAGTTCCTTTCAGTACTTTTTGTTATAGTTTTATTTCATATATATGTATCCTCATATTTTGTGTATATCATCTGGTACTGACAACATCTACTACTCTATGGTTGCAGTGGACACACAGGAGTGGAGCGCTTTCATTAGGCGATGTGTCTTTGAGGTGGTCCTGGGCATGCCAGTCTAGGAGAGTATCATCGATGCGTACAAACTAGCTTCAGTGAGGTGACATGCCCATTTATTTGAGCCTGTTGTGTAGTTGAGGACAACATACAAGGAGGCATGGGTGGAGGTCATGCAAAGGACCACCGATGTTATCATTGTGATCGAGGAGTGATACCAATAGGCAGTTGAGCTTCGCATTGTCCTTACTAAATGAGATCGGGCTAGGATGTGGGCAAAGAGTGATGAGAGGGCACGTGATGCCCTATAGATCCAACTCGATAACCTCGGTGGGTAGGCAGTAGTTGTGAGGCTAGTTATAGATCCCTAGATACAATAACTTTAGGAGTTGTGATAGACCCAAGAGTAGGAGGCACGACTACAAATGGAGGCTATGAAGCTTCATGGAGAGATACAAGGACTTTGATCATGTTTATCAGTGTCACGGTCACATCAATTGCATTCCATCATATCCATCCAATCTCAGCCACTATCATCGCCAGGACCAGAGGGCTCAAGGAGCCATGCACCTAGAGGCTCAAGGCCCATTTTATATATGTGTCAATTTTTTTTTGTACCGATGACACTATTTTTTATAGAATTAATTTGAAGTATAGACATATACAAATATACATGCACCACATTTTGATACAGTGGTGTGATACATGTACATAATACACACACAAGAAAGAACACCCAGATTATAATTTTTATAAAGTGATCATTGATAAGCTTGGAGATGATCGAGGGCCTACAATCGGCGCTCGTCGAGCAACTCAAGTTGATGCAAAAACTTAGCACAATAAGTGTCATCATCAATTAATCCTCTAAAGGAAACTCACAAAGATATAATTTCCAACTCTAAAGGCATGATAGCCTTGACACCATACATAAGGTTATACGGTGTTATTCTAGTCATCATATGAACACTCATGCAATAGGCCCACAAGGTGTATGATAATTGAGTATGCAAATCTTTACCATGCTTATTTACTATTCTTTACAGAATTGACTTTATTTTTATTAGATGCTTCAGCTTGACCATTAGACTGAGGATAGTATGGTGTAGAAAAGAGATGTTGAATGTGAAACTTCTCCAATAATTACTTCACCTCTTGGTTTTTAAATGGAGTACCATTATTAGAAACAAGGGTAGAAGGCGATCTAAAATGAGAGATGATATTATTTAGAAGAAATCTATTGATTGCTTTAGCATTCATAGATCGAAGTGGAATAGATTTGACCTATTTCATAAAGTAATCAGTAGTAGTAATGATGAAGACATGTCCTCTAGAAGAAGGAGATGATATTTTGTCAATAATATCCAACCCCCATATTGCAAATGGCCAAGGAGAGGTTTGATTTTGAAGTTCTTGAGCAAGAGAATGAATGAGATTGCTATGTTTTTGAAACTATGAATACTTCTTGACAAATGAAAAAGGATTCCTTCTCCATTTTTATCCAAAAGTATCCTATGTGAATCAATTTACACACCAAGGATTTACCACCAAAATGTCCACCCCTAGAGCCTGAATGCGATTTTTGAAGGGCAAGGGGTATTTCCACCTTAGTGATACATCGAAGAAGAATACCATTAAAATATTTCTGATAGAGGACATCTGATGATATAATGTATTAGACTATTTTTTTTCTTTTTTGAGTGTGAGTGTTCTTCGTCACATCATCGGGAAAATTTTCAATCTTCATATAATTATAAATATGAGAATACCATTCCCTCGAATCCACATAAGCACATACTAAAGCATCAAATTCAGGTTGATTTGAGATGGAAATAGAGCAAAAAATATAGACCACAAAGTTGTACTCTTCTATGCCTTCATTCGAAGATACAAGGGAGGCAGAAATCACCATTGCATCTACATGTTGATTTTCTCTCCTAGGAACACTATCTATTGTAGAATAACAAAAATGATCAGCCAAGGATAATGCCAAATCTTGATACTGAGATAGATTATTCTTCTTGGATTGATACATCCCTGTAATATGATTTACAATAATTTTAGAATCACCATGTATGGGAAGATGTTTGATTTTTAATGTTATCATGGTACACAAGCCAATGATAAGGGGTTTGTACTCAACAATTTTTTTAGTGCAATGAAATTCTAATCTAAAGGATAGAGGAATCGGCTTACCTTCGAGTGAGATTAAAACTACACCTACTTTGGAGCCAACTTGACATCTCGATCCATCAATGTACATCTCCCATATGGGTTCATAATTTGTTGCAAAAATTTCTTCATCCAAAAATAAATCCAGATTAGGGAAGGAGTGATGTTAGGGATCTTCTACCAATTGGTTGGCAATAGCTTGACCCTTAATTTATTTTTAAGTTATAAACTTGATGTTGAACTTGGAGAGAAACATTACCCATTTTGCCAGCCTTCCCAAAAGATAGGTTCTAGTGAACATATGTTTTATAAGATCACTTTTTACAATGATGCGAGTTTCAATAGGAAGAAGATAATGTTGTAACTTTTTCATTGCAAAAATGAGAGCAAGACATTATTTCTCCATGGAAAAAAAGTGATTTTCATAATCAACAAGAACATGGCTAATGTAGTAAACCAATATTTCTTTGCCATCATCATCATGTTGAGCTAACAAAGTTGCTAAGGAATGAGGTGATGTAGAGATATACAGCAAAAAGGGCTATCTTTTATAGCTGACATTAAGATAGGAGGATTGGCTAGATAACTTTTGATGGACTCAAAAGCTTTTTTTCACTCATCGTCCCATCGAAAGCGAACATATTTCTTCAATGAACAAGTGAAGGGAAGGGTGTGATCAACCAACTGAGCTATGAATCTATGAATTGCTTGAATCTTCCCTTATAGACTACGTAGTTGATAGATGTTCATAGGTGGAGGCATGTTCATAATTGAATCAATCTTATTTGTATCAACTTTGATTCCATGGTGAGAAATGATAAATCCTAAAATTTTGCTAACGTTAACATTGAAAACACACTTAAGAGGATTCAATCTCATCTTATAGAGTCAAAGCCTTTCAAAAATAAGAATATTTTCCATGTGATCTTGAAAATTTATAGACTTAGCCAAGATATCATCAACATAATATTCTAGAACTTTGTGAATGAAATCATGGAATATTATGGTCATTTACCATTGGTAAGTTTCTCCTACATTATTTAACCCAAACGACATGATCACATAATAAAAAGTACCCCAAGGGGTAGTGAAGGTTGTCTTATACTAATCCTTTTGGTTAATACGAATTTGGTTGTAGCTGGAGAATCCATCCATGAAGGACAACAAGGAATGGCCTATAGTCGAGTCTATAATCATATCAATGTTAAGCAATGGAAAATCATCCATAAGAGAATCCTTATTGAGATCATGAAATTTAATGCAAATGAAAATATAACCATCAAGTTTTCTAACAACGATAATATTTGATATCCAATCCGAATAATCAATAGGATGGATAAAACCTGCTTTTGACGGCTTCTCTATCTCAATATTAACAAACAATGCAACCTTGGGATTCATCTTTTAGATCTTGTGTTTCACAAGCTTAGCATCGAGACATAGAACGATATTGTGAACCACTACCGACTCATCAATACCAATCACTTTTCAATTTTAATTACCATTTCAGAAGATTTGGGATCCATAAAAAACATCAGTAGTATCTCTTTAAGGAGAGAACTATGGTCTTTAGGATGGGAAATAGGAACATCATCATCCACATTAGATAAATGAGCATCCTCATCCATGCTCAAAATAGATTCTCCACAGTACACTTGTTTATGAAAGCGGTATGAGAATCATTATTTATGATGATAAGAAGGCAAATGAGTGTAGAAACCTAAGAATTATTCTAGTGCTTCCCCTTAAGAGAAGACATCTAGAGGAAATTTTTTATAGTCTACTTTACTCTCAATCAGCTCGAGATGAACTAGACTAAAAGGTTTGACAAAAATCATATTGGAACTCCACCATGGTTTCCACCAAAACTGTTCAAGAGAGCAACCAAGCCCCAAGTTACGTTTACGAGGTATACATTATATAGGGACTTGAATTCCTTTTTCGTTATTCCCACAACCTTTACGTCCATAACTATATTTAGAAAATAGTTTATAACTAGGGTCGTGACGATTTTACAAATCCTAAGAAGGAGTGGATCAACATAGAGAGCATCACTCCACCAATGAGTATCATACTCATCTACAATATCACAATCATCCTTCTTGATGGGACTACAAGCAATAGCTTCCTTAATATAAGTATGATTATCTTCCTTAGAAAGGGTACAATCATTTTCCTTGATGGGATCTTGGTCACTTTTTCCTATAGGAGGGCAGTCATTTTTCTTGACAGAGGTACATGAAACTGTTGGAAGGTCAAGGTGGATAGGGTCAACTTTTTATTCTCTAATAAAGAAATTAGAAAATTATAATGAACCCCAATCATCACTAGGACATACATTTGATTCAAAAGAATGGGTAGACTTAGGATTCCTCGCTTCAAGGTGATCTTCCTCAAGGACAACCATCTCAAGGTCAGCCTTTAAAATAGGCACTATTGAAGAGCATGTCAATGCATCATAAGATAATGATGGAATACAATTTTTAAGAGTGGAAACAACCGAGGCCTGACCAGTAGCTGCCAGCTCACAAAGGTGTATAGCATTAGGATTAGCCTTGATTGTAATCACTTCATTATTAGAAACAAAGTTTATACAATGATTAAAGGTGGAAGCTACATATCCCAAAGCATGAATTTAAGGTCTTCCCAAGAGAATATTGTAAGCTAAAGGACCAAACATAACATAAACCAAGGTGGGTAAGGTAACGGGTCCCAACCTCAAAGGAAAGATTATCTTGCCTAGGGCTTGATGACCATCATTATTGAACCCATGAATATACAAAGAAGAAGTAGCTAGAGAAGAAGAATCAATTTGAATCTTAGGTAATATATCTATGCTACATATGTTAAAAGTTAAACCAATTTTAACGAGAGCACACCTAATACCGATATTATTTATATTAACTATAATCATTAGAGGATTTATTTTATTTTGTACTTCTAGAGGTGGGAGTTCTTGTAGGTAGAACATAAGATTTAGTGAATCTACACGAATATGAGCCATCGACGAGTTAACATTTTTTAGCCTACTGGAAGAAGGCAAGATGATCTTTTGTGAATCCTCCTAAAGCATACCTTGATAAACCAAAGCAGACTGAAGCAAATCCTATAGTGAGATCTTGGCAGGAGTAACATGGAGTTGCTCAACAAGATCATAATCCCCATGTTCTTTAGTTGTAAGTTTAGGTTCCAAAGGAAGGCTTGGTTGAGAAGGTGGTAAAGAAGTAGGAATAGAAGCGGGTTGATTCAAATTCTATTGATTTATTCTAGTATTATACGTATTTCCTACGACATTATAGGAGGAATCTGTAGCTTTTAAGAATCTCGTGTAAAGGTTTGATGAGTCCTTAGAGACTGGAACCCCATGAATATAATGAATCCTCTTAGGATAAGTTCTAGCCAGATTCAAGTAAACGATGGGTCGCTTAGGCCTTTGAGGCACCACAGAGATGGTCACTATATTCATAGATTCTTTGACTTGTAAAGAGGAAGTAGGAAATTTTGATAAAGAAGTTTGTTCAAGAGATCTATAGATATGATGAGATGCCTCTAGAAAATAATCCAATGCATCATCTAGCATATCAAAATCATCCTTAGAAAAAGAATTATCAAAAGCATTAAAACATTGCAGAAAAAGATCTGACATGATTCCTTTCACGTCAGGTTCACCAAAATGTGAAGGAGGGGATTCACTACTCCCCAATCCCAAGGAGAATAGGGTCTAAAGGGAGAAAATTTCCCTTGATCACCTCAATGAAATGGACTTAATAAACAAAAGTTCAATATGAAAGATATTGCAAAAATGTAGTTAAAATGGAGTTTTTTAAATGACCATAGATAAAGGTCTTTGAGGACTGAAATAGCAAATTGTGGAGATTTCTAAGACAAAAGGATAAGCTATAGTCTAAAGGACATCTACGTGGAATTAGGATAGCATGACACAATTTCATCTTAGGATGCGTTGGCATCTCGTAGTGGCAAATAACTAAACCCTTTGTATAAAACTCAAAGAATCTACTAACTATTCAAGTAAATGGAAAAGAGGCAAGATGATAACTCACAGAAGGTCCTATGCTTTGAATCCTCCTACAAAGCTTCACTCAAGCAACCTACACACAAGGCGAATGATAAAAAATGTTCAGGTTGTTTTGGGGCTTGCCTTAGTCAAACCCTTGTTTTGGTGTTTCCACCTCCACAAATAGCCAAATAGATAAAGAGTATAAAAGAAACAAAGTAAAGTTGATAAAAACAAACCCCATTATGGAGGAGAACCTATATCATGAAATAGATAGCTAAGTGATAAAATAAAACCTCACTGGAGGAGAACCTATATCATGAGATATAGACACAATAAAATATGCTAGCAAATAGACAAGAAATCAAGAGAGTGTTACCAACAATCTATGTCTCCCTCTTGTCTTGATAGACATGACATTGAGTGCTTACAAGAGACCTTTGGTTGTTTGTGAGACTTCAATCCGGTAGAGCTTCATTGTATAATTGTGATGTAGAAGAGAAGATCAAGTTAGAGTGAGTCAGAGTGAGAATCCATACAAAATGAGAGTTTTGTGAATAAGCATGGTTGAGAAGAGCCATTACACTCAAAATTCTACCACGATGACACGTCAGGTCTTAGAAAGTGAATATTTAGTTAAAAATGTTGATTTTAATGTCCTAATTTGGCTAAAAAGTGAGAATCATTATTGTGGGATTACCCTAATATGAAATCCATGATTGGCATGACACTATGGTGGCATAAAGTTATGATGCCTTTGGAACTTATTATCATATGAAATTTTCATTATAATTATAAACATCAAAGTGTTAGTGATGTAGAATCCTCAAATTTACTATTATTTAATTAATTACTATCACAATTAACCATTCTTCATCAATTCATTTGATAAATTAATTCATCTTTATATATCTTAGCTCCCAAATCCTCCAACTAATCAATTAATTAATACATTCTTAATTAGTTGAATTAGGATAATTAATTCCCTCTTAAAATTTTATTCTAATTAAAAATTATAAATCATCACTAATGGACAAAAGACCTTGTCCCTTTACTCTCAACCATTTATTTACAAGTAAAATTTTATAAAACCTTGACTATCCATTTCCCTACATGTGTCCTCAACTCATGTTTAACTCATCCTCACTCCTTGCTCACCCATGTGAGAATTTTCTTCACACATTCTACCTCCCTACTCACACATTATGTAAGCATGCTTGACCCTCCACCTCATCCTTTAATCTTCATCCACTTGCTTGCATTTCCTTCCATCTCATATTTTAATGAAATCCATCCATTGATCAAGTATCTTGCATCCTCTTGTGAAAATTCTCAAACTTAGGCTAGAAATATTTCCCATGCAAGCTAATCTTAGCCCTTGATTCCATCATATAACCCTACCCCTCCATTTTTCATTTGAGAAGCCTATTTAAAGTAAGGATTTCCATCCTCAATTAACCTAATGAATCAAAAACTACTCTCATGTTGTCAAATGAGTAACTTCTTCAAAAAGAGAATCAACATACAAAACATATTAATTCCTATATCCCTTTGGAGCATATTTAAGAAAACCAATAAAATTTTAATGATTTTATATATTTTCATTTTCATTGTTTGTTATTGTAGAGGAGGGGGACCGATAGCTTAGGATCCTAGGTCATGGATTGTCTAGAACAATAGACTACCCTAATCTACCTCAAGCTAAGGGATTTTTTAAGATAGGTTTGATGTTTAAAGGGGTGAAAAGGAAGGACAATTGATCTACCTCTTTCCTTTCGCTGACCCGATAGCCTCAAGAATTCAAGTGAACATGTTTCCAAAGTTTGGACTGTAACTTAGGCAGCTCACTATCAAAGGACTACAACACGGGACATGGACGATAGCATGGCGCGTTGGCATCCGTATAGACAAAAAGTGTAAAGTGTTTTCTAAACTCAAGAAGAACCTACTAACAACCTAAAAAATGTGTTTTAATACAATAACATAAATGGAAAAGAGCTAAATAACAAAATATTGAGAAACTACTAAGATTAAGTCTAACTAAGAAATGATGGAGGGTAAGGAAAGCATACCTTCCTACCCATGAGTTGATATCATCAAAGTATTCACTTGACAAGTAACCTACACACACAAGACTTAAAAATGTTGGGGTTCTGTATAGAGGACTATCGCAGTCAGTCCCCTGCTTTGGTGTTTCCACCTCCATGAATAACCAGTATAGCAATGATAGGAGAAATATGATCAAAAGAGATATTGAAATGGAAGTAATAAGCACTATTCTAAACAAAAATATGCTACGAAAACAATATAATAATACTAAGTGAATGGAAGATGGAATAATATCACCTTCAACCATGTGCACTCAAGGAAAATGGGAGGAGTGAGCTTGCAAGCTTGCAAATTTTGACGTTTTTGCAACAACAAGGAGATTGAGTCCACAAAACACCAATTGCAGCTTCAATGGAGGTGAGAATATTCTGAATGAAGTGAAATATAGTAGCTCAATTGTGTGAATGATCAAGAAGTTGTTCTAAAATGAAGGAGATAGGAATTTGAAGATGAAAGTGGAGACAAAGGAGTTGTTTGAGGTTGGTCAAGGGAGTAGAGACATTACTCTTCATCTCCAATGGAGAATTATAACGCCTTTGTAGATTCCATAGGTAGGAATCCTGTAAAGATGGAAGTGTGTCATGTAGACGTACATGTGTTGTGCTAGCATCCTTGACAAAATATCCTCCACCGACACTAAAAACAATTGCCAAGTGGATGGGAAGTGAATGAAGTACATGAAATTGCATTATCAAACTTGATTTTCTAAGGTAGGAGGTATGTAAATGTGGAATTTGCAAGGGGTGAAAATTCATGCCAGTATGTGTTTACCCCACTTTATCGAGCATAAGTGTTAGTGAATGCATGGTAAAGTAGAGTGAAAGCTAAGAAATGTATACATGAACCATCAAGAAAGCATATCACAATCTAACACACCCAAAATCACAGGAAGAGTAGATGGCTCCATAGGTACTCAGTCTCGAGGAGAGTTGAAAAAATATGTTGTAGGCCCTTGTACCTATAGAAGGTGAACAAAATTCTCTATAGGTGCTCAGTATTATAGAGGAGGCAGCACAGGTGCTCGGTCTTGAGGGAAGCTAGATGTGAAAGGCTCTACAAAGTCTGATAGGCCTTTATAGGTGCTCAGTCCTACAAGGCAAGCTTGAGGTGCTCATGTTGGCATGAGACATTGCACATGTCATATAGTGTTTTCATTCATGGTAACCCTAGTCAGTGATTCTATCCACACGTCAGTATTTTTTTGTACCAAAAGTCAGATTGAAGTTTTGTAATTAACTATCAAGTTGGAACAGAGCATCCAACAAAATTTTGTTCATTGATTCATATGCAATTTTTTGTTATCATTTTGAGTTGTGGATCTTAGGGAAGGTTTTTTGGTGTATGATCTATGTTATCTTTGAATCTTAGAGCCTCATATTGATTGGTGTGCAAGTTAGAAAATCCAGTTGATTGATTTTTTGTTTAACAGTGCAAGAAGGCCGACTAAGTTAATGTAGCATGTTGTGGATGTTCGAGGTGAAATTGTTTAAGGTACTTTCATGTTTGAGGATGTTATTTTGGGTCCTCACTATGTTGTGGTTGAGTTTGGTTGGTGCGCATTGAAAATTATTTGTGGATTGAGCTGACAATTTGTAAATATTTTATGTTTTGTTGAACCTGACATATGGTTGATGAAATCTCTAGTCATGGATATATATAATCAATAACTCATCATTTTGAGATGTAATGTTGTGTGTTGTGATGTAATGAAAAATTCAGAAGGGCTGTAGAGCAATTATGCATAGTTTCACTTGTGTAAAAGAAGATTTGTGATCTGAATTAGAGCAGACAGAGCTTAAAGAGCATAATCATATAGAAGATCAAGAAAGCAATTAATGTGCTTAACCGAAACTATAATTAGGCATTAGCAGATACTATTCTCTGAGTTCAAATCTTCTGGATGTAATCCAAATGTTTTTGTAAGATAATGAGTCTTCTTTTGTATTTGAGCAGTGAGCTTTAGGCAGTGCACCTGAATGCATATGCATTCTCTTTTATAAACACTTATATTTTAGTATACTCATATTGTGGATTGACCTCCACCATGGTTTTTCCCCTAACAGTGTTTCCACGTAAAAAAATCCTTTTGTTATGGTGTTGTGGTTGATTGCTTTTTGTTCTTGGATCTTACTTTTAGTTCAATGCTATAAGTGGATTAAAGATCAGGTTAATAAAGTTAAATTTTGTAGAACACTGATTCACCCCCCCTCTCAGTATTCCCTAATTCCAACAATTGGTATTAGAGCCTAGTTCCTTAGAAGAAGTTTAATAGCTTTAGGAAGATCCAAGAAAGTGATTCAATCCCCCCCTCTTAGTGTTCCCTAATTCCAACAATTGGTATTAGAGCCTAGTTCCTTAGAAGAAGTTTAACAGCTTGAGGAAGATCCAAGAAAGTGATTCAGTAATCTTCAGCAACAGCTTTTGGTGGCCCTAGATGATCTTGATTAGTCAAAATCTAAAGCCCGGGAACTGCAAGCAAGCCTCATGAATGCTAAGAAATTCATTCAATAATTGAAAGATAAAATCAATGAATCTAGGGAAAAGAGAAAGGAACTTTGTGATCAGCTTAAGCAGAAAGAAAGTAAGAGCAAGGAAGATGAACACCTGAGTCAAGCCTTGAAGGAAAAGACAAAAGAATGTGAAAAGCTTACCAGAGATAATATTGTCCTAAAGCATGAGATGGAATCTATTATGATGAGGATGACCAAGGACATTGAAGATAGAAAGAAGAATGAAAAGAATCTTGCTCAATCCTTGAAAGAAAAATCTAAAGAATGCAGCCGAATTATCGATGGATTCAATTAGTTGGAGCTTGAATTGCAACAATCCAAAAACAATGAAGAAGAGCTTGAAAAGCAAATTGTTATTCTCAGGGATGAACTTAATACTGCAAATGAATAAAAGGAGAAGTTCAAGATTAGCTTAGCTAAGCTTGATGAACTGATTAAAATTCAGAGGACTAAAGGTGACAAGTGAGGTCTTAGATATGAGAAAGGAAAAAGCTTCAGATCTGGTCAAAGGAATTTTAGGCAAGGAAATCATATGAAAAAAGTTGGAAGGTATCCAGTAAGACAACCTAATGCTCAAAATTTCAATGGTTATTGTTTTGTTTGCAATAAATTTGGTCATATGGTTGCTCAATGTAGAAGTAGAATGAATTCAAGTGGTCCATCATTCTCTGATCAGTGTTTCAATTGCAATAAGTATGGTCATAAGTCAAATGAATGCAGAAACATGATGAACAACTCTTTCAATAGAAATTTCAGATGTTATACCTACAATAGATTTGGCCATATTGCTAACTAGTGCAGATCAAGAGAAAATCAATGGAACAACTAGTATGGACAAAGAAATGTGGTGTGCTACAATTGCAACAAATTCGATCACATTTCTAGATTCTATAGTAGGAAGGGTTCGGTAAATCAAAGGAAAAACATGCAAAAGGATGAAAAGGGAAAAGGAAAAGTTACTACAGATGAGATCAGGAAGAAAATGAAGAAGACATGGGTGAAGAAGAGTCCTTTTGATGTAGGAAATGGTTTAGCACCAGAATCTGGTACTCAAAATTTCTCTGGGAATTAGTTTTTGGCCTCTAGCCTCAGGGGAGTTCTCAAGAAAACCTTTTAACCCCTGTTGGTAGTTGGGACCGAGATGTGGCAGATTGCAATGATTGCATTACTAATGTGCAGATGTTTTGGGATCTCTTTTGAAGGAAACTTATGCAAAATTGAAGGTTCGCAAGAAAATTTTCTTTCACAGTCTATGAAAATAGGGTATCTGAAAGACCTAGGGAAAAATCATTTATTGTGATGAAAAAGATAGGTGTGCGAATGATAAAAAGTCATTTCTATCCCTCATTTGTCACATTGCATTTTGAGAAGAAGAATTTTGGAGAGCTCTGCAAGAAAAAATTGGTGAGATACAATTCTAAAGGCAATTCGGCGATCAAACCCTAATCCAGCAAAAGGTATTTATCTACAAACTTGTGAACTTGAAACTTCTGGAAATGGCTTCTCCATTGGTTGTCAATATTAAGGATAGACCCCGTTCAAAATTCAAATGGCATCCATTCAAATCCATCGAGACAGAACCATTAGGTGTATTTTCTTTTGTTTCATATAGTGTTTTGCATATCGAAGATATTAGGGCATACATTCATGCGAATGTTGAAGAATTAGGAAGCTCTGAGTTGCTAAATTTGTATACCAATCATATTGTGGGAGAATGTTTCTATGTAAAACCTGAATTCAAAACTTTGGAGGAGAAGTTCACTCAGATTGTGAATTTTCCCATGTTCAAAGAAAATGAATGGGTTTGGTATATATTGAATCAAGTTCATGTCGAGTTCATGTGGTTAAGTCAGCCTTTCAAGATCACAAAGGATTCTATAAGGATTGTTACTAGTTTGAATTCATTTGGTGGGTTGATGACATTGAAAGCTGTGAAGAACCAAATAGTCACTGAGGAAACCAATTTTGTTTTCGACAGAAGAGCCATGAAAATTAATGATATCATCAAATTGGATGTTACATTTTCCTCTATGGTAATTGGTTACAAAATCTATCACTCTAGTCGGGATAATTTTGTATCTGGTATAGCAATCTATGCAGCATATCATAAGGTCAAAGAAAATGCAGAATATGATCTATGTGAGTTACTCCAGAGCCAGTTAATTGAAAATCTTGGCAAAATCAAGAAGGATAAGAAGAATTCTTTCAAGTATGGTAATATGTTGTGTTTATTCTTTTAATTTATGAATGAAGTTTTGGGAGTTGAAAAAGTGGATTGGCAAAGTGATAAACCGGTAGCTATTCAAATTAGAGACATCCTGTATGGAATTGGTGATAGCAAAGCTAGAAAAACTACTATTTGGGGTTATTTCAAGAGTTCTCATAATGAAATGCAAGCCAGGGAAAGGATTCCTACTTCTACTATGGAGAAATACAAGGAAAAAAATTTCTTCATGGTTGATATTGATCAATGCTTGATGGAATTTGTAGAACCTAGAACAGTGTGGATAATGCCTATAGGTTATGAGATTGAGGAACACATTTTGGAGCTCTATGCTCAACACTTGTTGAGTAAACCTTGGGATCTGACAGAAGAAAGGTTTGGTACCTTTGAGGAAAACAAATATGGAAGTTCATGCTTAATAGAAGAAGCCAATGATAATCCAAAAGGTGAGAAAGGAAGTTGAAGCTTTTGCAGAAAGCATGGGGATATCAGCTGAAGCTATGAGAGAAGCTAGAAGGAAAAGAGAAAAAGTTGAAGCAATAGAGCCAACTAGAACTTTGTCTTCTAGTCTGGCAGCATCCTCTGCCAGGTCTAGATCTACAAGGAGCTCTGCACTCTCATTCAGTCCTGCAAAGAAGTCAAGTCTTGTAAAAGTTCAAGTCAAGACATCTGTTAGAGAAGGAAAGATAAAGAAGGACAAAAGAACAAGAGTCTATGTTGTTGTTTCAGAAGATGAAGAAACTAAATTTGATGGAGGTAAGATAAATTAATCAAAAGGGCTCAAAAGCATCTAAAGTCTCTAAGGACAAGCCCTCCGGTGAAGAGAAAGTAAAGAAAAATATGAAAATTGATAAATCAGGTATGTCTGTAGAAGAAGTAAAAAAATATTTGATTAAGGATGGTAATCTTAGGCCACTTTGTGAATGGTATGACACCTTTTATAGTGTCGGTCAAAGAATTCTTGAGGAAGCTACAATGAAGTATTTGAATAATTTCAATATGACTCTCATTGAAATAATGTCTAAGTTACCTAAAGGTCTGTATGAAGTTTTAGAAATGAGGAGAGTGAAAGCAAGAACTGAAGAAGAGAAAATGAGAGAATAAATACTTGTTGGTCTATGTCTGGTGATGTCAATAGAAGAAATGAAGAAGATTCTAAGTGATGAAAAAAGGGATTTTAAGAGAAAGACAAGGGTGAAAAAGATGATGATTGGATAGACTGAATAAGTTGCAAAAGATACTAAGAAAATTCTCAAGGTAGTTTTGTTGAAAAATAGATATAATGTTGTTTCTGAAGAAGCTCATAATGAAGATGCTCCATCTGGTCCGGTAAATGAAGAAGTGAAAGAAGACACATTTGAGGATACTCTAAATCCTCTAGATATGCAAGATACTAAAATTCCTATGGATACTAAAGCTCCTAAAGAGATGTCAAGTGAAGAAGTAGAGATTTCTGAAGCCAAGAAAGAATCAGTGATTGAAGAAAAGAAGGTTGAAGTGAAGGAGATTCTTGTGGAAGCAAGAGACAATGGTAAGGTAGTAAAGGAGTTTTTAGAAGAACAATAGGAGGATTTTGATCTTGAATTGGTTAAAGTTCCTATCAACTTGGCCACTCTATCTCCCATTGAGAAGCTGAAGCTAGCGTTGTTTGCTCAGGCCAAAGCAAGAGAGGAAATATTGAAATCTCATATTGAATATAGTGAGTTGTTGAGTCTTGCATCTGATATCTTGGAGAAGATCATGCCAACATATTTCAAGGATTCATCTGATTCTCCATTTGGTCATCTGAAGAAACTTGTCAATTTTGTAAGTACTCACTTTGAGTCACATGAAAAGTCAGCTATGGATAAGATTTGGATGTAATTTGATGCTAAAAGGTTCAATAGATTAAGGAGTATGATTGCTAATGATAAATCTTTGTTAGCTACATGTGTAAAGAACATTCAAGGTGCTTTTTCTAAAGGTGGAAATATTTACAAGTCATGCTTATCATTGTCAAAATTCACTGAGGTCACTGAGAAGAAAATGAAGGAATATAAGAAACAGTTAGTAGATATTTCTCAATCCTTTGATCCTCTAACTATTTCTGTGAGTAATCAAGAAGGACAAGTCATATCCCTGCTTGAAAAAATTAAAATTTTGAAGCATGAAGAAGGAAAAATTGTTTAAAGAGTTTGTGAGCTTAGAGGACTAATTGGTCCTAAGATGGAGACAATGCTTAGTGCATTGAAGGAAGCATATGATGCTATGGTTTCCAGTCATCCGAAAAACCTTGAGTCTGTAGAGATGCAATCCTATTTGTTTTGTGGTCACATGACTATTTTGGAGAGTCTCAAAAAGAGTTGGGACACTACCTTAAGCCTGTTGAAAGATTATTTTGCAGATATATTCCAGTTCATGTAAGTTACAGAAGCATGTTTGTACATATGCAGTTTGTTCATGGAATTTTTTTTTATTTTTGGTATGTGGATTCCTGTCTTTGTCATTGATGTCAAAGGGGGAGTGTGGGATAGTGTAAAATGTCATATTCATCTCAATGGGAGTTGTGTTTTGAAGTTTTGAAGGTTGGCAGTGTATTCATGTTGGTATTGATATGACAATCATTTTTCACTAAGTGTTGCCATAAATGCAAAAGGGGGAAATTGTTGGAAAGAGACACTGCACATGTCATCTGGTGTTGTCATTGATGGAAACTTTAGTCAGTGACTCAATCTGCATGTCAGTATTTGTTCGTACCTAAAGTTAGATTGAATTTCTTTAATTAACTGTCAAGTTAGAACAGAGCATCTAACAGAATTGTGTTCATCGATTCATATGCAATTTTATGTTATCATCTTGAGTCTTGGATCTCAGGGAAGGTTGTTAGTTGTATGATCTATGTTATCTTTGAATCTTAGAGCCTCGTATTGATTGGTGTGCAAGTTAGAAATTTTGGTTGATTCATTTTTTGTTTAACATTGCAAGAAGGTCGACTAATTGAATGTAGTGTGTTGTGGATGTTTGAGGAAAAATTGTTTAAGGTATTTTCATGTTTGAGGATGTTATTTTAGGTCCTCACTATGTTGTGGCTGACTTTGGTTGGTGCACATTGAAAATTATTTGTGGATTGAGTCAACAGTTTGTAAATATTTCATGTTTTGTTGAAGCTAACATATGGTTGATGAAATCTCTAGTCGCGGATATATATAATCGATAACTCATATCATTTCGAGATTTAATGTTGTGTGTTTCAATGTAATTTGAAAGGCAGAAGGGTTGTAGAGTTATTATGCACAATTTCACTTGTGCAGAAGAAGATTTGTGATCTGAATTAGAGCAGATAGAGCTTAAAGAGCAGAATCATATAGAAGGTCAAGAAAGTGATTAATGTGCTTAACTAGAACTATAATCAGGAATTAGCAGATGCTATTCTCTCAGTTCAAATCTTCTAGATGTAATCCCAATGTTTTTGTAAGACAGTGAGTCTTCTTTTGTATCTAAGCAGTGAGCTCTAGGCAGTGTGCCTAAATGCATGTGCATTCTCTTTTGTAAACATTTATATTTGAGTATACTCATATTGTGGATTGAACTCCACCATGGTTTTTCCCCTAACAGGGTTTCCATGTAAAAAATCCTTGTGTTATGGTGTTGTGGTCAATTTTTTTGTGTTCTTCGATCTTACTTTTAGTTCAATGCTATAAGTGGTTTAAAGATCAAGTTAATAAAGTTAAATTTTTCAGAACACTGATTCACCCCCCCTCTTAATTTTCCTTGATTCCAATAGCTCAGTCCTCCAAGCTTGATTGAAAAAATAGCTTCATAGGTGCTCGGTCCTACAAAGCAACATGTTAATCCATAGAAAAAACATGTTAGATAGCAAAAAGCCATGCAAGTAGATAGATAGTCATGCAAATAGTCAACAATTGAAGGAGAAGTTTTCAAAGGGGTCCCTCATGAACCCTTCAAAAGAAAATGGTTCTGCTCCAGGGACGTTCTATTTGAAAGGAAATAACATTTTTTTGCAAACAATTCTATCATCAAGGAGTCCTTTTGAAAGATCTCTTTCATCAAGGAATTTAAAAGGAAGAACTCTCCCTCGCAAGGGCATGTTTTTGGATTTCTTCATTAGAAAAATTACTTCCTTCTCAAAAGGAAATTTTTTAGATTCTTTCTTTATGAACTTGTGATGAAAAAAGAAATCCACTAGGGGTCCTTGTTGAAGAATACAATTTTTTGAAAAGTAAGGTATTTTCAATGAGGGATTCATTGGCCATTGAATATGCCTTTTTAAAATTGAAGTAGTATGATAGCCCCCCTTAGAATGATGTGTGTTGAATACAAAGGCACCTAGCATCCTAAGGAGAGAGAATAAATTGATGTTGTGGCCAGCAATACATGACGAGATGTAAACATGGAAATTTTGTCACACAGGTGAGGTACAACACATAGGCACTACAACATCATGAAGCAAGAAAAGAAGAGAGAAAGATAAATAGAAAGCATAAGCAAAGACGAAGAAATCCAGAGACAGGGGAATATGATATTCTAGTGTTAGAACTACTCATAGATATAAATAGATCGATATAATATAATAATATATATCAACTATCACCAATCCCCTACTATATCAAACCATGTGAAGAAAGGTACGTGAAGACAATAAAAATAAAAGATTGGGTCAACATGGAAGGGAGACCTAAATTCCCCCAACACGTTGCATCATCCCTAATTATCAAAAATTAAGGCACAATAAAGGAAGAATGTTGTAACAAATAGAAGAATTTTATGACACAAAATACTCTTGTATCCAAGAACCTACAAGGGTGACAAGGGTCCTCCAGGAACACATAAAACAAGCATGGGGGAACACAACACACACAAAAATCTAATCTACAAGTAAAGAAGAGGTGCCCTCCTATTCCTCATCAACCAAGAGGTCGACGACCTCCCAATCTAGATCATTATAAGGGGAAGGAAGATGAGCATGCAAGGGCGAGATAGCAAGGGGAGCACCCTCTGACTCTCCTACGACAAGAGCCAAGGAAGAGGGCCCCAGGAGGTATTCTTTGCTTAACTCTTGTGAGGTAAACACCATTGATTTTGAAAAAATCACTGATAGAGCTAGGACATCATCTACCAAGTTGAACATGCACTTGATGAGAGTTTCATGTGTCAATCAAGCAAGCAATGAAGGAGGCACCTGAGATCCACTACTAACCTCATCAAAGGACTCGATGGAAGTGATGAAATCAAGGGATGTCGGTCTGCCTCCGTCACTAGGATGGTGCAAGCCAATGTAGGACCAGTTTCTGAAGAAGGAAATCCCTTCTTCCAACCCCCATTAGAAGTAGGGTCATCCTCCAACCTGTACTTCATCAGAGGATGTGATATCCCCACAGATGAAGAGGAAGGTGAGGAAGAAGTAGAGAAAATCGTAGCGAACACCACCAAGGTATTCAGTATAGCCATGGGTTAAGGAAAAGGTGGGATGTCCTGAAGGGACATCAAGAGAGTAGGCTCAACTAAGGGAGCAATGAACACTTGCACTGTTTTAGGATGAGGGTCATCCATGCTCACAGGGGGAGCTGAGAGTAAGATCATTGTGATAGGAACTGAAGTAGAAGGGACAGAAGAGGAGGACACAACAAGAGACTCCAAAATAGGAGGTGTCAGTTCCCCTTCCATCTTCTATAGAGCAGCTTGCTCAATGGCTAGATCCTTCCTCTGATGCTTACGCTCAAATGCAAGGTTGTTTCTTCAGCTCTAAGAGTTGGAAGATGTAGGTTGAGGAGGAGCAAGAGCCTCCTGTTCTATCATCAAAGTGTCCATCATAGTCATTTTTGGTAGAGAGATTTACTCCTGGGTAGAAACAAGAGGAATAGATGCAACAACAAAAATAACAATCAACAGAGAACCAGACTCAAGTGCCTTAGTGATGGGCCTCTTCCCATTCGTTGCCCTAGGGGTAGAAGTAGTAGGAGGTTGTGGAGGTCAAGAGGTAGAAGCTACTCTACAGGGGGCCTTCCCCTTACCATACAAGATGAGCCAAGGCACCGTAGGTAAGACAGGAAGGTCAAAAACTTGGCGCTTGACCTTCCACCAAGTAGGCACCATTAGACTCCCCAAGAGACATATAGGGGAAAAGGCCAAGGGCGTCATAGTAGGATGGGAGGAAAAATCAGGTGAAACTATAGAAGAAGAAGAAGAAGGCTCCTGAGAAGACTTCTCCTTCTCCTTTCGAGAGGCAAAGGTAGCTCGATGTTACGCTATCATGCAAGCCTTTACCGAAATAGCATAGGGGGAAGGAGGATAGGTAACTTTTAGTGCTATTCCCCCATTCTTGTATTTAACATAAGTACAATACAATGGGTCCATCCTTGGAGGAAGAAGACCGATAGGCATAGGCAAAAAGTGATCTAATGAATAAGCCCCATGTGACACCAGGAGTTTGTACCTAGTGTCATGCACAATGTGCGCAGAGGCCTCATGAGATAATTTTAGACATTTATGGATCACTAAAGGGATTGCATTCAAGGAAACTAGCCAAGGAATGCCTAGCTTCACTTTGAACAAGTTAGACTCTGGGATAATATAAAAAAGGGCATTCACAGTCCTAGGCCCAACCAAGACTAAAAGGGTGACAAAACCAATGGGAGGGATGGAAATCCCATCATGCATATGTATTGTGGTTGTAGATTCATCGTACCCATCCTTGTGTAGAAATTTTATTAACATGGTCTCCTTTGTAATAAGATTAACCTGGCATGTAGGATCAACGAGAATTCCAGTCACAGTATTCTCATTGATGTGAGTGGGAATGTACAAAGGAGAAGGTTCTCTATTAACATTCATCGACAATTCTTGTGATATAAAGGTTATTGCAGGAGACCCATTCATAGGTTGCATAGATGGGATGGGAAGATGCATGAAAGAAGCCATCTTCTACGTACACTGAAAAGGACTTTCTCAGGAGCCCCCAAGGGTTTAATAATTAGATAGTGACCTATTCTAGAGTTTTCTTCACAATGTTTAGGGATTCTTCTAACTACACCGCTAGGGGTCGTAGGTTGGGTTGCAAGGCTAGGTGCCCTGCAATGCACACACCTAGAACATGAGAGAAGATTCCTTCAACACTACAAAATGAAACCAAAATAGTTCATGTAAGGTTCACCAAAATGTAGAGGGGGATTGACTCCTCAGGACCCGAGGTCACAAGAGGGTCTAGAAAAATAGGATGCCTTAATCTATCTCAAGCTAAGGGATTGTTTAAGATAGGTTTGATGTTTAAAGGGGTGAAAATAAAGGACAATTGATCTACCTCTTTCCTTCTACTGACCTGAGAGTCTAAGGAATTTAGGTGATCACATTTCTAGAGTTTAGATTGTGACTTAGGCAGCTCACTACCAGAGGACTACAATGCTAAGACACAGATGATAGCGCGATGTGTTGGCGTCTTTGTCAAGCATTGGCGTTGATATGAAAAAAATCATAAAGTACAGTTTAAACTCAAGAGGAACCTACTAACGACACAAAAAAATTGGTTTAATATAATAATAGAAATAGAAAAAGCTAAATAATAGAATATTGAGAAAACATTAAGATTAAGTCTAACTGCAAAATGATGGAGGGTAAGGAAAGTGTACCTTCCTACCCACAAGTTGATATGTTCAAAGTATTCACTCAACGAACAACCTACACACAAGACATAAAAATGTTGGGGTTGTGTATAAAGGACTATCATAGTCAGTCCCCTACTTTGGTGTTTCCACCTCCATAGATAGCTAGTATAGCAACGATAGGAGAAATATGATAAAGAGTGATATTGAAATGGAAGTACTAAGCACTATGCCAAACAAAAATATGCTACAAATACAATACAATAATGCTAAGTGAATGGAAGATGGAATAATATCACCTTCAACCACGTGCACTCAAGGAAAATGGGAGGATTTTGCTTGCAAGCTTGCAAATGTTGATGTTGTCATAACAATTAGGAGATTGAGTCAACAAAACACCAACTTGCAGCTTCAATGGAGGTGAGAATGTAGTGAATGAAGTGACAGATAATATCTCAAGTGTGTGAATGATCAAGAAGTTGTTCCAGAATGAATGAGATGGGAATTTGAAGATGAAAGTGGAGTCAAAGGATTTGTTTGAGGTTGGTCAAGGGAGTAGAGACATTACTCTTCATCGCCAATGGATAATTATAATGCCTCTACAAATTCGAGAGTCAAGAATCCTATCAGAACAACAGCGCACTACACTAGCGTCCTTGACAGAATATCCTCCATTGACACTAAAAACAACTTTCAAGTGGATGGGAAGCAAATGAAGTACATGGAGTTACATCATCGAACTTGATTTTCTAAGGTAGGAGGTACGTAAATGTGGAATTTGCAAGGGGTGCAGATTCATGCCATTATAGTTACTTTCATTTTTCTCTATCTTGAGTTTGTTTTTCATTATATTTTGTATTTAACTCATCTTGTGTAGCTCAATTTGGAGGTCCACATTTCTAGCACATCTATGGGACCCACATCCTAATTCTAATATTTTTTTGAGTAATTTTATAAGTTTTTTTATATTCTTGGAAATTTTCCAAGTTCATGGTACCTCCACCCTTTGTTCTACAATCTATGTAGGAACCTATTTTCATCTTTTGAGATAATCAACACATTGTGTGGTGTGTGTTCCTATTGTGTGGCACTTGTTCCTACTATGTCGTACTTGTGCCTACTATGTTGCACTTGTTCCAATTGTGTGGCACTTGTGCATGCGTTGTGGTGTCTATGCATGCTTAGCGACACATGTGCCTTTCTTTGTAGCATATGTACATTTTACCTTCATGATTACCCCTAATATGGTTTTATTTGTAGGTTATTGGGATTCTAGGGCTTCTCCAAGCTATTTCTTCTAAATTTCTAGGATTTTCTTACAAGGAAGTTATCATTTTGTGGTCATTTTATCAATTATTTCATTAGGGTTTTGTAAACTTCCTCTTATAATGTTTTAGCATTGTTTGGCTCTATTTTTCTCTCCACTTTCCTTTTTTTTCTTCTGTTTCATTCTTAACATCCTTCATATCCTCTATCTTGAGAGATTAGGTTGATTTTGAGAGCTAACTATAATGTTTTGTAGGTTTATGACTCATGACAACACACCCCTATGGTGTGTGTGCATGTCTCTACCACTCATGTGTATGATATGGCATAGATTTAGTGCCCATAGTTCTCATTCCCTAAATTGTTAGGATAGGTGACATTAAAATTGTTATCCTAAGTTGATTTATGTGTCTCCACATTCTTTGGAGGGTGTTCTAGGAGACTTGAGGGAGAAAATATTTATTAATCATTTTCCTATGACAAATTGTAATTGCATTCAAAGAGGTGGACCCATCATGGTGGTGGTTACAAAAAATCTTGGAGGAAAATTCCTCTTGGAAATCCAAATTTTTGGGTTGGGACCACTTGAGTGTGCATTTCCTTTCATGTTTTGTATGCTCTTGCATGGTTGGGCATTCAGGTGTGCATGGTGGTGCATGACCTTGCATGTAGCTATTTGTAATTCCCAAAAAAAATCTATCAAATACAGTTAAGGACAAAACACAAATTTCAAGTTTCACTCACAACACTCAACTAACTCACAAAAAATTATTTCAAAGCACACATTTCCTAAAAATCATAACAAAATTTGACCAATTATAGATTATAATATTTAGTTAGATAACTAAACTGCTTAGGAAATCATGGTAGGGTTTTAAATGGGGACATGGAATTCACATCACTGAGATAGAATTAATTAGTTCTACTAACTCATTAGTAATTCAAAACATAATTCAAATCACAAGTTATGCAAATTAAATATATCAATAATAATTTCAAAGTAATAATGAAACAAAAGGACCTAGGGGCCAAACCTATTCCTCGGGGGCTCATCTTTGATGGTCTTGCCTATGTAAAATTCATGTAGAGGCTTCATAGTTCAACAAATTGAGTTTGATCCAACTCATTTGACTCACCCACAAGGGGAATATCCACTAGGTTTCAAATGATGACTCTACCTCAATAGAAATCATAGCATAATAACACATGGGAATATCCACTAGGTTTCAAATGATGACTCTACCTCAATCACAATCATAACATAATAACACTGATATACACTAAACTAAATCCTCTACTCAAAAGTATTGTGTCCCATACAAATTACATACCATAAGAGTGGTTACACAACCCTTTCTAGGGTCCACTTCCCTAGATAGTTTCACAGTCGACTTCCACCCACTTAGGTGAAGCCGAGGATTAAAGAGCTAGGTAAGGATATACAAGTGAAATATGGAGCATAAACATAAATACTTATATTGTCACAAAAAAATCCACAAGATAACATACCAATAACTAAATACTTAGTGGTGCTAAAACAACACAAAAATTACCCTAAAGGTTTAAAAAAAAATACTAGAATGAACTAAATTCTAATTTCATTAATTATTATTATTCAATCAACTGAATGTTCATTTCATCACTCTTATAATATAACACATAATAAAAGTTCCATAATCAAGAATATTTAGTCAACCTTAACACAAAAAATTAAGCCACACATTACTAAAGTTTCACAAGAAATTCTCAACAATGAATGGACACCCCCAACTCTCCTAGTAATTTCATTTGATAACAATAATACTGGTGGACATAGGTTATGAAGATGAGATAGACATTAATGGTTAATCTTGTTGTATGTTGTGATTGTGTTGCTGATATGTGGTTTTCATTGATGTCAACACTATTAGCATTAGTTCACTTGAAGTTGTCTATGTCCAGGATATTGAGAAAATTGTAATAAATAAGTTGTAGGTAGTCAGTGGTGAAGTGAAGTTTAGTGTGTCGGTACGTTTTGTACATTGATGATCAAAGGTTGTGGAATAAAGGGTTTGTTGTTGAGTGCATCTAATTTATCCATGTCAAGTTTCAGAGATCCGCGTGAAGATTTTATCGAGTTATGAAGATTTTCATTATGACATTTTTTATGTTTCTTTAGTTGGTGTTCCTGATTGAAGATGAGGCTATTTCAATTTGTTCAATTATTGTGGATGCTTCTCTATTGTTTCGCATTATTTGTGGATGTCTCTAGATCATGCTCTATCTTTGTTGCACATTTGCATTGATCGTTGAGCTTGTGGTTGGTAAGGTTCTCTTGGGTGTTCATATTTTTCTTGTTATTGGCTGACATGGTGTTTTTAGCATGTTGTGGATCTTTGAGGCGTAATTAATTGAAGTATTTTCGAGTTGAAGATGTTTTTTTGGGTTGTCACTAAGTTTTTTCTGACTTTGGTTGATTCACATTGTTAATCTTTAATGTTTTGGGCTGACAGTTTATAATCATTTTATTATTTTCATTGAAGCCGACTTGAAGGGATGAAATTTATTGTTGCGGATATATAAGAGCGATTGTTTATTTGATTTGGAATTATGCTCGGTGTGATTTTGTGTGTGTATGTGAAAATATTATTTGAAGGCAGAGAAGAGTGTGATGAAGTGTGTGGAAGAGTGAAGAATTGTGCTTAATTGGCACTGTAATTAGGCATTAGCAGATGCTATTTTCTCAGTTCAAAATCCAGATGGTTGTAATATGAATCTCTTTGTAAGATAGTGTGTCTTCCTTTTTATTTGATCAGTGAGCTCTAGGTAGTGTTCCTGAATGCATGTGCATTCCCCATATTTCAATCTTTATACTTTTAATAGGGTATAATCTTGTGGACTGACCTCCACTGTGGTTTTTCCCCTAACAAGGTTTCCACATAAAAATCTTGGTGTCATGTGTGTTTCTGATGTGTTGTTGATTCATGCTTTCATTGATATTGATCAGATCTAAGAACAAGGATTAATTAAGTTAATAAGTTTGAAATTTTGTGACAACTGATTCACCCCCCCTCTCAGTTGTCTACCCTTGTTTTTCCAACAATTGGTATCAAAGTAGGTTCCTTGGAAGAAGTATAACAACTTAAGGTGATCCAGGATGGCAAGTTATAAGAAGGATACTCCAAGATTTGATGGAACAAATTATTCTTTGTGGAAGACTTGAATGGAGTGTCACTTGAGATGCATTGGTGAACCCTAGTGGATCATTACATGTAATAGGTATGCTATTCCACCGAATAGTACTTATGCTGAGTATAATATCTGGGCTAAGGAAGATTTGTTGAGTGCTTTGACTAATTCTAAGATGACAAATGTTATGGATCTGAAGACTGCGTATGAGATCTGGAAAAAGTTGGAAACCTTGTATGAAGGTAATACTAATGCGAAAATTGATAAATTACAGAGTTTGAAAGGGAAATATGAAAGGTTGAGAATGGGTGATGATGAGAACATTAATACTTTCATACAAAGAATGAATGAACTTATGTGTGGTATCAAATATGCTAGTGGAAAGTTGGAAGAATCAAAGATTGTTGCTAAAGTGCTTAGATCCTTTCCTACTGCTTACAAAGTCAAAGCCACAACTATTGAAGAGATTTGGACTGTAATAGACATAACAAGAGATACATTGGTTGGTAAGTTGACTGCTTTTGAGTTGAGTGAATTTAGTGATGCCCTTTCTAAGGTTGAATATGCATTTAAGGCTACTACTTCTGGAAGAGATAGACAAAGATATGATTTGGGTGAGAGTTCATCTAGAAAGACATTCAAGTATGAGGATAAAATTAGACAGATTGAAGAAGAAGAAAGAGAGTTGGAAGAGTTGGAAGCACTTATTGTCAAGAGAGTACCAAAAGGAAAAGGTAAGTATGAAGGAAAATTGCCTCTTAAATGTTTTTCTTGCAATAAGATAGGTCATTTTTCATCAAGGTGTCTGGAATGATCTCCTAAACCAAGACATAACAAGCCTATATTTCAAAAGAAGTGTAACTATGCTTCTGATGAAGGTGTGACAGATGAAGAATCTGATAAAGAAGATGATTGGGTGTTTATTACTATCAAGGAGAATAATGTTGAATTTTTTGGTTGCACAAATGTGGAGAAAGCCCTAGCTGCTTGAGTTGAAGAGAAATATGAATCGATGATTGACAGTGGATGTTCACATCATATGACAGGAGATAAAAGCAAGTTTGTGAGCTTGGAAAAGTATGATGGTGGTGTTGTGAGATTTGGTGATAATATAGCTGGTATGATCTGTGGGAGAGGATGCATTTTACTTGATGGTAAGCATAATACTGATGATGTTATGTATGTGGAAGGCTTGAAGCATAATATTTTGAGTGTTGGTTAGATGGTTGATAAGGGATACAATCTTCATTTCATGGATGGAAAGTGCAAAATATTAAGTTTCAAAAATGTAATTGCATCAAGTACGAAAACAAAAGGTAACATATTTCACTTGAGTTCTGCTAGTAAAAGTTGCTTGATTTCTCAAGTTGATGAAAGCTGGTTGTGGAATAGGACAATGTGTCATATTAACTTTGATAATATTATTAAGATAAGTTCTACCAAGGCTATGAGAGATCTACCTAAGTTGGTGAAACCTACTAATGCAATGTGCAAGGAATGTCAATTAGGAAAGCAAACTAGGATTTCATTTCGAAGCAAAAAGCATTGTTCAAATGAATTGTTGGAACTTGTGCATATTGATTTGTGTGGTCCCTCTAAGGTAAAAATTTTAGAAGGTTTCAGGTATTTCATGTTGCTCATTGATGATTACTCTAGAATGGTATGGGTTACTTTCTTAAGGGAGAAATCTGAAGTTCTAGAAAAGTTCAAGATCTTTAAGGCTATGGTTGAGACAGAGACAAGTTTGAAGCTTAAGTGTCTGAGATCAGATAGTTGAATTCACTTCTGGTGAATTTAATTCTTTTTGTGAAGAACATGGAATAAAGAGACAATTATCTCTACCGTGGACCCCTCAACAAAATGGAGTTGTAGAAAAGAAGAATAGAATAGTTGAAGATGCTGCTAGAACAATGATGTTGGAAGGAAATGTCCCTCATGTCTATTGGAGAGAATTTGTCACTAACTCATTTGACTATAAAATTCGATGAAAATGTCTAATGAAATATGTATAATTTGATGTATCATCAGGTGCTTGTAAAATTTGATGTGTAATTTTAAATTTTTTGAAAGTTTATCTCCGACATTTGTCAAAATTTTCACAAACTTGGGGTTCGTCGAAATGTGGACTATCAGTTTCGTCAAAATTTTGACAAACATGAAAAATAGAAAAAAATCAAATTGTGGCTGACATAAAGAAAAGTGAGTTCTCTGATTTATTGCGACAGTGTTTTTCTCTACTTGAGACAATTTGTGGAGAACTAAGGATAATTTTCTTGGGAAAAAAAAAAAAAATTCAAGAAGATATCGCCAGGTTGAGGGTAGTCATTGTCTTTTGTAGAATTCAATTGTGAAGTCAGATTTGTAGTTCCAGGTTTGAAAAATATTTTAAAGCAACATCTCATTAGATTTCATTTTTAGAGGTTTAGGGTTTTGAGAATTTCATGTCCATATTTTGTTGTGTGGAATCACCATAAGATCACAACCAAGGAACATATCCTTGTGACTGTAATTATGTGATCCATAACTCTATTGGTCATGTGGCATAGTTGTGCTATAACAAATACATGATGCATTCATGTGTGACCCAAGTTTAATGTGGCTATGTTGTGATAGAAATGGAGGCACTCATATAATGTAGTTAATTCAGGTTGTATAATGTAGGTGTCAATCATCATTGGGTGCATTCAGGTTGTCTCAAGTTTAACAGGTTAGGATGTAATTATAACATGATCGAAGAGTGATTACCTCTTGCTGCAATAAAGAGCCTATAACTCTGGTTGATATGCAGAGTGGTTGTGTTATATCAATTATGTAGTGCATTCAAGCACAACCCATGTTTAATGGGTTATTCTAGAGAGTGATCAAGATTTTCTAAACCTTATGAATGTTACTTAAAAGTGTATAGCTTAAACTACAAACCAAGTTTGTTACATACTTGAATGCAATCTTGGGTTACTGTAAACTATAATAATGTGATCTGCTAATAACCATTATGGAAAGTATTAAAGCAAGACCCATGATATATAGGATACATTTCCCTACTCAGGTTTACATACCTTAATGATCAAACGCAAGCTTCCCACACACTCTAGGATACAATCCAAGATCATACCACAACTTTTTCAAGACAACTAATTTTTTGACCCAAGAATTAAGGTTGTTTTCTAATACCAATAGAAGCATCGGTAAGAGCATGATTAGGACACAAACCATAGGCCTTCGTAGAAACATAAACAATAACTATAGCAAATTAGTGAGGTTGCAATACCAGAAAGATTGAGACATAGTAGGTAATAACAAAATCTTGTAATCTAAAGATTGTAGCCAATAACAAGCACACTATGTAGTTTAGTGACATTCGTAAATACAATCTACGGTAAGAAGAATGACAGTCACTTGAGATGTGATAGTCAAAAAGAGGCTGAGTAGTGACAATATAATAAAGCTCAAACCTTGCATAGTAAAGTGGAGATTTTAATAGTAAGTTTCCTTACCCCCTTGCTGACCTTAAGGGTTTTTCAAATTCTTTTGGTAGTGTTAGACAAGGAAAATGCAATCAGGGAATGACTATCCAAATGAAGTAACAATGGTAATCATAGGTTCAATTTTTCTTCATAGCCATTAATGTATAATGGAGGTAGGATTGCATGTTTGAGCAGTGTTTTGAGACTCATCAAAGATGGGAGAATAGTGAATAATACCTTGTGGACTATGAAGTAGTGTCAATAAGGTTGAAGGATCTTAAGAACTACAATACCATGAAACAATGAGTCCCCTATAGTAAGTAGGCAGTCTATAGGGCATAGTTTGATTTTATAGAAGGATGCTCATGAAAAGAATCTTCAAGTGATAGTGAGTGAGCTGTTTGAGATTGCAGCTGAGGGTGCAATACCCAGTCTTAAAGGAAGTTAGCAAAGCAGTAAATATGCAAGAAAATCAAATCGTACACAACAAACAATTCACAATGTTATCTTGCATAATGCCTTGAGTTTAAAGACAAAAATCTCATTGTATCTTCATGATGAAAGTGGTGACCTTAATGGTCAATCACTGGAAACCATGATTTTAAAACATACTATTGTGCTTATGGAGGCAACATTTTAAATAAGGCAGTGAGTGGTGGTTTGGAACAATGGCAGGTACGAAGGACTTGCTTTATATGCATACTATGCAGTCTAGCTTAAGACATTGTTCTTAGAAGAGATTAAAGGTGGATTATGGAACTCAAGGGTTACCATGAAAAGGATTAAAGAAAAGATTGCGATCTATTTAAAAGCCATGGTCATGAAGATATTAAAGATGTCACATGCAAAACCCTAGTAGCTGGAGTAATGAATACAGTGCCAAAGAGGATAGTGTGCTAGGGTAGATTTAGGAGATCTCCAAATTATCTAATTATAGGGAAATACATCATTTATATATTTTTTTAATTAAAAGAAATCATTCTAAACCCTATATAGGATACATTGATACTTCAAAAGCCTCTGAAGGAATTTGAGATTATGCAAATATATGTCAAGTAAATACCTAGATTATAAATAGTAGTGGGAACAATGTAAGATTTGTTGAGCAAAGCAGAAATGAGATAAGCAGCAATGAATCCTATGCCTTCTTTTACGCACATCTCCTCACCATTCTCTATCATTCTTTACAAAAACACTTCTCCATTTTGGTGGTCTATGCTTGAAAATAATGTTTTGACAAAGGTTTTAGAGTATGTTTATTAAAATGAAAACTCCATTCTGGTGGGTTACGCCTGAAAATAAGATTTTGACAAAAGTTTTAGGGTATGTTTATTAAATTTTTACAGTATTTTGGTGGGCTATATTCTTGATTCCTTAAATAATTTATTCAAATAGATTGTGACTAAATAAATGACTAACTATTTAGTCATTTTTATTTGTGTGACTAAATAATTTATAATCAATGACCAAACTAGTAATTTATTTACTCATTTATAGCTGAGTTGAAAAAAATGAGTAGAATTTAGTCATTTTTTGTTGTTGTGACTAAAAGTTTGTCACATAGTCATTTATTTTCCAAATTCTACTAGTATGTGTGTCCTTGTGCGATTAGGGCTCTCTCAATGTTGAGGGCCCTAGAGATAAGCTTGTCATAAGAAGTGACATATTGCATCTTTAACTAAAAGGATAAATCCATATTGACATTAGTAATGAGGATTCTCACTTGTTGCTCCTTAGGAATGGGTCATTTGCTCTTACTAGCTCGCTACCTCCATCGTTGTAGGAAGTTTGCGATCAAGTTCAATATTCCAATTTTAGGAGTCTTAACGGTTGGAAATCATAGTAAAATCAAAATTTAATAAGTTTTGGAATTAGCATTTTAAAGGTTTTTTGGGGTCATTAACTTTAGACTATCTTCTTTGTAGGTGGTACGCCAAATTTTTGGTGTAAAATATCAGAATTATTAGATTTTGTTGCTACCTATCTATGAATAAAAATTATTGGAGTGTGAGTTTGATATTTTGAAGATATAAATAGTCAATCTTGGTAAAGAAAAATCATGTCAGATAATATTAGTCTAGAACAAAATGAAGAGACACTTGATAGATTGTGGGCTAGATTGAAAAGAAAGGGTGATGGGAAATGTTATTGTCCTTGCAATAATTGAAAGGGCTTAAAGACGAGACAACTTTTAATCACAACAGCTGAGAAAACATTGTAGGCAGCATGGTCATGTTAAAGGGGGGCATGATTATCGTCGATTGGTAAGTTGTTCATTATATGTTTTTATATTGATTCAATTTGTAAATGTTTATATTGTTTTAACATTTTATATATATATATAATCACTTGATCATGATCATGGTTTATTTGTGTCTATCATTATTATAAAGGTGGGGCGCCCTAGCGCAAATGATATGGATTATCACGGCCTATAGAATGTGGTTTTGTAAGCGAACAAACATGGAGCTATGAATATCGAAGATGAAGTTAATGATCCTATGGAAGAAGATGATCATGCACTAGAAAACACAATTAAAGATGATGGTACGAATACATTGATCCATGACATATTTATTGGCAGAGTTGATCATGATGATCAAAATGACTTTGATGATGTTCATGATTTACCTGTACTTGAGAAGGCATACGAGCCCCTTTATGAAGGCTCCCAAACAACTCTTCTCTCTATTGTATTGTTGTTGTTAAACTTGAAGGTTATGAATGGTTTCTAAAACATAGAAATCTCACGGATGTTAAGGTATGTCATATATGTCATCTTGTTTCATCTATTTTAATTGTTGTTAGTTCATCACTAATAAATAAAGGATGAAATGTGTACCATTAATATTCTTTGTATTAACAAATTATTTTTTGTTGTAGATTGATTGCTGAATTTTTGTTACCACCATCAAATATTTTACCTCGCTCATATCGAGATTTATCTACCATTATGAAAGATATCAGAATGGAGTATCAAGCAATATATGCATGTTACAATGATCATATTATATATCATAAACAACAAGAATTTGCAACAGAATGCCTGGAATGTCATATCAGTAGATATCGAATAGATCAACTAATAAAAAAGGTGTCTTGCAAGGTTCTTCGTTATATTCTCATTATTCCATGTATGCAATGATTATTTAGGTGCGAAAGCTTAGCGCAATTTATGGATTACCATGCACGGAATAAAAGTGGAGATGACATTCTTCGAATGCCTGTGGATGGTTTTGCATTTAGGGACATGGAGTAAAAATGGCCACACTTTAAAAAAGAACCTCATAATCTCAGGCTTTCATTGGGAGCGGATAGTGTCAATCCATTTGGAGAGCTAAGATCTATTTACTCGATGTGGCCTATTTTTGTTATCAACAATAACATTCCTCCATGGATGTCAATAAAGAGGGAGCACATAATGTTGTCAATGATTGTTTTAGGTATTTGTTTACATCAATTTTCTTTAACGTAGTAGCATCTCATTTGTCTTATTTGTTGCATAATGACTTATATTTTTTTCATTCAATAGTCATGCACATTAATTTATATATATTGCAGTAAAATGGTTATAATAACTATGTAATGTTTATGTTCATTCAACTAGGTAAGTACCAAGTTAAAGATATGAAATGAATATATCGAGCCCCTTTATCACAAGTTACTAAAGTTATGGAATGGCGCTCACTATGTATGATGTCTCGACCAATAAGACAAAGACAATTTCAATTCCATGCAATACTTGTATGGACAATTCATGATGCCCCAGGGCTAACACATTTTTGTGGTATGTTATAACGTTCAACTGCACTTTAACAATATTTAATTTGATGAAGTAGATATCATGCATGCTTTTAAAATAATCTATTCATTATATATAATTAAAAAAAATGACATATTTAATCCAATTATATATCATCTTGCAGGTCTTCAAACAATGGAAAAATTTGCATGTCCAATTTGTGGTCCCAAGATGAAATTTCGTCGTTCAAAAAATTTAGGAAAGCAGCTGTTTGTTGAGTAGAAGCACTTCCTCCATAGAAATCATAAGTATCGAACTACTTCAGGAAAAACATCCTTTCAATGGGAAAGAGGAGACTGCATCAAAACCAGGAAGAATGACAACCTTGCCTATGGAAGTTGGAATATATTAGAATTAATCGTCAAGGTTATACATCGGATCAAATTGTTTATCTATCATATATGATATGTTTTAAATTTATATTTTTATATTGTGTTGTGTTTACTCATGTTGTAATTGACAATGATTGTCATTGTTAATTTGTTTAACTTATATACTTTATGAAGGTCATCAAGGTATTAATGGTTGGCTTCCATAGGGACTGAAAAGTTATACCAAAAAATTTAGTAGGTTGCCCTACTATGAGTAGCTACAAATTGTCAATTTGTTTGATACAATGCATATCGGAAATAATATAACAGAAACGTTATGGAAAATATTAGATGGAAGGCATGACAAAGAAAAAATTGTCAAAATTTGTAGTGACATTCAGGAAGCCAATCATGCAATGAAAAATGCCATTCAATTAAATAGCGATGGAGACCAAATTAATATAAGTGCCCTTCCTTGGTTATTAACAGAGTAGCAAAGAAATGCTATAAAAGAAGTCATACTAAAAATTCGATTTCCCACAGGATTTGCTACAAACATAAACAATATAATAACAAAGAAAGGTGAATTCAATCGTGGATGAAAATGCATGATTGGCATACCTTCATTACAATTCTTCTTAGTATATTATATACACTGTATAATGCATGCAATTTTCAGTGTATTGTGTTTACTAATTTTGGAAAAATAATGAAAAGATCATTTTATAATTGTTGCAGTACGTTCTACCTCTATCTCTCCCAGACAACTTTGACAACAATGTCAAGCAAGTTATATATGATCTTGGAAAATACATGAGGTAAGTAGTGATATTTGTTCAATTGTTGTATACATCTTATAATTCCATTTGTTTTACTTGTTATGTAATATACTGTATATTTTTGTTAAATCTCGTTAATATATTTGCACCTTGAATCACTTGTAGATGGTTGGTTGTCATCTAAAGAAATCCATAAAGAAGATATAAATTATTGGAAGAGAAAAATTCCTCGTCTAATGTGTGAAATGCAAAAGTGTCTACCTTCGACATTTTTCAATGCACAAGAACACTACCTCATACACCAAGTTGAGGAGATTGAATTGTGTGGACCTATACACATAAGGTCAATGTGGATGGTTGAGAGGCACTTGAAATTTTTGAAGACTTTGGTTAGACAAAGAGAAAATCCTGAGAGTTCTATGGTGGAGGGATATATGGTATACCAGACCATGGTATACATTAGTGAATATCTTCCTAAGTTTGCAGCAAAGATCCATGTAGATCACATTTGGGATCCCAAATCTATTAACAAATTCGAAGGGGAGTACCTGATGGGGAAAGGTAGATTGAGGAAAGTGAGAGGTAATTATAAAATGGTCATGGAGATTAATTGGAATACATTTTACATATAGTTTTTATGTATATTGTACTTATTTAATTTTTAATCTTCAATATACATCAATTATAAATTAAGGTTGTATACTGTGGTATTTAACTAATTATACGTCGTTTGTGAATTTCAAATTTTTTTGATACAATTGGTCGAGAGTGGGGTGCACTATATTTGTACGTCACCAACAATCTTGATTGGATGACAGTATGGATTGAACGATGTCAACAATCTGGTAGTGCATTAACATGGGAAAGTGTGGCTTCATTAGTTAAAGAAGCTCATCGTAATGGAGATTCCAATGTTACACAAAGGGAAATTGATTTAGCATATGGTTTAAGAGATAAACAGGTACGTATAAATATATTAATCACCCATATTATTTAATTATTTTCACTTATATTGATGTATATATATGTTGAGATTTTTTATTTGCACACACATTCACCAAGAATAAATATGTTTATCAATTCGATGATATTGCAATAATTTTACATGTTTGACATATTGCAGGGGAAACACCACAAGGCTATGTGATGCAATGGTCATAAATTTTGAATCAAAATGTTGGATGACATGAAGAAAACTTGTGATTCTGGTATAACTGTAGTCTTTCAGGTGACGAATGCTTCATCTAGAAGCAACATACATTGAGAAGTCTCAGAAAATTGATACTATGGGATTTTGGATGATATACTTGAGTGTGACTTTAAGTCCTTCAGATTAATTATGTTCATCATCCTATGGTATAGGCTACGATTGAATGAAAATGATCCTGAGAGAACTGTTATTGAACATAATAATGGATTTACCATGGTTAATACAAGGTTGATCGAGCGAGCTAGAAATGAGCCCTATGTTCTTCCAAGCCAATGTGAGTAGGTATTTTACTCAGAGGTTCCAGGTAAACTGGGTTGGTCATTTGTTGTTAGACATGATCCAAGAGAAAGACCAGAAAAGTATAATGTGGTGGAAGAAGAAGATACCAAAGAACTAGAAGATGATGTAGATGATGATCAGGATCAATAGTTAGTTGATGATGTCCCCGACAAAGATGTCGAAGAGGAGGAACTAGATCATGATGATGTAGGAGTTAATGTTCATGAAGATGATATCCGTGTGGATGATGACATTATCAAAACTGATATGATGATGATGATGATGATATGACCAATCCTTACAATGTCGAACCTGGATCGGATGATACAGACAAAGAGTTGGATGAAGAAGAAGATCAATGACATTGAAATGTATGAGTTATGCGATTATATTATCTATTTGATATTAATTTCTTGATAGAATTATATTTGAATTATGTGGTTACATAATTAATTCATGATGTTTTTAATTTTTATGCCATTACATAATTAATTTAATGATGTACATTTTAATGTTTGAAGGTCAAAAAATTAAAACATTTCAATAGTGATGTTAACAACCTTGAAATTAGTGTGTTTTATGTTTCATGTGATCATAAAAGATTAAAAAGTAAATTGTAGAGGTGGTTGTTCAGTGGTTGACGTGTAAAGGCCTTTAAAAGGTATAAAGTGATCATTGATTTGAGGGCTTAAGGCATTGATTTGAGTTAGAAAGCTTCATTTCTTTCATACAGCTCGATTACCCTATTTTTGAGGGTTTTGTAGTCCAAATATGATATAAAGGGGCTCTTACACTTTTTGTGATTACTGTAGCTTGTGTAAGAGGCCCCATGGATACTGTTGTAATTGTAGGATGCATGAATAGGGCGTAGGATGAGAAATAAAAAGGTATAGTTGTTGTCCTCAAGAGTTTTGTGAAGAAAAGCATGTGAAATGAGAGGTTCAAGCCTAGGTTTCAACAAAACGTGTATGGGAGATCTGATTTTATGAATTTGTATCCTTGTGCAGACCTAATGGGTTGTTTTTGAACATTGAATATAAATGATATACATACACATACACACACACACATATATATGTATGTATATATGTATATGTATTTTTAAATATAAATGTAAATGCAATTACTGGATGCTCTCCTAGAACAATAAATGCAACATATCATTAAAGAAATCTATATTTATGTATATAAATGTGTATTTCTAAATGCAAGTGTAAATGCAAAGAGCATATTATTTTGTAGTGTTATAGATACAACATATCCATAAATTAATGTAATTGAAATTCTAAAGTCTTCAACACATATAATATGAAATTGATCAAACTATTAAACTACATGAGAAATAAAATGAAAACAAGAAATGCATATGTATGTGTATTTGTAAATGTAAGTGTAAAATAAATAAGAATAATGAAAATTATAAAAGAATACAAGGAAAGGTTTAGATTTAGAGGAGAGAGATAGAGGGTAGAGGGTTTAAGGGTTTAGAGTTTAAGGGTTAATGGTTTAGGGTTTAGGGTTAAAGGTAGAGAGGGTGTTTTTTTTTTACACTGTAACCAGGTTGGTCTTCTAATCTACCTATGGGATTTCCAATTCCAATCAAGGGCAGCTCGAAGGACCTGGACCAACTAACAAGGACTTTAAAAAGCCTCCTACACTTTGGGCTCTGGAAGACCCGGGAGGGTGATCCCTTAATGTGTTTACAACCTTTGCACCAATATCATAAACAACATTAACACATAACAGATAATCTCATTAAATAGCTCAACACAATAGGATAATGTTGAATAAAATTGGTTGTTCACCGATAATATCAACTATGTGGAGCATGAGATAACTACAACACAATCCATAGTAAAATATAGTCATTAATTTGTAATTTGTAGCAAGCTCTAGGCAAAGACAAACAATTATTGAACTACACAAATAAGGACAACTTAGATCAGTGCCATATATCCATTGCAGGAGTCAAATTCATAAGCATCTAAAGGTTTATGATAGATTTAATACATAACATATAACTTATAACATCCATGAAAATATTGCATTACAATTTCATTAGTATGCATTCTCACCCAATACTACTTATCAAATCCTTATACAGAACATATCGGCCTATAATCCCATTCAAGAATTTTAATTAATTCCCTGAATTAAAGCTAAAATAAGGATTATACACACCACAACAGTGGGATGAATGAAACAACCCTTAGTCATCTTATTCAAAATTTAGATATGCATGTACAGTGGAGAGACATGAGTTTGAATTTATCATTTCAACTCAAATGCTAGTACTATTATACAACATTAAATCCCCATGAATTCAAAACCGATTACAGAATAACTCAGAACCTAAATTGTATTTCTCTCTAAAATCATCAGACTTTACAATTTTCTCTGCAACTTCACCTAGACTTGACCAAAAATTATCTAACTTGCTAACCCATACTTCTGGCCTTGAAATCCTTCTTATAGAAAATGAAGGAGAAAACAAGCATTGGGCCAGAAAGTACACATGTCACTAGCCAAATGAAGCATCTGGTGATATTCCAAAAATTGTTACAACAACCATCACCCTGGAGAATATTCCCTTTCATCATGTCAAGCTGAGGAAAATTGAGGCAACAACAAAAAACCACAAGAAACCCACACTAAGATTGCCATCAAAGCAAAATCAGAGGCCGTTGTAACCGCAGCATCTGATTTACCACCCATTATTAATTCATTCTTTTATCCTCCTCAGTCAAATATTTATTTACCCACCTTTGATATTCTTCATCAGTCGGCCAGTCAAATTAATTACCTCATTCACCTTGAAATTATAAGGTGTGTATTTTACTACTACTTGATTTGCATCTCTTTCAAAAGATTCCAAAAATGAGCTGGTACTAATGATTTTATCCGTACAGCTCACCAACAAGTCATAATCTGAGTCATCACAAATTAATTTAATTTGATCATTGATGACCTCACCTGCCTGACCCTGCCACTGCTGGAATGACCTGATTTTCCCCTACTCATCAATTATATTAGGTAACAATGTGTTACCCCAATCATTGAAATTCTTCACCAACTCCCTAATATTCCTACTCAAGTCATCTGATAAGGTCTAAAAACCTTGAAATGATTTTACTAACACATGAGTAGGCTTTAATGATTGGGGCCTATTGGTTGTATCAAACCTTGAGGCCTTATACATGACATCTAGATCATTGGCCCTAGGAATCCAATTTTCAATCAATGGTATCACTACCTCATGATCCCTATCAATATTCTTTATTGCATCTAATAGCAAAGAATATAAAGAATGTATAGATAGCAATTTATTATCAACCTTTTCATTCAAATGCCTTAAAACAGTAGTAACAATCTCTTTTTGCTTTGAAAGAGATCCCTCACTTACCCTCAAAGATGCTTGTAACTCATCAATTCTTGGCAAGAGCTATTTCTTTGTAGGATCAACAGAGCACTTTGTTTCTTCATCAATTTCCTCTAAAGAAGGGGTGAAAGCAGGATTCTGACTGAGAGACCCTGGTGTGGAAACAATTGGAGAAGCAAGAGGCACTGAACCTCCTATGGAAGGTAATGTACTGGTCCTTGGAGCACTTGATGTCTTCCCAATCTGTCTATACCTGAACCTTTCCACCTCAGTTTTCAACTCAACATTCCTCTGTTGCATCTTGTTATATTCTTCAATCATAAGGTTATACTTCTCCATTAGGCTTTTCTTTTCATCCTCCTCCCTTTCAGTATTCTTTTGGGCCAATTTTGCCACATTCACAGTTAAACAAGTGGCCTCAGTGGTTGAGATCTCTAAAGCTCTCTTTATTATTAATCCCCCTCTTAAATTTAGATTAATTTATGTAATATTTGGCTTTCTCCCTTGTGGGGCCAATGCACAAATTGCCAAGGTTTCATACTCTTCACTGAAAGAAGAATCTTGAAGTGTTTCCTTGACTTCTTCTTCAGATTCTTGCAAGGGATGCTTGGACTTCATAATAGCATTAAAGGCCACTACATCTGCAATGCCCCATTCAGGCAAAATCAATACACCAGCCTGACTCACCAATTTTATGCCTTCCTCAGGAGTGATGTTCTTAAATTCTTCCATTAATTCAGCTTTCACTTCCTCATCATTCTTCTGGTCTGACCTATCAGGTCTTAGTTCTCTTCTCTCCTTACATTGATTTTTATATTCTTCAAACTTCATCCTCCATACCAATTGCAAGAATACATGAGTCTTTACAAATGCATTGTCATCTAGAAACTCCTTACATGCTTCCATTTTTGTATCTTGTACACTTTTTCCTTTCATATCTAAATTAGATAAAACCAATTCAGTTGGCCTAGGAGGGGAAGGCATACCAACCTGCATGTCTTGATCAGTAACAATAATTTTATCCATAAAACTCTCTTGTGGTTGATCAGTTCTTTTCCTTTTAGGGCTTGGTTCAGATGGTGGTGATGGGGGACTATCTTCTGGTGATGACTCTAAATCAATGATCTTAATTGCCCTAGACACTTTGAATTTTGTACCTGGTTGTGAAGGCAACGTCATAATTTGCTTCCCCTTTTTGTCCACTTCTTCCTCATCACTGCTGCTATCCTTTTTTCTCTTGTAAATGGGCCACTTTTCTATAGGATGGTATGTTGACCTTGTTTCAAATGGTCTAGCACCTTGTTCTTGTACACCCAGACTCAGCTCCAAGTTTACTTTTTTGGTTCTCAAAGTGCCCATAATCTCTTTTAAGTTCTCCATCAGAAAATCAATTTTTTTATGGTGGGGACTGAACTCCAATAGTGGATTATATTTCGGATCCATTTTGTGCACAATATCTAATATCTTATCATAAGATATCCATTTCTCCTTGTTCAACTCCTACTTATTTAGGTCAAACTCATTTCTGATCAGGTCCTCAGGAAATTTGAACTCATGCACAAACTTTCCATCCTTTATTCTTTATCTAAAAAGGGTAAAGAAACCCTCAGGATCATGCTACCACTTTGGAACACATCTCAAATGATAATCCTCAAAGAATTTATCAAAGTGCACCCAACCTCCTTTTGAAAAGGAAAAATTAGATACCACTGTATAATTAGGGAAAAATGTTCGATTACCCCTCCCTGTGAGGTTGTCCTCATGGATGCAACCTATCTACCACATAACTTCTACAAACCCCACTCTTGGTGGCACATTGTATGGCAGTATATGAGGGCTCCTTGAAAACCATATACCCTCAAAACAGTGCTGACTGGGTATGGGATAATGTCACCCCAGTTATGGTTGACTTTTAATTCTAGCTTCCTCCCCTTTGGCCTGAGGAAATCATGTAATTCCTCAGGAATCATAGGTACATTCACCATCAATCTAGCCCTCAATTTGGAAGAAAAACAATTTTCAAATTGCAAATAACTAGTGCTTTCCTTATTACAAGATAAATTTGCAGCCCATATCTATATTAGCAATCTTTCTCTATCAACCGATTGCCTTAATTTCATCTTCTCAGAGAAGTCAGCATTCTTGAATAAAAACATATGCATCAGCATAGAATACCAAACTAATTGAGGTCGGTATCATTTTTCTGCAGCTTTGACAGCCCCTCATGTATCCTCTCAACCAAGAAAGAAGCAAAGTCATATGTGATAGAGAAGTTAGGGTGTTGTATTTGCACCTCCATAAACATGTATATAATGGGCATCAACGCACCAAGACTGAAACCCAAAATCTGACACAATAAATAAAAAGTGGCCAAGAAATGATTTGCAAAACAATTTAATTTGAAAGGTTCCTGGTCACTGGGGCTGATATGAAATCTTGAACCTCTTGCCCTAGCCAAATGAAGTGGAAGCAATTTAGCTCTGAAAAGAGACTTCAACTTTGCATATTCTTGCTTCATTTCCTCAAAGTTGATAGGCACCAAGTCCTCACTTAGTTTACTCAAGTCAAAAATCTATTGAATATCATCTCTGTTAATGCTTAACAAAAACTTTCCATCATTATCCCTAATTACCCGTGTGACAGGGTCATATCTTGCAGCTACTGCCCTAAGCAGGTCTACATCAGGGAAAACATTTGGTACCACCAGCTTCCCTATATCATACATCCATCCATTTGAAAAAGGCTGAGGAAAATTCCTCTGTCCATACCATAATTTGAACATTTCCAAACCCGTGAGAGGAACCCTAGCATCAGTTATGTTGGAACAATTGTATACTAACCCCTCCCCCAAGATTTTCCCTCGCATCATAACCAATCCCTTCTTTCTATCATTCATTGACAAGGGAAATTGATCCAAGAATTCATCATACAGGTTTCTTTTTAAATAGTCAATATGGCTAGAATGTTGCTTGGGTGGTGCCATCTCGAACAAACTAGGGCTTCTTATAACTTCACACTTCAAATAGCTAGGACTAACTAGAGATATGAAATTATAGAACAAAATATTGCAATTTCTCATAATTTAAATAAACTATAGCCCTAAAACATTTATCAACAAGCCCTATGATAAGTATAGAAAATCCTTTCTTTAATTCAAGCACAGAGTGACCGAGAAACACAGAAATTAACTCATGGCTCTTTTTGCAGAAATCCCAAATTCTGGCTGTCAGGGTTCACAACCTTGCTGTCGGCTTTGAAATAGCTTCGCAAAATACCTGAATGCTTTGTGACACATATAAAGCAGAAGAATTGATTTTATTTCAATTAAATTGTTCCAGTAAATGTCTCATCCACCATTAAATTTCACTCGCGCACTGCATGAACGGCTCCAACCATATTTGATGCAGATTTAAATTCGAGCCGTCGATCCTTCATTTTGATCAAATCATCGATGACTACCTTCAAAACAGGCTGACACAATCGCCAACATGGCCATAAGGGGCCCACCATACCATACACTATGAAGGAAGTCCACGTGGCGGTTGCCCGCGATATCGCAATCGGCAAAAATCATTGGCCCTATCATTAACCCTCGAGCAGATTTTCCATCAAGATTATAACACATCCATCGATTTGAATTGCATGCATCTTAAGAGCACTTTAGTAACCTACCTTTTAATGTATTTAAGGTCGGATAAATGTTCCACGGTATTTCATTTATTCTTTCGGCTTCATCATGATGAGACACGTCGAGACTGCCCGTGATATCACGATCGACCAAAGCACTATGTTGGGGCCATCGCAGGATGGCAGGAATGGCTGAGATCAAATGGTAGTTGATCAACGGTCACGCAATTTCATCCCCCAGAAGGACACGTGGTGCCCGCCCGCTATATCGCAATTAGTAAAAATCTTGTAGCTTCTGATCACGCGATGGCGGGCAACCATTCATATCTGAAGGCAATTTGATCAACGGTAGTGCGAATTTGATCCCTTCTGCAAAATAAAACATTCATTAAAAAGGACGAGGGGACATCACTAAGCCAATGGTAAACAATGACATAAGTTATTTTTTAAAAGATGAAACATGGGGCCAAGCGAGACATAGGAAATAAAACCCTGCGGAGGAAATAAAGTATTAAAATCAAAGGGACTAGGCCTAGACGAACCGATATGACATAAGTTGTTTTAAAACCCCATCAAAAGTAATAGAAAAATAGAACCTAGCCAAAGCATGAAATAAACATTAGGGTTTTATATGAAGACAAAGCTAAAACTCCAACCCTTAGAAAACTCAAACACCATGAAAGACCAGAGACATAAGGCAAGGCATGAGTGAAAAAAAAGGAGAAAAATATTGAAGTTCCATCAGTGGCTACAGTTGGGGACGTTCATTCCACTGGAATGAAGCGAGAATCCAAAATCTCAGGTAGAGTAGACCAAGATGCAGAGACGACCAAAAAGGGACTGTTTAGACAAAACAACCCCAACTATGTACAAAATATATACAAAATATACAAACCTAAACTACTGTTCATGGAAAAGAATACTTCAAGTGAAGTATAACTTCAAGAACTGTCCATGAACTGGCAGTTCCAGAAGATCTCATGTCATATCTTAGAGGAAGTATGAATCTTCACCCCACTTACCATTAATAAAAAATGGACCCAACCAAATTGCATCAAATTTTCCATGTTTCCCTTTATCTTCCAGTCTGGCATTCCACATTAAAACCAAATCTCCATATTTGAAACTCCTTGCAGTTTCCCTCTTGTCATACAGATTCTTTACTTGCAACTTCAACTTTGCATTTCTCTTTTGGGAATCTCATCATCAATTTCATTATCATACATTTGGACAAACTTATACATTTCCATTAAGTTATTTTGGGGCAACTTGGCATTTATCCCATAAACCAATTCAAATGGGGCACAACCTATTTCCTTCTTCACAATTACCCTATCTACCCAGACTGCTAATCTCAGCTTAGAATCCCAAGCCCTTTTATTCTAATCCAGGATTCTTTTAATAATCTTCATCAAGATTTTATTGCTTGACTCTGCTTTTCCATTTCCCTATGGGTGGTATGGTGATGAATAATAAATTTGGATTCCATGCTTCTCACAAAACTCTATGTATTCCTCAAATCTAAAACACATTGCATTATCTGACACAATCCTTTCTGGACACCCAAATCTAGTCAATATGTTGCTCATCAGATCCCTTAATGTGTTTACAACCTCTACACCAATATCATAAACAACATTAACAATAACAGATAATCTCATTTAATATCTCAACATAATAGGATAATACCGAATAGAATTGGCTATTCATCGACATTATCAGCTATTTGGAGCATGAGATAACTACAACACAATCCCAAGATAAAATAGTTCATTGATTTGCAATTTTTAGCAAGCTCTAGGTCAAGATGAACAAATACTGAATCATACAACTTATATCAGTGCCATATATCCATTGTGGGAGTCAAATTCATAAGTATTCAAGGGTTTATGACAGATTTAACACATAACATATACGATTCCTGATAACATTCCATTGCAATCTCATCAATATGTATTCTAACCCAATACTACTTATCAAATCCTTATACAGAACATATCCGCCTATAATCCCATTTAAGTATTTTAATTAATTGTCCTTGTCAACAAATGATAGGAAGAAGGGATTGGTTTTGATACGAGGAAACACCCTAGGGGAGGGATTAGTGTATAATTGTTCCAACATAGCTTGATGGAACACTAGATCTTTGCTCATGCTTGGGAAACCTTTCACCAAAAGATGCCATTAATGCACCTTACCCAAAGTATGCTTTAGGACCTCCATGAATACAAACACAAGGATTGTCATTTATCATCTTGCAGCAGTGGTACCTAAGATGATGGTACTACCCCTCCCTTGGACATTGCTCTCTTCTTACAATTGGATACATGAGTCCTCCTTTTGATTTTGTCAAAAATATATGAAATTATTTCTAAGCAATGCCTTATTCGGTCAATGAGATCACCAAAAGTATAGGACTTGTCAAATGAAGGTATATTATTGACACCTATCCCTTTGCTATTCACTTGTTAGGACTTAGTAATGACTATCCAAAGAGAAAATGAGATAGTGGAAACAACCATTTATATTATTTATCTCACTGCAATCCATTTCATGGCTATAGTCATGTTGTCACCAAGTGTAGATTTATTTTTCCAAATTCATAGATAACATGAAGACAAACCTGTAGCCTTTAATGGTACTTCTCTTATTCATGACTATGCTATGTTCCCTTGAAGCACCATGATTTATGATGGTTTTTATGTTGAATATCTTCATTAAAACACCCTTGTGCAAGTATATGCCTTCACTATTATAGCATATTGTTGGAATGGATGATCAATGGTATGAAAAGGTAAAACTACAACTGTGATTTGCTTCCTTCGCTACTTGTTGCTGATTGTTGATTGTTGTTCTTATGCACTTGTACCATTGTAATGCTTGATGTCCTACATGAACCTGGATGGTTGTCTTGTAGCATAACCTCATAGTTTTTGTTCATATACACTTGTACTATGTCCTTGGCTTCCAAAATGAGACCTCTCCTGAATCATAACTGCTTAATTGTCATTTGTAACTTTTTGTTTCTTGTATGAAATCATGATCCATGTTGGATCAATCATGATGACCAAAACCCCTACATGAAAGGTTATGAGCATAGAAATTGTATCTCAATCACATGATATGAGGGTTCCATTGTTGTCATAAACCTCTTGTAATGACATGTTTTCAATAGGCATATTATCTGTTTCAACTAGAGTTGATGTTTCTTGAATGTCTTTTCCTTTTATTCCTTTCCTTAAAACATCATGCATTGAATCTTATCTGAAAACTTGTTCACCTAATTTTTGATTGTGAAGGCCTTGAATAGAGCCTTGTGCAACTTTAGATTTTATTTTTGTTGTTGTCCTTCATGAGACCATTGTAGCATGCATTGTTGGTTGTCCTTATCAATGACAATGACCTTTACCTATTGCATTCACTTTCACCAGTACACCCATGAATGAATAATATCAATCCCCTTTGCCTCTTGTAGCTCTTGCAAAGGTGTTGTCCTTCTACTTGTATCATGACTTTGATTAAACCATTGATCTTCTTTTGTTATGTGTAATAAATACACATAGTCTCCTCATTTTATCTTTATTGGACAGCCACCTATCACATATGTGGGTAACCTAACAACTCACCTTCCTATGTGATGTGTGACTGTCCAATAGGGTTATGGTGAGAGGGGCTTGACAACAAATTGAAATGCTTCCTCATTGTTTAAAAGATTCATAATTGAACTTCATGCGTCTATGAAGTCACTTCCTTTATAAACAGGTCATGGATCTTCTTAAGAAGATTGAAGGACATATCAAAATAGTATGTTGCATCTTTTGAATCTATCCTTTCCTATCCTGTCTTATGTTCCTTTCCTATCCTATCTTATGTTACTAGTATTTTATGGTATTGGGAAAATCCTAAGATTGGGGTTTGTCTTTGATTGAATCCCTCTATCTCTCTCCCCTCTACCCATAACCCTAAACCCTAAACCCTAAACCCTTAACCTTTAAACTTCAAACCCTTAAACCCTCTACCCTCTACCCTCTCTCTCTCTCTCTCAAGTCTCTCCCTCCTACCCCCTCTCCCTATCTTAGGTCTTTATCTATCTCTCACTCACTCCCTCTATGTGTCTCCCCTCTACCCTTAAACCCTAAACCCTACACCCTAAGCCCTTAATCATAAACCTTAAACCCTTAACCCATAAACTCTAAACCCTTAAACCCTCTACCCACTACATTTAAACCTCTACCCCATATCTCTCTCCCACTCCCTCCCTCTTTCCCTCTCTCTCTCAAGTCTCACCCTCCTACCCCTTCTGCCTCTCTCTCTCTCACACTTACTCTTATCTCCCTCCCCTCTACCCTTAACCCTCTACCCTTAACCCTAAACCCTTAAACCCTCTACCCTTAACCATGTCTCCCTCTATCTCTCTCCCACTCCCTCCCTCTCTCTCTATCGAGTCTCTCCCTCCTAGCACCACTCCCTCTCTCAGGTCTCTCTCTCTCTCACACTCACTCAGTCACTCTATCTCAAGTCTAAAATTTTGAGGAATTTTCTCTCTGCCACTTAACCTGGGTCTCCATTTTGAAACCCTTGTCCCCATGAATTAGTAGGGTTTTATTCCCTAGAGCATGCAAATGTTATAATTTTACGTTGACCTACTTGGTCTGTTATCGACCCCTTAAGTCACCTCTTGAGCCATTCGGCATGTCAGTTCACCGGCCCGATTAGCCTGAAGAACTAGTCATCGTTTTCCCACCGCATTATGTTTTCTCCTAAAGTTGGGTTTTAATTTTAATCCAGTGATGTAAGCCTAAGCCATTAACCCCAGTGGTCATTTCACTGATGGCTTATCCAAAGCCTTTCATTAAATACTAACCGTGCAATGTGTAGGTTTTTTAGATTCAAAGATATGGGAGAAGACATCGATCGTATCCCACTAGCTCACAAACCTAAGGTGTCACCCTATTATTTGGCGCGAGGTCAGCAAAAGGTAGATGTGTGTCATGTATGGAATGTGGGGCCCAATATCCACTATTGATCTCATAACCCATGGTTTTAGATCAACAACCAAGATCAAAAGCTAATGTAAATCTTCGTTGTTCCCCGCTAGCTCGTAGGAGAAAGATGAAGGTTGGTTAAAAGCCGCGAGGTCAACGAGATTGCGATGCGTAGCTCCAGCCGTTTAGTTTGCAAAGTGCATAGGACCTACTGACATGGTAGTTGGTTTCCAAGATGGATTAATGTTATTGGTCATGAGGAAGGTCAATGATGCTTCATTGGATGTCAAACCGAGTTAGCTTGAGATAAACCGTTCAATCTGCCAACTCTTCAGGAGATCAGCAGGTAGTATTCAAAGTTGGAAAATGGCACATGGTGGTAATTTTATCATACAACTGGTGAAGCACTAATGAATTATTCCTTGCTTGTGTAGTCATGTCGATCTCAATCTGTGTGAAGATTTTGTTGTTGGAAATCATGAAGGGTGATCTGCGGATTCTCATGTAGCTCAAGTTAAACGGTGACAGTACATACGTCGCCAAATTTCCATGTTTGCACATGCATTTTTAATAAGCATTGATGAAGGTTTCCATTACCTCACACAATAAATACAAGAGGAATTAACTGCTAATTGTGTCATTCTTGTAGCAGTTAGAGCACTTTCTGGGCTGAGTCTAATCAAGTTTGAGTGCTTGTCTGACAAGAGAAAATGAGTAAGTCAGTAAGGAGGTCTATTCGTTTGAGCTCACAAAAGCTCGGTCATACTATTCAGGAAGGTGCTTTGGTTGACAAGCCCAGGCTTGTGCCCACTAGATGTAGTAGAAGGTTGCAATTCCAAGACGTTGCTCAACTGGTAGATGACAAAGGAAAGCAATCGGTGTGCTCTATTACTAGTGTTGGTAGGAAAATAAGGTATTGGCATGGCTCCTTTGGATGCCAACACTCTCCCATTGACCTTACGAGCAACACTTCTGATGGTGTAACTGAGACCGACTCTGACTACAATTGGTATTTACCTTGCTTCAATCACAGTCTACCCTCTGATGAGGAAGTGATATCTGTGGTGCCATTGGCGGTTAAAACCCCAAGCGGTTGGACTAGAACCGTATTGGGCAAGGACAAGAAAGAAAAGGAGGTTGAGGTTTCCTCTCCTCCTCTAGAAACAACTAGAAGCGAGCTTGTATACTGGGGTCTAAGTGTTGGTAAGGGCAGGGTGGCGGGTAAATAAGAATTTGTTGTGTGGGATGTAAAATTTTGTGTTGATGATGTTGTTGTTGTTGGTGGTGTTGGTTTTGCATGTGGCACATTTTGATGTCGATTGTGTGCCTTCATGGAAATTTGGTTGCTTGGTTTTTTTGCGTGGATAGCGACAAAGGGGATTTTTATGAAAATTTTTGTTCCCTTTTTTTATGGTAGTTACAGCTTTAGCTTTCCCCAGTTGCACTATGTTTTGCAGATTCAACGTGTGGGAAGTTTTGAAATGAAAGTAAAATGCAATGGAGATTTTGTTCAAATGAAAATTTGTGGTGAAATTACATTTGAGCCCAAAGCTTGTTGCTCCCTTGTCATATAAAATGGAATTCAAGGCTCATTTGTAGGGAGAGAACTAATCAAATCTCTAGCTAGGTTTTGAGTTGAATATATGGGTAGAAAGATAGGGATAGAATACATAGCCTGTTTTGAGTTTTGGATGAATATATGAAAATTATCTTAAATTGTATGCAGATATGACTTATAAGCATGAATAAACATATAATTCTAATATATTTTCTCTCCTTATGTGGATTTGAGTGAATTTTGAAATAAATGTTAATGATGTTTTCATTCTTCTTTTGAGAATTTGTTCAATTGTGTGTCTATGTTTTTGCTTTGATTTAAGAAAATCAATTAAATGCTTTAATGGAGTCATAAGTTTACAATTATTTACAAAGGATTTGATAAGTAGTAATATATCAGAGAATTGAGCTCCATAATGCAAGGTATTATATGAGTAGTCCATTCTATTAAATTC
>VDFB02281492.1:352102517-352257845 GCA_007258455.2 Sequoia sempervirens
ACAACCATATTTTTGATAATATGTAAAAATTGAAAAGAATGAATATTATATGTTAATGAATGAATGTGAATATGTTAATTAATGAAAGTTATATGTTAATGAATGAATGTTATATGTTAATATTAATGGATGAATAGAATAGAATTTTTATATGTTATTAATGGATGAATGAATGATTAATGTTATATGATTGGGTATGGGGGAATTGAGAGTGATGTGAAATGAACTTCCACCATCACGTGGTTGGCCTTGTTAAGTAGAGAATATTAAACTATTCTCGAAACAAAGAGAAGCTCAATAAGGTAATGCACTTTTCAATATATGAAATGCATCGTTTGAAGCATCAAACCAATATGCAAAGATGAAAGAAAGTGCTAACTTTTCACTATGGTGGCAGAAAAATGATTCTTTATACCCTGAATCCATGCTCTACATCATAATTTGAAGTTGTTTCCATTCCAATGTTATGAGTTTAGTTTATGTATGGCTTTGTATGAATACCACATTGTGTTGTGTGTGGATTTGGTTTCAAAGCTCTGTTTCTTCTATTTTTAGTGGTGACATAACTCAAAATTTGACTTTTATGCATAATGAGTTAGTGGAAAAATTGACAGCTCACGAAGGGTTTAGAGGTTCGATTGAGATAGATACATGGATATTTGGATCTTGTTGTTGATGGGAGGCTTCGACTTAACCATGAAATTTTGTACCATCTACAGGTATGCAAAATTTTCTCTACTTACATTCATTCTTGATCATAAATGTTGTAAATGATATTAATGCTTTAAACTTAAGATTCATTTCATTGTTATAATGATCAAAATGTTATACTTTGCTATACATTCAAGCATTCTCTTGCCCCCTACCCTTTCTCTCTCCCACCTCCTTTTAAGAATTTTCTTTGTCATAAAAGATTCACATTTCTGTCTCATTTACACAAATTTATCTAAAGCACTAGGAGTGAATAAAGATATGTAAAAGATGATGGATTATGTCTAAAAAACAACTTTCCATCTTATAGCTAATTAAATCCTTAATATTTGAATAGTTTAGAGCTCAAATAATGCGTGTATATGCATGTGTAGCAATAAGGGAGCCTATGTGAAGATTGAAATTTAAAACATCACTTTGGTATTTTTCCTTGGGTAGTGAAATGATATTTTGAGTAATACAAACCTACACACATTGATATTTTTCAGCATTGCATTGAAGAATTTTTTTTCTCTTATACCTACCCTCGGCTAGACATGGAGGTATATAATATTGGTTTCTGGGTTTATTTTGTAAGTAGTTAAGTTCATAGAGGAAGACTAAAATCTTTTTAATGTCCTGTGTTAGGTGTGAAAGCATACGAATCACTTGCTGAAGGCAACATTTTGTATTCATTCAAAAACTGGTTTGTTCTTTTTTTTATGTTTCTTAGATGTGTTTTTTTTAGGCTCTAGAGATGTAGCTCAGCTCTTTCCTTTGCACTTTTCATCTATTTTGATTATTACAGTAGATTGTCCTCATGATTTTTCATGTAGATCTGTTTGTAACCTTATTCTCTACCAATCAATTTGCAAACCACTCACATATTAAGGACCATTTCACTAACTTATAGTCATCCATTATTTCATATGTTGCAGGTTGTGTCTATGTGCCAATAAATCCTGATGATTGTGAGAACTTTAATCCTACAATTGTACCCAATCTTTCTCAAGTAAAAGTATTACCTTATTTTATAGTACTTTAAATGGTTAACTGAAGGAGCTTCTTTAGATCTAAGATAGTTGAACCCTGGATTAAAATATGGTATTAGATGGTAGTATAATGATAAAACTGAGGTCCATTGAATAAAAATTATGAACATAATTTACTGGACTATGAATAGTGTTGCAATTATAATTATTTCTCCTTTACCTACCTCTGCATTAATGAAAAAGATAGATCCCTATAAATCTAACCATGAAAGTGTTGAAATCTGCAGTATCTGCAGGACTCCGGAAACTATCAAACATATTATTTTTTAATGTTTTTATGCTCGAGAAATTTGGTACTTATTCTGCCATAAGCTGAAGGTCTGGAATAGCAATGGTAAAATTAATTGGCATGATATTTTGTTTTGTAATTTCAAGCTCAAGTTTGATTGTAAGCTATTTTGGTATTTCTTATCCAATGAGATCATGTGGAATTTGTGGAAGGCGAGAAATGATGATAAATTTAAGGGTATCAAGAGGGTACTTACTGATTCTTGCAAGAGACTCACTTTCTACTTTGTTGCTCTGCAGGTTTCAACTCTTGTGGAGATCTCAATGGAGAATTTATTGATTTCAATAACTGAAGGTGCTACTAACAATACCAAAGAGGATCTGAGAAGTGGACCCGCCTATAGGTTGAGTTTGGAAGAGACCGTGTTGTTCTAGCAGACATTTGATGAGCTCTAGAGAGCAATTGATGAAGCTGCGAGCCCATAAAGATAGTGCGGCCCCCAATAGTTGGACCCCCAAGGAGAAACAATGGTGAACCTTCATATTGAAGAAGTCAGCAATGAGGAGAATGTAATCAACACTATGTATTGTTTACACTGATTTGAATAGAAGCAACCTGTGGTGTTGTTAACAGCAATTTGTATTATCTATGCTGGTTTTGAAAACAACTGGTGCTTTTTGGTTTCTTTCTTGCTGTGTAAAGTACTGATACGGTGTATTTCCTGTTATGGAAATGCTTTGATGTTTTACTGATCCTAATGTCGGATAGGCATTTTCATGATATGTAATGGACCTTAAACTATTTTCAATACAAAAAAAAAGATAGCATTTATTGGAGGTTCATTACATGTCTCATGTATGTGTTAGTATTTTAATTTTGTTTAAGTTGTTCAAGAGCTTGATTAGGTCAAGAATATGTTCTACAAGCTCTGCTCTCTTGACACTTCTCAGCATTTTCCCTACACATTTTCTCTTCAATCCAGATGTTTCTTAACTCCTTCCCTTGTTAGCCCTTGGTTGTTCTCAAGTGTAATGCTTTTTCTATGCATCTTACAGTCTGTATGTATGATCAGTCATCTCTTATGAAGCATGGATAACCTTTCATGGAATTATTGTTGTAATTAGACAATTTCCATTGTGAGAATAATCATTTAATTTGTATGGAAGTAAGTCTTTTTCATATTATTTGACTTGGTATTGTAAACTTGTCTTTGCAAGATTCTCTCGGGGGGAACAATAGAACTGTGATGATAGGTAGAGTTTTACAACACCATAAATTATTTAGCATTCTCAATATATTGCTTATAGAATACTCTGTGCAAGTAAAATGGAATGTGCAATGACAATTGGTCTCGAATTCAAATCTAAATATAAGTACATTATACACAAGAAGATGGTATCTATTCTATGATTTAAAGAACCCCAAAATAAGAAAATTAATAGGTTCCATTTGTTTACTTGCTCTTAGACACTTGTTTAATCGGCGAGACCCTCAGAATGTCCTATTGATAATCAATAGTGTTCAAAACTCCTAAAGAGGTCAGATCGGTGTGACATTGGATTTGTCTTGCCGACGGAAGTCATTGGCAAGACATGGACTATTGAGTGAGTTTTCTATCCTATGTCAATGATTGATCTCTCACCGATGGTACATTTCAATGAATATTTTAAAAAAAATTGCATTGTTTCATTGAAATTTCGACTAACACAACCGACGAATCACCGAAAAGGTCTGACGAAGGCTTCGTCATAACTCCTTGTCCATTTCTTTGCAATTTCAACGAAGTCTACCGATGAATCACAGAAAAGGTCTGATGAAGTTGCTTAGCTGCAAAAAAGGCTTCGTCATAACTCCTTGCCCATTTCGTCGCAATTTTGACGAATGCCACTGATGAATCACATAAAAGGTCCAATGAAGTTGCTTAGTTGCGATGAAGAATTCATCATAAATGCTTGCCCATTTCGTCGAAATGGCGATGAACTTCTGGTGTTCTTTCGACGCTTTGGAAGAGCCATTGCAATTACATTTTGGTAGTAATTCGTCGGTGGATACAAGAAGTTTTCATCGATATTCCGATGAACATCCAAGTCATTTTATGTTGTTGACGACCAATGAATCTGCGCCGTTATTTCAAAATTTAATTCGTCATTGGAATTGTGACGAAAAAACAGTGACGAAAATGTTTTTGTCATTTTGTTGCTTTTTCGACAAAGATTTGTCAAACGACCGACGAATGTCCGTTGGAAAATGGTGTCAAATTAAGTAGTGTGTGAGTACTGTTGTGTACACACTCGACCGGGTACAAATTAAAGGTGATACTAGTAAGACCCCTTTTGAGCTATGGATAGGTCATAAGCCTACTATTAAATATTTCAAGATCTTTGGAAGAAAATCTTATATCAAGAGAGATGAAGACAGGAAATTTTGATGCTAGAAGTGATGAAGGTATCTTTTTGGGTTATTCTACTAAGAGCAAGGCCTACCAGTGCTACAATAAAATATTGAAGAAAATGGTTGAAAATGCAAATTTCAAGGTTGATGAAGACCTAGGTAAACCCTCCATAACCTTTGGATATGATTCTGATGATCAGGATGATATTACAAATCAAGGAAAGCAAGTTTAGACTACAAATCAAGTGCAAATCAATCTGGAGAATCAAGAAAATGAAGAAGGGGAAACTAGTGGAAGCGCATAAGAGAGAACACAAGAGTATGAAATTGAAGAACAACATAAGAAGAATCTAAGGTATGTAAGATTGAATCATTCAGAAGATCAGATTATAGGTGATAAGAACAAAGGTGTGTAGACTAGGAGAAGGATTGTAGAAGAGTATTGCTTAATTTCAAAAACTAAACCTACTAATGTGAATGAAGCATGTAAATATGAACATTAGGTTGAAGCAATGAAAGAAGAGTTAAAACATATTGAAAAGAATGATACATGGATTCTTGTTCCCAAACCTAAGGATAAGCATGTCATTGGAACTAAATGGATCTTTAGAAACAAACTGAATGAGAAAGTTGAAGTGGTTAGAAACAAAGAAAGATTGGTATGTAAAGGATATTCTCAGATGGAAGGGAATGATTTTGAAGAGACCTTTGCCCCTATTGCTAGAATTGAAGCTATAAGATTATTTCTTGCTTATGTTGCTCACAAGAACTAAAAAGTTTACTAGATAGATGTTAAATCAACTTTTCTAAATGGTGAATTGGAAGAAGAGGTGTATGTTGAGCAACCTAATGGATTTCAGTTAACTGATAAGGAAGACATGGTATGTTGGTTGAAGAAAGCATTGTATGGACTCAAGCAAGCCCCTAGAGCATGGTATGAAAAATTGGACAAGTATTTGTTGAAGCTTGGATTTAACAAAGGTATTGTTGATAGTAATCTATATTTCAAGATTGATCATGATAAAGAGTTGATAGTTGAAGTCTTTGTTGATGATATTATTTTTAGAGGAGATGATAGTTTGTGCATGAAGTTTGCTAATGAGATGCAGAATGAATTTGAGATTTCAATGATTGGTGAGATGAAATTCTTTTTGGGATTGCAAATTACTCAATTAGATAAAGGGATTTTTATATCTCAGTCCAAGTATGTGAAATAATTGCTAAAGAAGTTTGGTATGGAAGATTCAAAGCCAGTTGGTACACCCATGGTGACCAAATGCAAGTTGACAATACAAGATGATTCTCTAAAAGAAAGTCAAACAAGATATAGATCAATGATTGGTGGATTGTTGTATTTAACTCAAACTAGGCCTGATATCATGAATGTTGTATGTATTGTTGCAAGATTTCAAGTTGATCCAAAGGAATCTCATGTGAGTACTATGAAGATAATTTTTAGATACTTGAAAGAAACAGTTGACCTTGACCTATGGTATCCTAAAGATGATGATCTTACCTTGAGTTCCTTTACTGATGTTGACTGGGCAAGAGATGTAAATGACAAGAAAAGTACAAGTGGTGGAGCATTTTTCTTGGGTAAGAAACTAATTTCATGGCTAAGTAAGAAACATAATGCAATTTCCTTATCTACTGCAGAGGTAGAGTATATTATTGATGCTAATAATTATACTCAAGTCTTGTGGATGAAGCAAATGTTGAAGGATATCAGAGTGGTGTATGATGAACCAATAGCTATATTATGTGATAACTCAAGTGCTATTAACATTTCAAAGAATCTGGTGTTACATTCAAAGACAAAGCATATATCTATTAAGTTTCACTTTTTGAGAGAGAAGGTAAGTGAAAAGGAAGTCAGACTAGAATATGTGCCTACTTGGAGAAAATTATAGACATCTTTACCAAGCCATTGCCTACAGATACTTTTGAGTATCTCAGAGGGAAGTTAGGGGTGATGAACCCTCCTAATTAGAACTAGGATGCAATGCAATTTGTGCATCAGTTTGTGCACTTCATAGTCATATCTTGTTTCAGATTGATGTTGTGGTGGATGCTACTCAGGGGGAGTAGTTAGATGTTCATATTTTCATATATGTGGTTCAAAGCTTGTATACAAGAGATCTTTGTCATTGATGTCAAAGGGGGAGAAGAGTCATGTGAAAAACTGGTGATTATTTAAGGAGAAGGTCCTTGTGAGGAGAAGATTCTTGTGAGGAGAAGCTCATGTGGATGAGTTGAGGAGAAAATGATTCAGAACCTAAGGGAGAGTAAGTGTCAAGAGTTAGTTGCGTTGATGGTGTTTTTCACATCATGTGTTGCCATCAATGCCAAAAGGGGAGATTTTTGGATGTTGTGGTTGTTTTTTTGATATGTGGTTGTCATTGATGTCAACACTATTAGCATTTTTTCACTTGAAGTTGTATATGTCAAGGATATTGAGAAAATTGTAATAAATAAGTTGCAGGTTGTTAATGGTGAAGTTAATTTCAGTGTGTTGGTACATTCTATATGTTGATGATCAAAGGTTGTGGACTAAAGGGTTTGTTGTTGTGTGTATCTATTTTATCCACGTCAAGTTTCAGATATCTGTGTGAAGATTTGATTGAGTTATGAAGATTTTCATTATGACAAAATTTATGTTTCTTTAGTTGGTGTTCTGATTGAAGATGAGGCTATTTCAGTTAGTTCAATTGTTGTGGATGCTTCTCTATTGTTTCATGTTGTTTTTGGATGTCTCTAGATTGTTCTTTATCTTTGTTGCATGTCCACATTGATCGTTGAGCTTGTGGTTGGCGAATTTCTCTTGTGTGTTCATATTTTTCTTGTTCTTAGCCGACGTGGTGTTTGTAGTGTGTTGTTGATCTTTGAGGCGTAATTAATTGAAGTATTTTTGAGTTGAAGATTTTGTTTTGGGTCATCACTAAGTTGTGGCCGAATTTGGTTGATTTGCATTGTTAATCTTTAATGTTTTGGGCCGACAATTTATATTCATTTTACTATTTTCATTGAAGCCGACTTGAAGGGATGACATTTCTTGTTGTGGATATATAAGAGTGATTGTTTATTGGATTTGAAAGTATGCTCAGTGTGATTTTTTGTGTGTATTTTTGAATATCATTTGAAGGAAAAGCAGAGTGTGATGAAGTGTGTGGAAGAGTGAAGAATTGTGCTTAACTAGAACTATAATCAGGAATTAGCAAATGTTATTTTCTCAGTTCAAAATTTAGATGGTTGTAATATGAATCTCTTTGTAAGATAGTGTGTCTTCCTTTGTATTTGAGCAATGAGCTCTAGGCAGTGTGCCTGAATGCATGTGCATTCCCCATATTTCATTCTTTATACTTTTAACAGGGTATAATCTTGTGGACTGACCTCCACCATGGTTTTTCCCCTAACAGGGTTTCCACGTAAAAAAATCTTGGTGTCATGTGTGTTTCTGATGTGTTGTTGATTCATGCTTTCATTGATATTGATCAGATCTGAGAATAAGGATTAATTAAGTTAATAATTTTGAAATTCTGTGATAACTAATTCACCCCCCTCTCAGTTGTTTTCCCTTGTTTTTCCAACAAATCTATGATCACTCCTCTCACTATAAGGTAAATTGATAGAAAATAGCTAAAGAGGGATCTCTCCTATTACTATACCTTCTATGTATATCTTATTATAATCAACCAAATGATATACTTTTGACTTAATGGTATGCACTCTATGTATCGATTCCACTAACTATAAAATGAACACAAAAATATATTATCATAATATCTCTTATATAGTCCTCAAGATGAAACCAACATATTAATCATCAAAAATAATAATGCCACAAGTTAAATATCTATAACTATAATGATTCAAATAAAATTTCCAAGCTATTTCTACATTGGGACGTGTATCTTCAAATGTGTGTAAGATGTTTTTAAGATATTATGATTTCATTCTTAGCTTTCCAAATTATGAAAAGAACGTCTCTGTGTTGTTTTATAACAATACCTACTTCACTTTAACATTTATTTTATATTATCAAGAGTGAAGATCATTTAATTATAATACCAATTATCAAAGATGATTAAAAAGGAACTTTGCTTCATATAATAAAAGTTAATGTTATGGTCTTCTTTAAAGGTGAATAATTTTAATAAGTGATGGATTGTTCGAGCTAATTATGTTTCTAGATTATCATTAAATTTATTATGAATGGTTGATACCTTAATAGTTGTGTTTAGGCCATAATAATATACTTCTCATAATACCCTAATCATAATCTTTGTTCTATTATCCTCCAAACTAGTATTGAAACCTTAAGAAGTTTATAAGATGATAATATATCATATACCTTATATGTAATTTAATTCTATCATTTTCTATTATAAATATAAACTAAAAAAATGCTTCCCATACATAAATCTTCCACTTTCCCTAAACTCACCAACCCAACAAAGGGGAAATTATAATCATTTATGAAATATGGATAGGACTATGACTCAAGAGGATGTTAATGATTCAAAGTCAAATCTTTTTTTCTTCATCTTGCAAATTCAAGAGGCAATATCATGCATGTTAATTTAACATTTTGATTTAGATAGTATTCAAACCTATTGGAGGGTTTGCAGCTTATGCACTCATCAAAGCTTAGAAATCTCAAGTTCACCCCTCCAACAGTTCACATGTATAACATAATCCAACTAATACAAAATCTATTATAGCCCATGCACATATAAGGATATTGAGGTTTAATGTATGCTAGAGGATTTAATTCCCTTTAGAGTATAAAGGAGAAAAAGAAATAAGGTGCTAAATAAAAATGTGTTGGATGATGTAAAATTGGAAACACAACTAAAAACAAAATTGATTTATTATTTATTTTTAAACACAATTCCAATAGAATTATGGTCTCACATGTTACTATGATAGTAGGATAAGAACAAAGAGGATTTTTTGAAAATACTTTAGAACTTTTCAAGAAATACCATTGACAGGTATAAATCTGAACTCTACAACTTTTGTTAGCATTCTTCTTGCCTCTACCAAAATGGGAACTTTGGAATAGGGTAAGGACATCCATCAAGGCATAAAGGATCCAAGGGTAATTTTCCAGATGTTGTAGTTGCAACTTCCCTAGTAGATATGTATGCAAAATATGGATGCATAGACAAATGCACGTGAACTACTTGACAAAATGACTCACAAAATGTGGTTTCCTAAAATTTAATGATTGTAGGTTATGCACAAAATGGATTTATTGAAGAGGCTTTAGAAACTTTCAAGAAAATGAAAATTGGAAAGCATAAAGTCAAATTCTTGATGTTTATAGAATCCATGTAAACAAAATGTGGAAGAATAGACATGGCACATGAATTGTTTGATAGAATGCTTCACAGAAATGGGGTCTCATGGACTGCAATGATTACAAATTATAGACAAAATGGATTTGTTGTAGAGGCTTTAGAAACTTTCAAGAAAATGAAAATTGGCAAGCGTAAAGTCAAATTCCCAATGTCTATAGCAGCCATGTAAACAAATGTGGAAGCATAGACATGGCACATGAATTTTTTGACAGAATGCCTCACAAAAATGGGGTCTCATGGACTGCAATGATTGTAGATTATAGACAAAATGGATTTGTTGCAAAGGCTTTAGAAACTATCAAGCAATTGCAATCCTCCATCAAATTTGAATACTGAAAGAAACTCAAAAATATTCAATTTGATTTCCCAAATGCTATGGGAAAAACCATGACTTACCAATCAAACCTACCTTGAAGGTGTAATTTGAGATACAGAGAAAACAATATTTATCAACATAAAATAAAATTATTTCCTTTAAGAGCAGTTCACTATTGAGATTTGTATCATTTCATTTTTTATTTATTATTTAATTAAAAAATTTAGATTTAGATATATTTTAAAGAGTTACAAATGTCAAAATGCAACAAGGCCACAGTAGATTGAGTTGAATCCATATAGAGCTGAACAAAAATCTTATTGTTGTTTATATTAAAAAAAACTTAGAGAGAGTATATGTCCACAAAGAACATCAATATAAAAGAAAACAACAGTTATGAAGTCAACACCACCCTCCCAAAAGGGAAAATGATTACAAAACAACAACCATATAATATTCATAAAAGGAAAGTAAACAAACAAAATTTTCATTGTGAAAGGTCAATTAGGAAGAGAAACGGGTGTGTTATAGTTGTTGATTTGGACTAAATCTTGACTGTTACCATCCAAGTGCTCAATTGTGGCTTATACCTAGGTCATTAGGCTCTTAACATGATTCTTTGTGAAAACTTCTAACATTGTTGGTCATTAAAATGGAAAGAATAAATCCACTATTTGAAGGAGAAGCAAACAATGGGCTTCGAGTGAGGAGAGAGGAAAATAATAATTAATTAATGCTCTCTGAGCAGCTTTCTTCATTCCATTCATCAATTCAAGAACATCCATAAGGTTGGGATTTCAACTCAATAGGCATCTAAGGTTTCCTTTAGATCAATTAAAATATATATATAACCACAAGATAAAACTAAAAGGAGTCGGCTAACTCCTAGACAAAAAGCACCTATGTACATACAAAACCACATGAAAATATACATAACAACATATATGGATACATACATAACATGACGAGACATTGTAGTGCAGGCCCGCTAGATGGGAAATAAAAGCAATGAAACCGGCAAACGGGATCAAACATCCGAGAAATGGTAGGTAGGAGTTAATGGCGCTGTCAGGTTGATTTTCCCGCCTCTTGTCGGCCGATAAACACGGATCCGTTAGCGTTCCCGTGAAGTTTTTCTTTCAGATATTTTTTTTGGTGCGAGAAAATTGGAGGTGGACTAATGTGTGTTTTTGGTTTGGAGAAAGAAGGGTGAAACCACGATGAGTTTCTAGTCTACACACTGAAAGTTGAAGGTTGGAGTGCACCTGGAGGAGTTGGAGGAGAAAACTGACCAAATCGAGGTGCTTTTTTGTAGTCTACATGTTGTAAGCTAAAGTTTGGAGTGCACGTGGAGGAGTTGGAGGAGAAAACCAACCAAATGGAGGTGAGGGGTGCTAACCAATTTGGTTGAAAAGGGTTTTACAACACGTAATTTGTAATTTGGGAAACGCAATGTGGGATTTGAGTTATTTGAATCTCCTTGTTTAAATGTATGAATGTCTTCAAAATCACACCTTCCATTGTTGTTTTTAAATTTTAGATGATTGAAAAATGAAGTGCACAAAATAATTGTATTTTGGAAAACACAATGTGGGTCTTTAGTTATTTGAATCTCCTTATTTAAATGTAAAGTGTTGCCTCATAGTGATTTGCTTGCTTCTTAATAGCTAGGATTTTGTAACATGGAGTTTTACAAAATAGTATGAATGTCTTGAAAATCACACATTCCATTGTTGTGTTTAAATTTTGCATGATTGAAAAAAATTGCACAAAATAATTATAATTTGGAAAACACAATGTGGGTCTTTAGTTATTTGAATCTCCTTGTTTAAATGTAAAGGGTTTCCTCACAATGGGTTGCTTGTTTCTTAACAGCTAGGGTTTTGTAACATGGAGTTTTACAAAATAGTATGAATGTCTTGAAAATCACACATTCCATTGTTGTATTTAAATTTTGCATGATTGAAAAACAAATGTGCACAAAATAATTGTAATTTGGAAAACACAATGTTGGGTTTCAGTTATTTGAATCTCCTTGTTTAAATGTAAAGGGTTGTCTCATGGTGGGTTGGTTGCTTCTTAACACGTATCAACACATAATGTTACAAAATACTATGAATGTCTTCAAAATCACACATTCAAGTGTTGTGTTTAAATTTTGCATGATTGAAAAAAAAAGTGCACCAAATAATTATAATTTTGAAAACACAATGTGGGTCTTCAATTATTTGAATCTCCTTGTTTAAATGTAAAAATTTGTCTCATGGTGGGTTGTTTTCTTCTTAACACCTACGGTTTTGTAACATGGAATGTTACAAAACAGTATGAATGTCTTCAAAATCACACATTTTATTGTGTTTAAATTTTGCATGATTGGAAGAAAAAAAGTGCACAAAATAATTGTAATTTGGAAAACACAATGTTGGGTTTCAGTTATTTGAATCTCTTTGTTTAAATGTAAAGGGTTGTCTCATGGTGGGTTTCTTTCTTCTTAACACCTATGGTTTTGCAACATGGAATGTTACAAAAAAGTATGAATTTCTTCAAAATCACACATTCCATTGTTGCGTTTAAATTTCACATTATCGAAAAAAAAGTGCACAAAATAATTGTAATTTGGAAAACACAATGTTGGGTTTCAGTTATTTGAATCTCCTTGTTTAAATGTAAAGGGTTGTATCATGGTCGGTTGCTTGCTTCTTAACACCTACGGCTTTGTAACACGGAATGTTACAAAACAATATGAGTGTCTTCAAAATCACACATTCCATTGTTGTGTTTAAATTTTGCATGATTGAAAAAAAAAGTGCACCAAATAATTGTAATTTGGAAAACACAATGTGGGTCTTTAGTTATTTGAATTTCCTTGTTTAAATGTAAAGGGTTGTCTCATGGTGGGTTGTTTGCTTCTTAACACCTATGGTTTAGCAATGTGGAATGTTACAAAACAGTATGAATGTCTTCAAAATCACACATTCCATTGTTGTGTTTAAAGTTTGCATGAATGAAAAAAAAAATGCACCAAATAATTGTAATTTGGAAAACAAAATGTGGGTGTTCAGTTATTTGAATCTCCTTGTTTAAATGTAAAGGGTTATCTCGTGGTGGGTTTCTTGCTTCTTAACACCTATGGTTTTGCAACATGGAATGTTACAAAACAGTATGAATGTCTTCAAAATCACACATTCCATTGTTGTGTTTAAATTTCGCATGATTGAAAAAAAAAAGTGCACAAAATAATTGTAATTTGGAAAACACAATGTTGGGTTTCAGTTATTTGAATCTCCTTGTTTAAATGTAAAGGGTTGTCTCATGGTGGGTTGCTTGCTTCTTAACACCTACAGTTTTGCAACATGGAATGTTACAAAATAGTACGAGTGTCTTCAAAATCACACATTCCATTGTTGTGTTTAAATTTTGCATGATTGAAAAAAAAAGTGCACAAAATAATTGTAATTTGGATAACACAATGGTGGTTTTTCAGTTATTTGAATCTCCTTGTTTAAATGTAAAGGGTTTTCCCATGGTGGATTGCTTGCTTCTTAACACCTACGGTGTTGCAACATGGAATGTTACAAAATAGTATGAATGTCTTCAAAATCACACATTCCATTGTTGTGTTTATTTTTTCAACTTCATGTATTTTATATTGCACTTGTGTGTCAACACAATTAATTAAACTCATTTTATTTTGATGATAAAATTTTTGTTTAATCTTTTAATTTCTTTTCCAAGTGGTTAATTGTAGTGTTTATGTTGTTTTACTTCAGTTTCAGCAATTCCAACTATTGCTTTTGCATCTACAAGTTGACCAGTCAGACATTTTTGCTCATCCCCATTGCTGTTACCTAAAATCACCCCCTGGCATTCCTTTTCATGTGCTTCCACCTTCTATTTCATATCTTTTATTTGTATCTTTGGAGCAGCTACTTCCTCATCAGCCCTTAGGATAGCAACATCCATTTTTTTGACAGAGTTTTGAATGTCTTCAATACTTTTGTGTAGCTTTGCAGCTGCTCTTTTCTTAGCTTTGAGAGTGTATTTCTGATTAGAGAATGCAAATGTTTTTTGTTTGATAATTTATTTACAAAACTCGTCTACCTTTTCACGTAGGGCTCTCATGTCTCCATCCAACTGATTCTCTTTTTCTACTCTAAGATATGTTATTTCCTTTTCATTATCATCTATTTTGAATTACATTTGTTCCATGGAATTCTTAAGTTGAAGAATCTTTGACTTCATTTGTTCAACTCCACTGATAGCATCATCTCTCACTTTATTTTCTTGCATAAATTCATATGGAATACAAAATTTATTGACTTTATCCACTTTTATATTGGCATTTTCCCATTGTAGATACTGCACGATGCTCCTTCGCCAAGTTGTCAAGTGCAAGAACATACTCGCCAGTTGATACACTATCTATCTTATTCACTTTGGTCTACTTCTTTTCAAGTGTTTTTAGAGCAGATTTCTTTTTTATTACATACTTTCTACTACTTGTTTCTCTAATTCTACATTTCCATATGCCCATTATGGATACTGCACACACACCTTCCTAAAATTTTCAATAGCACTAAGTCTCTTTAATCAATACAGTATCTGTCTCATTCACTATGGTCTGCTTCTTTTCAAGTATTTCTACAACAGATTCATTTGTCATTTCATACATTGTAGTACATATTGTGTCCAATTTTGCATTGTCATTTTCCCATTGCACATACTTCAAATGCTCCTTCCCCAACTTCTCAAGAGCAGGAAGAATATCTTCAGTCAATACATTATATATCTCATACACTTTGGTTTGCTTCTTTTCAAGTGTTTTAGGGATGTTTCCTTATTCATTTCATACATTCTAGTACCTGATTCCTCTTGAAGTATTAAGATCTCAGGTTCCTCAACCCATAGTGTTTTCCAACATTGAATTATCAATAGACTAAATGAGTTGAATTACACTACCAATGTAAGAAAAGGCACCTTGAAAATTTACCAAAACTAATACTTATAGTATGAATTGCATTTGGATTTCGTCATATCATTAAAATATAGGTAGTTAGGAAAACACAGTGGATTGCGAGTTAGTTTGTTGATCTTGTACAAATTTGAAGGGTGAATAATTTGGGGAGGAGTTGTAGCCGATGGATACATAAAAGTAACCATATTTAGTTGATGGGTGACCAACCAATTCATTCTTATACATAGAGGGTTTTTCAACACTATGTGGGTTGCAGGTTTCTTAACGCATTGTGTTTTCTAACCTCTGATTATACAGACAATATGATCGCAATGAAAACCTTTTTTGTTTACACAATACAAATGTAATGAAAGGAACATCTTCAAAATATATAACAAGTCTCAGGTAGACTAAAAATTTTGTTTCAACTTTCTCAAATTAATAAACTATACACATGTTGGAAAACACTGTGGGTTGTATTTTCTATATTTTTGCTTGTTGTAAGTTGAAGGGTGGAATTTTTTCTTTTGTGCTTGATGCTCTTTTGCTGGTCATGTTTAGTTTTATGTTCACAAATGTTTGACTTCACTAGTTCAAATCCAGTTATAGTATCATCTTTCACTTTCTTTGCTTTGACAAATTCATATGCAATACAAAATATCTAGAGTTTATCCACTTCTGCATTGTGATTTTCCCATTGCACATACTACATGTGCTCCTTCCTCAACTTCTCAAGAGTGGTAAGAATCTCTTCAGTTAAAACAATATCTATCTCACCTTGTTTTCAAGTGTTTTTAGAGAATATTCCTTTTCAATTTCATAAATTATAGAACCTCTTGCCTCCAGATTTGTATTGTTTCTTCACCTTTGCACATACTACAGATGCTTCTTTGTCAATTTATCAAGCATAAAGAATATCTTACTTAGTCAACATAATATCTATCTCATTCAGTATGGTTTTCAATGCAAGTGAGCTTCATAATTTATTGAAATTTTGGTTTACAGTTAAAATTGTTTTTCGAATTCTTCATATGTTTCACAAATAAATGCACAAAAAAATAACATGTTTTAGCCTATGTTCATTGAGTCATTTTTTTTATCAGCAGATGCAAAGAACGTGTTTTTTTTCTTTTCACATTGTTGAAAGCCATAGAAGTAATTACATATTATTACTCACATTACACTTATATGCTACATATAAAGTTTCAGGTTGGACTTCTCATCGTGTTGTTCAACCTACACTTTTTTAGTTCATGAATTGTCATATACGCTTTTTTTGGTCATGTTAAGTCACCCCAAATGGAAGGCTTGATATCACAACATGCCTGCTCAGGTAAAATAGGTTTGTACACCCCATATACTATGACGTCTTAGTCTTTTTTCATGTGAGGTTGTGATTTTACCTGTGGTGTTTATTTCCGCTAGGAGGTTCAAGTAGACACTGTGTTTTCCAACCTGCATTGGCTAACATCATGGTTGATAGGAAAATTTACACATGTATACCTTTCCTGATTCACTCCATTACTAATTCATGATTTTTTCAACAGATGCAAAAAGCGTTTTATTCTTTTGGCATTGTTGGCAGCAATGGATGCACATTTATTTACATACAAGGTTGTCATAAAAGGTTTTGGTTTCCCTCTAACCTTTCCTCTCCATTAACACATATGTATGCACCACAACCAACGTATCTTCCCAAAATAATACATCTATTTTTGTAACTATAGAAGTAATTACATATTTTTATGCACATTACACTCATATGCCACATACAAAGTTGTAGGTTGAACCACTCATCATGTGGTTCAACCTTCACTTGTTTATTTCATGAATTGCTAGATGTGCCTTTGTTGCACATGTTAAGTCACCCTAAATGGAAGGCTAGATATCACAACATGCCTGCTTAGGTAAAAGAGGTTTGTACACCCCATATACTCTGAGATCTTAGTTATATTTACATGTGGGGTTGTGAATTTACTTGTGGTCTTTATGTTCACTTGGAGGTTCATATACACATTGTGTTTTTCAACCTGCATTGGATTACATCATGGTTGATAGGAAATTTTACACCTTTCTTCCTTTTCTCATTCTCTCCATTTCTGATTCATTTTTTTTTCAATAGATGCAACAAACATGTTATCATTTTTGTGTTGTTGGCAACAATGGATGCAATTTTTTTTTACATACAAGGTTGTCATCAAAGGTTTTGGTTTCCCTTTAACCCTTTCTCTCATTTAACACATACACATGCACCACAACCAATGTATCTTCCCAAAATAATACATTTTTTGTTGCAATTTTAGAAGTAATTGCATACTATTATGCACGTTACACTCCTACGCCACATACAAAGTTGCAGGTTGAACCACTCATCGTGTGGTTCAACCTTCACTTGTTTATTTCATGAATTGCTAGATGTGCTTTTTCTCCTCATGTTAAGTCACACCAAATGGAAGGTTGAATATCACAACATGCCTCCTTAGGTAAATAGGTTTTTACACCCCATATACTCTAAAATCTTAGTTATATTTACATGCGGGGTTGTGAATTTACTTGCAGTCTTTATGCTAGCGTGGAGGTTCATCTACACGTTGTGTTTTCCAACCTACATTGGCTTACATCATGATTGATAGGAAATTTTACACCTTTTTTCCTTTCCTCATTCTCTCCATTACTAATTTATTTTTTTCAACAAATGCAACAAACATGTTATCATTTTGGCATTGCTAGCAGCAATGGATGCACTTTTTTTTTAGATACAAGGTTGTCATCAAAGGTTTTGGTTGCCCTCTAACCCTTCCTATCATTTAACACATACACATGCACCACAACCAATGTATCTTCCCAAAATAATACATCTATTGTTGCAATTATAGAAGTAATTACATATTGTTATGCATGTTACACTCTTATGCCAGATACCAAGTTGCAGGTTGAACCACTCATCATGTGGTTCAACCTTCATTTGTTTATTTCATGAATTGATAGATGTGATTTTGCTCCTCATGTTAATTCATGCCAAACAGAAGGCTGAATATCACAACATGCCTCCTTAGGTAAAAGAGGTTTGTACACCCCATATACTCTGAAATCTTAGTTATATTTACATGTGGGGTTGTGAATTTACTTGTGGTCTTTATGTCCACTTGGAGGTTCAACTACACACTGTGTTTTCCAACCTACATTGACTTACATCATGGTTGATAGTACATTTTACACCTTTCTGCCTTTTCTCATTCTCTTTATTGCTGATTCATTTTTTTGTCAACAGATGGAACAAACTTGTTATCATTTTGGCATTGCTGGCAGCAATGGATGCACTTTTTTTTACATACAATGTTGTCATCAAAGTTTTTGCTTTCCCTCTAACCCTTCCTCTCCATTAACACATACACACGCACCACAACCAATGTATCTTCCCAAAATAATACATCTATTGTTGCAATTGTAGAAGTAATTGCATATTGTTATGCATGTTACACTCCTACGCCACATACCAAGTTGTAGGTTGAACCACTCATCATGTGGTTCAACCTTCACTTGTTTATTTCATGGATTTCTAGATGTGCTTTTTCTCCTCATGTTAAGTCATGCCAAATAGAAGGTTGAATATTACAACATGCCTCCTCAGGTAATAGAGGTTTGTAGACCCCATATACTCTGAAATCTTAGTTATATTTACATGCAGGGTTGCGAATTTACTTGCAGTCTTTATGTCTGCTTGGAGGTTCAACTACATGTTGTTTTTTCCAATCTCCATTGGCTTACATCATGGTTGATAGGACATTTTACACCTTTCTGCCTTTTCTCATTCTCTATATTGCTGATTCAATTTTTTTTCAATAGATGCAACAAACTTGCTATCATTTTGGTGTTGTTGGTAGCAATGGATGCACCTTTCTTTTACATACAAGGTTATCATCAAAGGTTTTGGTTGTCATTTTGTGTTGTCTATTTCCACTTGTATGTTGATATAGACAGTTTGATTTCCAACCCACATTTTTCCTATATTTTATTTGTAGCTTCATTCAATCTATCACCTTTAATTTTCCTCAGCTGAAGTCAACAACCTCCTATTGGTTTCACATGGGTGACAACAATGCAAGCACATTTTATTTATGTTCAATGAATGATTTCTTTTTTTTCTTGACACAATCCACTCTAATTTTAAATGTTCGTCCAATTTTTTCCTTTCCTAGAATGGGGAGAGGTTTGAAATGGAAGAAGGAAGATGAATTGGAGGTGCAAGATGTATGGGATGGAGGCTCTCCTTTTTCCTCTTTCGGTTTGTATTAATGGACTCCTATTCACATCAAGAAGGATGGGGTCATTACCTTGTCACAGCAATTCCTTGTATGAGACTTGATCATTTCATTCATGGTGAAATGTCTGTTGAATATTTTGAAACTAAATTTTTGGACAAGAAAAAAATACAACCTACCATCACGCATCCCCTCAATGACAAAACTTATCGAAAAACAATTTGGTATCATAGGTTTGTATCTTTCAACATTCATTTGTATGGTCCAATGATATTTTACTCTCTTGCTTCAAGATGATGAAATGATGCCTTCTTCATAGCTATTGGTGTCAATATAGTCCTACAGACCTCAGAGACTAGCCTCCACCAGAGAAGAAACAACATAAGATGTTTATACAAATGCAAGGTTGTCAATGCCACTTCATTGTAAAGGTTATGTATGGTAGACCTGATGTTTCCTATATTCTCTACAAAGAAATGTTCCATGTCGAAAAAAATAGTGAATTTTTCCATGGCATTCAAGAAACAAGTAGAGATAGGCGTTCTATGTTTTCCAGTAATCTATCTGTAGAGTGCAAAAGATATATTGAAATCCTTTTGCTCATGGACTTCTATGCCAATGCAATAATGGATAGACACATCAACAATCCTATCTTATGTGGCATGATGTTAAAGAGAGATCAATTCCTTACAAGAAAGGATGTAATGAATGCTTGGCGAAAGGTGTGTTCTATTCATGCACAAAAACATAGGGTCGATTCGAAAAGTATCATGATGTGGAATGGAGAGGACTTTGACAACTTCTTCTACTATCAATAGCCCCATGGGAATGATACACCTTTTGTTATCAGGGTTCAGACTCCATGGATGTTGGATAGGATGGTTAGCCACTCGCACAATTCATTCATCTCGATGGATTCCACATTTTCCACTAAAAAATATGGGGTGAGGCCTTACAAACATTGACAAATAGTTCTTCATCTTTGCAATGATCTTACTGGATATAAACCTAACAATGCTCATGATGAGTTGTTATGTCTACAGTTTCCATTGTATACTTTGCTCATTTTTTACGAGCAACAGAGTGGTGTGCTCGTTGCGTGGGTAGTCTTTGCATCAAACAAGATTGAGGACATCTCTGCATGGCTATACGTATTGCATTCCTATGGAAGAAGAGCTAGACCCGACTAGAGAATCAATGCATTTTTGATCGATGATGCGACTGCAAAAATCCAAGCCATATAGTATGTGCATCTCTATGTTCATTTGCGTACCTTTCTCATTTGCTATTTATTTTCAATGCCACTTTTTCATGCAGATGAGTGGTAAACAATATCATTTGTATTGTCTATTAGGGTTATCTTTCAATTTCGTGTGATTCTATTCCTTTGACATGTTAAAAGGGCTTGGCTGAAGAATGTATATAAGTACACAGCCAAGGAAAGGGCAATGGACATCTTCCGCAGACTTCGCATGATCATGATGGAAATCGATGATAGCAAAGATAGCATCACTCAACTATTGAACTCTTTCTTTGAGGATTCCAATTATTAGCCCTAATTTTTAGAGTACTTCAAGAAGACCTGGTGTGAAGGAGAACGTCGAATTGGTGAGTTGACAATTTTTGTCACCTCGTAGGATTCGCACCATTTACATTCTTTGATGTTACCTCTAAGACATTGTGGTTTACTTCACTATTGGATTTTTTCAAAGCCATGTGGGAAAAAAATTGCAAACTATTCCCACATTCCAACCAAGATACAAATGTAGCCATTGATTCGTACCATTGCGTGCTCAAAACTCAGTACTTGTGTGATTTTTCTAAAAAAATCACTAGGAGAATGGACTATTTGTATTACAAACTTGTGTATAAAATGGAACCATTCTATAGGAAAAAGGAAAAATTGCAGCAATATGGTTTTTTCACGAACTATAAGTTTTTAAATATGTGATCTAGTTTGGATCAGGCTAAGGAAATTCTAGATGATCATTGTGTTCTAGATGAAACACATCCTGGATGGTACTGGGTGAAAATTAAAAGTATGTCCAACCACTACCTTGTTTAGAAATTTGGCAAGAACCTTTTTGTTTGTGAGTGCCCTTGGAGTTTGCAAGGGAACACTTGCAAACATGTTCTGAAGGTGGTTAACTTGATTAAAAGATCATCTATCATTGAAGGGGTCATCCACAGTAAGTGAATTTCAATTTGAATTGTGTTACTTTATGGGAGTCAATTTTGTTTTGTATTTTCTACTTCCTAATACAAATGTCTTTCGTGTGGTCATTTAGATGAGGGAGGTATACCAATTGATAGAGGGATAGATTTGAACGAGACATTGTCACAGGGGGGCGTTGAAGAAAATAATCCTAATCTTCTTACCCCTACGCAAGCTCCTTCTATCACTCATGTATATGATGAACATTTGCTGAAAATGTGTATTTAGAATGACACAAACAAAATATTGAACAAAGTAATGTGTACACTGCCACAGTGACTACAACAGGTGCAATCATACGCACAGTGCAACAAGAGGTTTCTACAGGACCTACATCAATCAAATGCATTATCATTTGAATTCATTCCTGATCTTGATGAAGATACAACTAGTACTATTTGCATGTGTCCATGGTCTAGTGCAAGCAGGGATCATCCTTGACATGCAAGTCATCGTACAAAGTGTGTTACACAATAGTCAGATCACCAAACTCCTTTGTATGACTCCTTTCCCTTCTCCACGAATAATAGCTTGAATGTGAATTTCAATATCCAATGTGAGACTTCAGGCATAGTTGCTATGGATGGGGGAGAGGATACAACATCTAATACAGGTGACTATGAGAAAACCCATTTCAATTTCTATATTTTAATAGGAAATGGTATTGCACATTTCTTTTTCTAGTATGTGCTTCTACCACGTCATAAACATTCTAATTTCTTTTTTGGCCTTTTTTGTTCACTTCAGCATTCCAATCTAGGGAAAGGAGTCCTCGCTGGTGACTGTCTTTCGTGAGTGTAAACCCAAAGGAAGGTATGGTTCCAATTTAATAACTATGCGTAGGTAAGTCTAATTTTTGGTATGACATTATGCAATACCATGATTCCTTATAAAATTTTGGCTATAGTGACAGGCTAATGTCGGCCAATGTGCATTCACTCTGCTACTTCTTCAAGAGTTACTAAGGATTGCACAAGCATACTTCAATGAACCTCAATCTGTAAGTAAGTATAGTGCATGCGGTCCTTCCTGAACCCGTGAAGAGCAAGAAGAATGTGTTCATTCAAAACTTTATCTACCTCTTTCACATTGCACGCTCTTTTCAAGTGTTCTCATAGTAGTTCCCTTCTTCATTTCATGAATTCTAGTACATTCTGCTCCACTTGTGCATTTCCATATGTCCATTGCACAAAAAAATGCTCACATTATTTGCACTATTGGAAAACACACTGTCCCATATCAGTTAGTTTGTTCTGAAATGTTTTTTGTATCGTTGCAACCAAGAATGTTATGAAGTCCACTTTCAAAATGTTTTGGTATAGTAAAAATTCCATTTAACTTTCCTCATCTGATTGGAACAAATAAAATGTTTTCATTGTTTGTTGTTGGAAAACACAATCCAAATGTCAATTAGTTCATTATGAAAAGTTTTTTTTTGTTACGACAAAGACCATAATCAAGTCCACTTTCATTTTTTTGAGCAACTATTTGGTACATTAAAAAAAGGCATTTCACATTCTCAATCTGATTGGAACAAATAAAATGGTCAGAGTATTTGCACTGCTGGAAAACACATTGTCCCATTTCAATTGGTTCTTTATGAAAATTTTGGTTTCGTTACCACTTAGAATGTTACGAAGACCACTTTCATTTTTTTCAACAGCTCTTTGCTATAGTGAAAATGGAATTTCACATTCATCGTCTGCTTTGAACAAACAAAGTGGTCACATTGTTTACACTATTGGAGAACAGATTGTCCCTACATAGTTAGTTCATTATGAAAAGTTTTGTTTCACTTTGAATTTTTTGAGCAACTGTTTCCTACAGTCCAAATGTCCTTTCTACCATGTTCAAAAACACATTGTCCCCTATTAGCTATTTCATCATGAAAAGGTTAATGTTTCATACATTCCAAGAATGTAATGAAGCCAACATTTAGAGTGTCTTTCTAATTAGAGAATGCAATTGTATCTTCATTACATAAAGTTATTCCCAGAAGTTGTTCACATGCACCTTGTTTCAATACTATAACTTTGCAACCACTTTTTGGTCAGCATTGAGAGTGTCTTCCTAATTAGATAATGCAATTGTATCTTCTAAAAATTTTGTTGTCTTTCATTTCAAGCATTTTAGTTCTTGTTTCTCTAATTGTGCATTGCCATATGCCCATTGGAGATACTGCACATGTTGCTTCGTTAAGTTCTGAAGAACAGGTAGAATCTATTCAATCAAAACATTATATATCTTCCACTTTGCTCACTTTATTTTCAGTGTTTTCATTGCAGGTCCCCTTTTCATTTCAGGATTTGCAGTACATGTTGGTGCACTCCTGCATTGTCATTTGTCCATTGCACAAAAAAAAATGCTCAAATTATTTGCACTGTTTGAAAACACAATGTCTCATATTCTCACTTTATCTACACATATTGCACATGCATGGCATTTCAATACTCTTATGTAGCTTTGTAGCCACTTTTTGGTTAGCATTGAGAGTGTCTTTCTAATTATAGAGTGCAGTTGTATCTTATGAATAAGTTGTTTTCTCTTTAATTTCAGGCATTTTACAACCTACTACCCCAGTCATGCATTCCCATTTTCCCATTGGACATACTACACATGTTGCTTCCTTAAGTTTCAAAAAATAGGTAGAATCTCTTCAGTCAAAACATTATCTATATCTCCCACTTTGCTCACTTATTTTTCACATTATTTGCATTGTTGGAAAACACACTATCCCATATTGTCACTTTATCTACACATATTGCACATGCATGGAATTTCAATACTGTTATGTAGCTTTGTAGGTGATTTTTGGTTAGCATTGAGAGTGTCTTTCTAATTAGAGAATGTAGTTGTACCTTCTAAAAAAGTTGTTTTGTCTTTCATTTCAGGCATTTCACTACCCGATGCTCCAGTTGTATAGAAGATGTCGCATAGTTCACGAGCATGGGTGTCTAGTTGGTTGAACAACTACCACCCATATCTTCCATGTAATATTCTTTCTCGCATAGAGGAACTGAGTCTCCCGTACAGGTTGTGGGAAAATATGTTAAGGAGAATTGATAGAAAAGGGCCAAACCACACTGATTTCAACTATCATAATTATGCTCACTTCTTTAACTGTCTTTGATGTATGGGAAAAAATGGGAATGCACATTCAATATTATAATCTAGAAATAGATATTGTAAATTTATGTGATTGGCCAATGTCTATTTACCAAGAAATTTGAGACCTTTTCCTAGTTAGATGCATTTGGAAGGTATGAATTCAACCAACAGTAATCATACACAAGCACAATCTTACAAACGAGTTGAGCATGAGGTTTATGAGATCCATTAAGGGAGAATCTCTAATTAATAATCACATGGATCTTGTGGAGGAATGGTTGTTGGCCATGTTCAAATTCAACCACATTGTCAGGTTTGAGATCCGCCATGTCAAACCATCATTCAGGCTAATACATGCATATTACGGGGTGCCTACATTGTATGCTGTCAATTCCACCTTGATAATCAGAGTGCACCAAATCCTTCTAGATGTTGACAGCGTAGAAACTATACCTCTTCATAAATGGTTGACGTAGTTCTCAATGTTAGCACTATTAAATGTGGCTTGTAATTTTCTTCAGAATCTATAATATTGACTCAAAATATTTTTATATTTGACTGTGATGCAAATTTTTTATCTCAGATCAAATCTGAAAACATTTCAAAACATTGTTTACCATCCCTTACTATGTATTACAAAATTTCTTACAATTCCTTGGATGTTTCGATGGATAGGTATTACAACATTACTCAATATAATACTGATCACCTAAACTTTATATATAGAAGTGGAAGGCATAGTTTTGGCATCTTGTTTAAGAGTTCAGTAACTATATAACTTCCATGCATGCAAATTTTTCCTTCAACATGTTTGGTTTTGTGTGGAATTAATATAAGGTCTTTACATGTTTCTATACAATGTCAATATTCTAATTTTTTGTATATGTAGGCTTTACAGTAAAAACTAGTTAACATGGCTACCTAGCTTTGACAATATAGCACAACCATCAGTGTTGTCATTAAATAAGAATTGAGAAGTAACTTGTCACAACCCTATGTGTTGTCCATCCTGCAACTTTTTTGTGCATTTTCTATTCCAAACATATTATGATAATGAAATGGATTTTTTGGTGCAAGTAAGCATTGTTATAAAATATGAAGGTGATTTTCAATATTGTTATAAAATATGGAGGTCAAGTTGAATATTTCTGCAATATTGTTAAAAAATATGAACATCAATACATTGTTGTTACAGTCTACATAACATAAAGTGTTGTCATTGAACAAGAATTGAGAAGCAAGTGACAACCCTTTGTGTTTTCCATCTAGCAACTTGTGTCCCAAATGTATTACGATATTGAAATGGAATGTTTTTTGCAAGTAAGGGTTGTTATTATTAGCATATTTTGTTTTTTTTTCAAAATAGCCTTTAAATGGATAACCATTTAAACTCTTCAATGGGGAATGTGAAAAAATGATGCTGGGGAGCCCATTTTGCATGTTTGATGATGTTATATGATGCCTCTATCAAAGATTTTTCATTGGCATCTTGTGAAGGGGCTGCTTCATCTTCCTAGGGTTATTGAATGGTTTCTTGTCACTCACAGTAAAGGGAGTCACTCGAAATATTGGAGTCGTTTTCTCCTATTGTATTTGAGCTTATCATTAGCATGAACTTTCACAAACTTATTTACATATTCTTGTGAATATAGTTGTTCACTAGTTATGAAGATTGTTCCTAAATGTCATGACTTTGAGAATCATCCCCGTGAAGCATACAATGCATTTTTTTGTTAAAGAAAGGGAAAAAATAAATTGCTTCAGTTTTGATAATAGCTTCACCAAATAATTTTTTTGTTCTTGACTACTTCCTCTTAGCATTTGTTGTTTGTTCACCTGAATCAAAAGAAAATTTTCTTTTGTACAAATTATGGTTGTGGAAAATGTTTCCTTTAATGGCACTACCCCAGAAAAATGGACTACAGACTTAAAGGCGGAGAAAGGGACACTATTTTGTGTAGGGAAAATTAAAATCATAATGCACAGAGTTGTTCACAGAGATGATAGTCATTAATGAAAAGCAATAGAGATCTAATAAGTTCAATGCCCTAATTGATGATACCTTATTATTCTTGCCAATTCAATAATAGCAATCTGCCTCTATGATTGTCCTAAGATCCTTAATATCTTTATTTCAATGTATCTGTCTTCTATTATTGCAGCATAAATAGATGATATAATGTATTCTTCTTAGTATTTTAAGCCATCTTTGTAGATATTTTGTAATCTGGGATACACAAAGGGGTTATGTGAAACTGCACAGTATAATGGAAGGAGTTGGATGAACTACTATTGAGGAGGTCTAGTATAGGTGGATTGGCTAGTATTTGAGCTAGTGGATCATCTCTGTCACATTGGACTTAACCCAGCAAAGCATGATTGCTACATTATAACAGGGGACAGTGAGTTGGAACAAGGTAGTAATCATGAAAAGTTTTCAAAGAATATGAACAAAGACAATGTATCAAGCATGTTTTCCAAGCATGATAGGGGAAGCAAACAAAACATTCACCAAGGTTGATAGGTCAATAACCAAGGGTGAATAGAGCAAAGGCATAACAAAAAGTGTTGTCTTTGAACAAGAATTGAGAAGTGAGGGACAACCTTGTGTGTTTTCCATCCTACAACTTTTTTGTGCATCTTGTGTTCCAAACGTATTACGATATTGAAATGGAATGTTTGTTGCAAGTAAGGGTTGTTATAAAATATGAAGGTGAACTTCAATACATTGTGTTGTTACATCTGCATAATAGTAAGTGTTGTCTTTGAAAAAGAATTGAGAAGTGAGTGACAACCCTATTTTTTTTCCATCCTGCAACTTTTTTGTGTATCTTATGTTCCAAACATATTACGATATTGAAATAGAATGTTTGTTGCAAGTAAGGGTTGTTATAAAATATGAAGGTGAACTTCAATACATTGTGTTGTTACAATCTGCATAATAGTAAGTGTTTTCTTTGAACAAGAATTGAGAAGTGAGTGACAACCTTGTGTGTTTTCCATCCTACAACTTTTATGTGAATCTTGTGTTCCAAACATATTACGATATTGAAATGGAATGTTTACTGCAAGGTTTGTTATAAAATATGAAGGTGAACTTCAATACATTGTGTTGTTATAGTCTGCATAATAGTAAGTGTTGTCATTGTAAAAGAATTGAGAAGTGTGTGACAACCCTGTGTGTTTTCCATCTTGCAAATTTTTTGTGCATCTTGTGTTCTAAATGTATTACGATATTGAAATGGAATGTTTGCTGAAAGTAAGGGTTGTTATAAAATATGAAGTTGAACTTCAATACATTGTTTTGTTACAGTCTCTAGAACATAAAGTGCTCATTGCATGTGCTTACATTTGTAAGTAAGTTGGCATAAATAATAAGACTTGAGGTGGCATTTCCTACCATTATTTGTTTCCATTTGACATTATTTGAGACAATAGTGTTTTCCAACAATACAATAAATAAATCTATACTATATATTTTTTCCATATGTACCTACATTTTCCTAATGCACCTAATGCATCATCATCATGTTCCATTATATCATCCTGCATAATTATAGTTCTAATGAAATAAGTTTCTCTTTTGACATGAAGTTAATTTGACAACATATATCATTCATCCATTTTAACCATATCGCATATCCCTTTCCTTCATCTATCCTCGTTCTACTAAATAATGTGTTATGTTAGTTACATTACATCCTTGTAAGATACCGTAATAAAGAAGATACAACCATGCAATATAGAATCATACATTTTTGGAGCCCATGAAACAAAAAGTTTTCATAACAAAGTAATTGACATAAGACAGTGTATTTTTCAACACTGCAAATAATGTGAGCATTCTATTTTTCCAATGACATGAAAAAAGGAAATGTCATTTTTACTCAACCAATTAGTTATAAAATTTCAAAGTGGACTTCATCACATTTTTGGAGCGTATAAAATAAAAAAAAAATCATGACAAAATAACTGACAGGACATGGTGTTTTTTCCAACAATGCAAGTATTTTATTTGTTCCACTCACAAGGAAAAAGGAAATATTCCATTTTCACTCTAGCCAAGAGTTTTTCTAAAATATGAAAGTGGACTTCAATTCAGTTTTGGAGCATGATAAATAAGCTTTTCATAAGGAAATAATTGATAGGGGGTAGTGTGTTTTCCACTACTGAAAGCAATGCAAGCATTTTATGTGTTCCAATCACATGAAAAAAGGAAATATTTCATTTCCACTCTACCAAATAGTCATTCTAAAAATTAAAAGTGGACTTCATTTCATTTTGGGAGAGTATGAAATAAAGACTTTTCATAAGCAAATAACTGGCAGGGGACAGTGTGTTTTCTAACACTGCAAAAAATGCAAGCATTTTATTTGTTCCAATCACATGAATAAGGGAAATCTGCCATCTCCACTCTACCAAATAGTTGTTCTAAAAATTCAAAGTGGACTTCATTACATGCTTGGTCATAAAAAACCAAATACTTATCATAAGGAAATAACTGACAGGGGATAGTGTGTTTTCCAACATTGCAAACAATGCTAGCATTTAATTTGTTCCAATCACATGGAAAAAGGAAATATGTCATTTTCACTCAACAAAATACTTGTTCTAAATATTTCACATTGTTGATAATGTAATTATATAGGGCCATGAAAATTTTGATATGAAATGGATAACAAAATAGTGTTCAAACATATGAAAATAGTATATTTGTTCACCATAATTGTTCAATAATCAAATAATTACAAAGGGCCATGAAAATTCCAATATCAATGTATAACAACATAGTGTTCAAACATATGAAAATGGTATATCTCTACACCATAATTGTTCAATAATCAAATAATGAAACCCACAATGCAAAATGAGTATTGTGAGAATGTCTCATCATATCCTACGCTACCTATTCTTTGCAATTGAGTTCGTGCCTGCATAATATAGGGCACGTTTCTTACGGTTGTGTATTTCGGGAGGGGTGATTCCAATTCCACGAACCCTCACAGATGATGAATGTGAAACAACAAATTCATTCATAGGTTGTTATTTTTCCTTGGTACTTTGAACACCTTCACCCTATAACAAACAATTTGAACAATTAACGTATGGGTGGAAACAATATAAGTTAGTATGATATATACAGCAACATATCGTTTATATGTACCTCTAGAAGAGAATGCTTCAACTTGGAGAGCTTCCATACCACGAAGCCACCCATGCACTCTTCGACAATCTTTATGCCATGAAATGGAAAAGGCAATGCGTGGTCACCAACAATGGCCTCAACAATGTTGACTCTCACACAATTTTTTGGGTGCATAAAGTCGTGGGTTTTACCATTTTTTTTAACAAGATGTACAATTCCTTTTGAAACCCATTTACGCTACCTCCAAAGATCAACATCACTAATCTTAAAAGTGATGCCCTTGAACTCTATCATTTGTTCATCAATAGGATTTGGTTGTAATGGAAACATCATTGATGTGAATCATAATTCAAGACATATTAAAGAATTCATAAATAAATAATAATAGAAGCATGGAAGTGTGTTGGGTTTGTTACCAATATAGATGGCATGCTGCTACTCTCCCGGTCCCCATGTCCATCTTTATTGCCATATCCCCTTTCTAGGCCAGTGCTCTCCTCATCCCCATGTCCATCTTTATTACCCTCTCCCACTTGAAAACTAGTGCTCTCCCCATCCCCATGTCCATCTCTATTACCCTGTCCCACATTCAGGGTAGTGCTCTCCCCATCCCCATGTCCATCTCTATTACCCTATTCCACTTCTAGGCCAGTGTTCTCCCCATCCTGATGTCCATCTCTATTACCCTGTCCCACTTGCAGGCTAGTGCTCTCCTTGTCCCCATGTCCATCTTTGTTACCCTCTTCCACTTGCAGGCCATTTCTCTCCCCATTCCCATGTCCATCTTTGTTACCCTGTTGCACTTGCAGGCTAGTGCTCTCCCCATCCCCATGTCCATCTCTATTACCATGTCCCACTTGTAGGCCAGTGCTCTCCCCATCCCCATGTCCATATTTATTTCCCTGCCCCACTTTCAAGCCAATGCTCTCCCCATCTGCATGTCCATCTCTACTATCCTCTCCCATTTCAATTATAACCAAATGGCCAATTTGGTCAAGGCCAACACTCTATTGTTCATCCTTGCCTTGTAATAGCAGGAATTCAAATGTCACTTCAAATTCAGTTGCATGCAACCAATTCATTGAAATAATCAAAAGAAACATTAAATAGAAGAATTAGAATTCACCATTTCTTCTAGTTTCTCCATGTCAAAGAACCTTGAAACTTTTGACCATGTACATTCATGCTTCTTCTTCTTCTTCTCAATGTTAGAAGGTGGGTTGGGAGGAACATCATCTTGTTCTTCCATGGGCACTACATCATCTTCAAAATCAACAATTCCATATTCAAGAGCAGCACTTTGTTGTTCATTATTGCCCTGTAATAGAAGCAATTGAAACATCAAATGAAATTTAGAGGCATGCAACCAATTCGTTGAAATAATGAAAAGAAACATTAAATAGAAGATTTTGAAATCATTGTTTGTTTTCATTTCTTCTTGAGAGGGCGAGAGGAAACCTTTGACCATCTATGCTCCTTATTCTTCTTCTCCTCAATGTTAGACAATGGGTTGGGAGGAACAACATCATCTTTTTCTTCCATGGGCTCTACTTCATCTTCCAAATCAAGAGTACCCTATTCGAGGGCAGGACTCCATTGTTCATCGTTTCGTAATAGTAGGAATTGAAACGTCACATCAAATTCAAATGCATACAACCAATTCATTGAAATAATCAAAATAAACATTAAATAGAAGATTTCAAAATCATTTTTTTTCTCATTTCTTCTTGTGAGGGTGTGAGGAAACTTTAAACCATATATGCTCCTTCTTCTTCTCAATGTTAGATGACGCGTTGAGAGGAACAACATCTTCTTCTTCTTCCATGGGAACTACTTCATCTTCCAAATCAATAGTACCCTATTTGAGGGCAACACTCCATCGTTCATCGTTTCCTTGTAATAGCAGGAATTGAAATGTCACATTAAATTCAAATCCATGCAACCAATTCATTGAAATAATCAAAACAAACATCAAATAGAAGATTTTGAAATCATCATTTGTTCTTGTTTCTTCTTGTGAGGGCATGAGGAAACTTTAAACTATACATGCTTCTTCTTCTTCTCAAACAAGGGGTTGGGAGGAACAACATCATCTTGTGCTTCCATGGGCACTACTTCATCTTCCAATACAACAATTACTTTCTCGAGGGCAGAACTTCATTGTTCATCCTTGTCATGTAATAGCAGGAATTGAAACGTCACATCAAATTCAGATGCATGCAACCAATTCATTCAAATAATCAAAACAAACATTAAACAGAAGATTTTGAGATCACTGTTTGTTCTCATTTCTTCTTCTGAGGGTGCCTTGAAAATTTTGACCATGTACAATGCTTCTTCTAAATGTTAAACATCGGGTTGGTAGGAACAGCATCATCTTTTCCTTTTGTAGGCACAACATCCTCTATCAGATGAACACTACTCTTCTAGGCAGCAAGAACCACTTCTCGACCATCACCCAGTCATTTCATGTAAGTTAACGTTAAGTGAAACTTGTATGCATCAGAACAAAAATAATGAACCAACCAAAATTTAGATTTAACAATTCAATTTGATATTACCATTGTTCCCTTTCTCTTTCTCTCCTGCAATTTTAATATTTTTTGCCTTCTCTGCTCCTTCTCCTCACTGTTGTATAATGTTATTTGCTTCTTTGAACCTCATCCTTTCCTTCCTGGGGAATTAGATGGAATTTATGTTTCTTCTACTTTATACAGACCCTTTCAATAACACGCCTTCACTATAGATTCAATCATATATTTAGTTGGTACTCCATATTTTCCACCTTCTTTTGAAGGTACTCTTTCAATTTCTCAGAGGGGGAGGGGGGTTTTTTGGCTCCCGATGCAGTTAGGCCATGCTTTGGTGCCGTGACAATAGGAAGGTGGTGATGTTGAATCCTATGCATGTTGAACAATATCCAATCATGATATTTTCTTGTGCATTCTTCTACAATATACTAATATATGTATCTAGCATTCTCCACTTCTCTTTTGTATTCAGCAGCAACTTGCACAACAAATTCAAAAAAGAAAATCATTTAATATATATGATATTAAAATAATTTGAATGCACAACATATACACACAGCCAAATGATGTAATAATTGAGTTATTATATCTAGCTTCTCATCCACCACATCACCTAGTGCTTCATTGGGTCCCTCCCCATCCTTAGGGTCTCCCTTTGCATGCTCTTCCTTGTTGTCATAGACTATGGCAAGAGTGTGGTGGCTTCCTTGATTATCGTCCTGATTCAAAGGAATGGTATATGCCAAAATTAGCATATTTTTAATAGACCTAATATTTTCTAACTAAATTTGTAAAGCATTCTTATTGACGCATTGGAAGTATAGGGAAATTGGAAGTTTACAATTAATTATTGAACGCGTCGTTGCCTCGACGTTCAACATTTTCATAAAACCAGGGGACTTCCTTTGTACCACGGTTGCTTCCTCTTGATTAAAACATTCCCACTTTCCAGTCAACATCATAACCACTTATGAGAGATTAAAATTATACATTTGATTGCATCTTGTAATTAATAGATCTTACCTGCATGTTTGTGGAACACAACCGTCCCGAAGATGATGTGCCACGACACACCCTCTTAGGCATGTCGTCCACCTCAATGACATTCTTCATTGTACGAAGCACTTTCCCTTTTATAGCACACATCCTTGGTTTGTTGTAAACTATAAAATAGTTTCAAGTGTTATGGACAGTTAAAGTTCCAAAATTTATTGCACCATTTGTAGTAAGCAAGCATATCTTTTTTCAATCATAAGAGGAATTTGAAACGCATATTTTACTCTACTTGATACTCATGATAAATTTTGAAGGTGCTTTTCATTACATTCTTTCTATCTAAATAAAAAATGGTTTTCAATACATTCCTACTGTCAACAAAATTGCAGGTTGGAAAAGAGATGGTGTTATGAAACCTACAACCCACTTAGTGTTGTAAAACACTATACAAGTAACCCAGTGTATTTTCCAACTTGCAATTATTTTGTGCATTTATTTTTTTTCAATCACATGAAGATATTGAATTGCAATTTATACCATAACTAACAGTTGTAAATTTTGGAGGTTCCTTTTATTACATTTGTACTATCTAAATAAGAAAAGATTTTCAAAACATTCAAACTGTTATGTGAAATTTTAGGTTGGAAAACACTAGGTGTTATAAATCCTGCAACCCACATACTGTTCTAAAACCCTTTACAAGTAACCAACCTATTGGCTACTTTCCCCTCACCTCAATTTGGTATGTTTTTTTATTGTCTTGAGAACATTTTTCTTTCTCGATATCAATAATGTAATGAAATCAAAAAACACGAGGCATTAAGAAACCTGCAGTTGAATGTATCTTGCACCTACAAGTCCTCCCCATCCTCTCAAATGTTTGGATTTAAACATGAATAATGAAACAACTGACAACCCACATTGTGTTTTCCAATCTACTATTATTTTGTGCATTTTTGTTTTCAATTGTATGAAGAAATTCAAATATAATTTATACTGTAACTAAGAGATATTATATATTTTGAAGGTGAACTACATTACATTATTACTGTGTACGAATCAAAAGAATTCCAAGACAAACTGTCAATATAATTGCAGTTAGAGGATACATAAAAATATCCAAATTCACGTGAGGTGTGACAAACCAATTGGGTTCTTACTGTGTAAGTAACCAAAATGTTGTCATTACATTCATATTGTTTATGTGTGTTGACCTTGTTCCACAAAAACGTCAACCTCTCAATGCTCAATACAAGTGTCAAATAAGATGCACGGTAGGTGGTTAAACCATATCATGAATCACACGAACATCAGTGACTAAGGGGTGGAAGTGCCAAGCTTCCAACAATCCCCCCCTACTAGCACAACCATAGGATTGGAACCCACGACCAGACTCTAATACCAATTATACTAAAACTCGTCATCAAAACTGATAGTAACCTCTACAAAAACATGATAACATTTCATGACAATTGGGAAACTTTGAAGAATACCTTTCTCATTCCCAAAACATGCACTTCTCTCCATCATACATCGATGACACCTTTTGACATCATGGACCTCAATGGATCAGATTGTGGAAGAGGTGGTGATGTGTGTTGGAGAGAAGAGCTTGTTTTGCAAATATTGCAAAGTTGCTCCAAAGATTCCCAGTTGTCATGGAATGTTGTCATGTCTTTATAGAGCTCTTATCTAACGCTTATATTAGGCATTGATAGATCAACCTTTACATATAATGGCAAGGCCAACAATGCATAATTTTGGGTTGGAAAACACTGGGTGTTATTAAACCTACAAACCAAATACCATTTACAAAACCTTCACAAGTAACATTTGAATTCATTACTCACCCCTCAGTATGCCTTTATATATCTCACACTTGCAACTCCACCCTAGCATGCTCTCAAACCTTCAGCTTTCAATGTGCAAAATGAAAGAACTCACAACACATAGTGTTTTCCAACCTCCAATTATTTTCCGCAATACGCTATCCCATCATGTGGTGTATGTATTTTTGTATATTTTAATGCATTTTTGTATGTTATGATTCTAGGGAGAATAGCCACGTCCAATTGCAAGGAAGAAGCTAATCTCCCTACAAAATATAGTAAAATCAAGCTATCCCTGAAAAAAACATGTCTTTGACATGATAACATAATCAGACATGTCTTGTCCCTAAAGAAGGGACATATATTATCATGTGTAAGCCATGTTGCAAGGAGATCACCTTCTGCAATTGGGACGAGGCTATTCTCCCTAAAAAAACACATGTTGCATGCATCGTAGCAGTCATCATGTTTTAAAAATCATATTTTGGAATGGATAAAAAGCCCAAAACATGGCATTCGAAACCATTATTTGAAAATAGCAAAAAGCCCAAACGAGGTCCCATTTTCGCTGCCATTTTCCATAGCAACGTTTTTCAGGTTGGGGTGATCCCATAATAGTGGTTTACAATTTTTGGCCAAACGGGACACTGAAATTATTATTTTTAACTAAATCTTCACATTCGGGCACCTATAGCGGCTAAACTGTGAGGAATTTGAAGGTGGTGCAAACTAAAGTCTCATCAAATTTTGTCTGTAGATTCTAAAAATATTTTTTTCAACATTTTTGGAATCAAATTGCACTTCTTTTCTTATCTCCCACAAAAATTGATTTTTTCCAGAAAACAACATTTTTAAAAAGTGGCGTACACCATATAACGCATAACTTTTTTTTCATGAAGGATAAAATTCTAATTCTTTCAAATTTAGATTTGTAACTCTGATATCTAGTGCTTCCACATGGTTAGATAGTTTTTTATTGAATATTTTTTTGCTTAATCAAGTTTCATAGTCAAACGGATTACAATTCAGACATAGCGCAACCGTATAACGCGTAACTTTTTTTGTATATGTCAAAATTTAATTTATTTATTTTTGTTCGATCAAGGACTTCAATATATGGTGCACTCATATTTTTAATTTTTTTTATAATCTTCTATTTTTCCACATGTGAAGAACAAAGAAATTCATTTTTGATGAAAACCTATGTTTAATAAACTTAAAAACAAATACATAACAAAACCAAAACATATTAAAATTATATTCATTGGATAGCTTGTTTTGAGGAATACCATAATCATTTGAAATAAATTTTAAATGAATTCATTTGATCCCCAAAGCTAAATCAAAGTGATTTTTATCAGCATTTTGATAGGTGTAAAGGAGATGCATTTATAGGTATGGTTTAAAACTAGCGAGGTTCTATCCAAGGGGTTTGATCTAAGGTGATTTGATCAAACCCTCTTCAATTGGAATCCTTAAAATGGAACTTTTTAAGGTTTAAATTATTATATTTTCTAAAAATATGTGATTTCAGCTAAAATTCGTTCCTCTCAAGAATTGTAAACCACTATTATGACAGCACCCGTTGCTAGAGAGCAATGAGAATGAGTTACAGGCGTTCAAAGGTTGAAGCAGTGCATCCACCCTCCGCATGAAAATGCATTTGACATGTGCAGGTAGCTAGCTAGTTAGCAGGTATGTTTATCTACCAACCATATATGCCATTTTCCCATTCTACCTAGGAACTATGAAGAAATGAATGGCTATTTCTTGCGAAGATGGGTTTTCATTGACATGAAAACTAAGGGTTTTCCTTGGGAAAAGGGGTTTTCATTTGAAATGCAAAGTTGTTTACGTATTTTTGTGTTGAGGGTTTTTTAATTTTGTGATTGCCAAATGAAATAACTAACAACCCATTATGGAAATATGAGTGAAATAACCGAATAACATTTAGAGAAATCAGAAACCATGCAGAATATATAAGAGTTTTGTTTTGTTATGCTCCAAGAATGTAATGAATTCCACTTTCAAATTTTTGAACAACTCTTTGCTACAGTCCAAATTTCATTTCACTTTCTTCATCTAATTGTAAGAAAATGCCTTGACGAAAAAGAAGGCCAGATAGACAAATCACACTAACAGAAAGACTTGATGGTCAGATGTTAACTCCAACCTGTCATTGCTTGTCCCATCGCCGAGAAAATGTGTTAGTGTCAATAGTTTTCAAAATCATTTTTCGGAATGGACAAAAACCCAAAAAAATATGGCATTCTAAACCATTATTTGCAAATAGCAAAATGAGGTGCCAAGAATGTAATGAAATTGGAAAACAGTAGGTATTATGAAACTTGCAATGCACAGTGTTGTTATACATTGTTTGTACTATTGAAAAACACACTGTCCCATGTGAGTTAGCTCGTTATGAAGATTTTTGTTTCGTTATGCTCAAAGAATGTAATGAAGTCCACTTTCAAATTTTTGCACAACTCTTTGTTGCGGTCCAAATGTCATTTCACTTTATTTGTCTGATTGGAACAAATAAAATGCTCGCATTATTTGTAGTGTTGGAAAACACACTGTCTCCTCTCAATTGCAGAAGGTTTTACAACACTATATGCATTGCTTGTTTCTTAACACCTAGGGTTTTCCAACATGCATTTTTATAAAACGTAAAGAATGTCTACAAAATATTTTGTAATATAGATAGTTTGAATGTATTGAAAATCCCTCTCAAAATTTGTAAGGACTTTTAATTTAGGCAAAAAATGCATTTAAATTTTACATGATTGAAAAAAAAAGTGCACAAAATAATTGTAACTTGGAAAACACATTGGTGGCTTTTAGTTATTTGAATCTCCTTGTTTAAATGTAAAGGGTTGCCCCACAATGGGTTTCTTGCTTCTTAACACGTAAGGTATTGCAACATGGAGTTTTACAAAATAGTATGAATGTCTTCAAAATCACACCTTCCATTGTTGTGTTTAAATTTTGGATGATTGAAAAAAAAAGTGCACAAAATAGTTATATTTTGGAAAACACAATGTGGGTTTTTAGATGTTTGAATCTCCTTGTTTGAATATAAGGGGTTGTCTCACATTGAGTTGCTTGCTTCTTAACACGTACAATTTTGCAACATGGAATGTTATAAAACAGTATGAATGTCTTCAAAATTACACCTTCCATTGTTGTGTTTAAATTTCAAGTATATAACAAATTGTGTGCTTCATAACACACTGCATTTGTGAACCTCCACATCACAACACACCCAATCCCTTCTAATTTTTAAACCCGTATATGTAGGTGTGCATTACAAATAGCAAGAACACTAATTTCTAGTCGTTATTGGCAATAATGAATAAACTTGTTGAAAGTGATGAACATTGTGTAGTGCATGTTAGAAAACACAATGTGTTTTGAATCCTTCCTTTACTTATACCCAACCTTTCTCTTGAAATGTCGATATACAAACGTATAGATGGTGTTCTATTTTATCAAATAGCACATCTCTCAATTGAAGAGGACTCTATTAACCGTCAATACATAGTGTGCTTCATAGTACACACTTCATTCTGTTTTGTAACAATTCATGTTAGAAAACCCTAGGTGTTAAGAAACAAGCAACCCAAATAGTGTTGTAAAACCCTCTGCAACACTATTGGTTAGTACCCCTCACCTCAATTTGGTCAATTTTCTCCTCTAACTCCTCCACATGCACTCCAACCTTTAGCTTTCAATGTGCTGACTAGAAACTCATCATTTTTTCACCCTTCTTTCTCAAAACCAAAATTACACACGTCAGTTTGCCTCCAATTTTCTCATGCTAGAAAAAAGCTCTAAAAGAGAAACTTCACGAGCACGTCAGGGAACCCAGTTTTATCTGTTGGAAAGAGATGGGAAAACCAACTTGACGATGTCGTTAACTCCTACCTACCATTTCCCGGATGTTTCGTCTTGTCTGTCGATTTCGTCACTTTTTGTTTCCATGTATGTTGTTATGTATGTTTTCATTTATTATTTTATGTGTTTTTTTATGTACATAGGTGCATCTTTTTGGCATAAGCATCTGCACAATTAACAACACATTATGTTTCTAAACCTCCAAAATGGGCAACAAGGAAAACTCATATTTCTAAAGAGGCTTTTAAATTACAAAAAAAAATATGTTTACAAAACTTTTGCATTGTCTTACAGAACAACAATTCCATTACAAAATTTGGAAAGCCTAATGGCCATTTTTGTGTTATTACGACCTCACCTTTGCAGTTTGTATGGTATATTATACTGAGTAAAAACAATTACAATAACAATGTTCCTTATTCACAACCTTAAGAAACCCAACTATGCAACAAAGCTTCACAACTAAAAAAAGGTACATGATCTAAAAGGAGAGTTACTCTAATGTAAAATCAAAAATATTATGTTCTTTTTGAAATATATCTGATCTAATTACCAAGGATCCAAAGATTCTTGTTCTATTTTGGGAGATAAATGATATTGATGTAGTGTTGTAGAAATCATCATAAAATTAACACAAATCAATTATGACAAGGATAATTAAAAGGATGCAGTATCACCCTTCATTAATGCTTTAAACATTTCCCATGCAACACTTGCACTTCAATGAGGAAACATTATTCACATAAAACTTTGGGATATAATAAACACACAATAATGTAACATTTATTTTATTTAAATTAAAGTGCAAATTGTTTGCATTCCCCACAATAAGCATCTCATTCATATATAAATCAGAACTTCTAAATGCAAAAGAAATTTTGGAAATTTAACTATCCAGTACACTTGCAATTCAAGCTATGATAGCTAGAATCACATGTATTTAGTGAAAAAGCTTCACATCTCCTAAAGCATCCTTCTCAATCTACTTGACCTTGTTTTGTTCAATTTTGTTTCCTCACCTATATCAACCACTTGGAAGAAAGACAAGTGTTACCAATAGATTAAATTGGAAAATTAAAGACATTTGGTGCTACAAAGAATTCACTTCATTCCAAACTTCACTGATATTGGATTATATGTTGTGTTGACTGTAACATGCCAGCTTGTACAAACAATAAACAAACATATTAATCTGTATAATGGGAATTTAATTTCCAATTTAACCTATCGCTAACACTAGTAATATATATCAGCAATTATATCTGCCATTTTTTCATTCTGCTAGAATTGTCAAGCAATGAATGTTCATTTGAATATATCTCAAACTCATCTTTCCTGGCATATGAAAGAAACCATCACTTGCATAATCAATAAGCGAAAACAAGACACACAAGAAAGATACCATGCACCACTGTCAAACTTTTGTTTATATCATTACTTGTATAGGTAACCAAAAAAATATAGATTATTGCAAGACACATTGGTTGCAAAGCACAGTGTGCATTGGCTATTCAAGAATAAAGGTTAAGAAGTCAATGAAAACCTTGGTGATCACCTTGATTGACCAAAAAATAGCAAGCGATCACATTGGTTAAATATGATAATGCATAAATTAATTACATGTTGGATAACACTTTGTGTTTTAATCTCCATGCTCAAACCTAAAGGGTGAAGAGCACAAGGAGGAGTTGCATGTGGGGAAACCACAAAACTTACCAGATTTAGGTCAGGGTGACTAAGAAATTGGGTTGCTACTTGTAAATGATTTTAGAACAATATGTGGGTTGCAGCTTGTATAACACCCAGTGTTTCCCAACCTGAAACTTTAGAAAATAGTAAGAATGTATTCAAAACCTTTTGTGATCAATGTCGTAAGAACCCAATTGGTTTGTCACCCCTCGGCTCGATTTCATTACACACCCAATGTTTTCCAACATGTAGTTATATATAGACAGTAAGAACATAATGAAAAAAAAAAATTAGTACACAACTTAAGAATGTAATGAGATGCAGCTAATCTATACACAAAATGCACCTATGTACATACAAAAATGCATGAAACCATACTTAGAAACATACATAACATGATGAGATGGAATAATGGGGGGCCCACCACACAAGGGATAAAAGTGAAGAAACTGACATACGGGAGAAAACATTAGAGAAATGGTAGGAAGGAGATAACGACACCGTCAGTTCAATTAACCCACCTCATATCGGCTGATAAAACTAGGCCCCATGGCTTGCGCAAGCATGGGGAGGAGTTGCAGGTGGGGAATACAAAAAACATACCAAATTGAGGTGAGTGGTGACTAAGCATTTGGGTTGCTACTTGTAAAGGGTTTTAAAACTGTATGTGGGTTGTCAGTTTTATAGCACCTAGTGTTTTTCCAACCAGGAGTTTTAGAAAATAGTAAAAATGTAATCAAAACATTTTCTGATTAATGCAGTAACAACCCAATTGGTTTGTGACCTCTCACCTCAATTTGATTACACACCCAGTGTTTTCCAACATGAAGTTAGATATAGACCATATGAACGTAATAAAAAAGATTTGTTTAGTACACAATAATAATGTAATGAAGATCACCTTTGAAATTTATGCAAACCACATTGAATGAAATAGATAAAAGATAATATATTGAGTGAAGAGATTCTCTCTACTATTTATAAGTCGAGGAAGGTGCATGTGCAATATGCGCAATCCGAAAATGGCAATGCAAAACTCGACCAGCAAGTAGTAGATAGTATGAAATCAATCTGCTCTAAAAACAATTGAAAAGAAGAAAACCAAACTGAATGAGATAGCTAATGTATTGAATGAAGAGATTGTTCCTCCTCTTTAGAATTTGACGAACGAGCATGTGCACTATGTGAAATGGGAAAATGGAAATGCAGAAGTGGAGGCAACAAGTACTAGAATGCATGGAATGAAAATGAATCTTCTCTAAAAACACTTGAAAAGAAGCAGAGTAGTATGAATGAGATACATAATGTACTGACTGAAAATATCCTCCATGCTCTTGAGAAGTCGAGGAAGGTGCATGCACAATGTAAGCAAAGGGAAAATGGAAATGCACAAGTGGACAAACTGAAGAGGTTTTGTATTGCACGAAAATTTTTGTAGGAAAATAAATTCAGAGATGTTGTATACACCTAAAAACGGTCATCACCTTTGATTAATTAAATACTAGCTATTTGATTAATATTCCAACTACATATAAATAAATGCTCAATTTATTTATATTGTTCATTTTCTAAATTCTCCAAATCTAAAACATATTCTTCTAAATTAATTAAATAAACAAGGTTCCCTAAACTGGTTTTATTTAATTATCTTCACTAAATCCAATTAGGAATTAGAGCACATTTCTACAACTTCTTGTGTCGCCTCATCAAGGTCACATGAAAATAAATAACTCTAATTTTTAAATGGAATTATCCTCAACTCATTTCAAAAAGCACATGCTTCATTTCCTCCCACACTTCCACTAATTTTGGAGCACATGACTTATTCTTCCCACACTTCCACCCACTTTTGGAGCACATGATTTATTATTCCCACACTTCCACCAATTTTGGAAGCTCATGGTCTTCTCTTCACACACTTGAATCTTCCATCCAAATGGCATGTTTCCCATTGGTCAAGAGATTCTTCCACACACATGGCATGTTGCCTTTGGTCAAGGGGACAACATCTTGATTCTCTTCATCTTCACCATCTATTCTTCTTATTTGATTTGGACAGTTGATTATTACCACCTCACTATATTCTTGGAAAAGGCTATAAATACAACCCTTGGGCCTTGTATTTGATATCCACATTTGAAGTAGAGTTATTATGCAGATTTCTCATTGGAGCTTGGATCATTCTTGGAGTCTTATAGATAGTTTCCATATCATGTTTTGCATCATGTTTACATCTTAGATTAACATATTGCATCATAGTTGCATTTTATGTCCTGTTGATGGTGTTTTCTGCACAGCAACAACTCAAACAGAAAATGATATTCTATCCCTCTTGAACGGTAATTTTCAACAAGTTACTGAAAATCACCCCAAGGTCTATCAGGTGTTAGGTCATGACAATGCATAAACAACTCAGATAATATGTGGAAATGCTGGTAATCACAATCGGACCTTACTACAAGCAAACTGTATCTCTCCAATTCATCAGATTTTGCAATATTGTGATCTTAAATCCTAGATCTAACCAAGTAATAAAGAAACAGCAAAAGATGAGGGCGCAATAGATGTAATGAAATCTAAACTATTTCCAAGATGAAAAATGAAAATGATAAATACCTGGAACGGACCAATCTCAAATAACCAATTCCTGTTTAACCCACAATGCAATATTACAAGAAAGGTGCAATCTTCTAAGGCATACAGATTTTCAAATCATAGACATTCATTCATAATTGAACTAAGCACAAATAGATGTATGGTCCAGGTTGACTTCACCGGCCTACTACAATCAGATAGTTACTAGGAGTATAGACCAGAGATTGCTACAAACATTCCAAGGATGAAACCATAAACATTATTCACCAAACTAATCTAGTTCTGAATTTAACATCAAATCTTATATCTTCAAGCAATTTCAAAAGATGGAATAACAGGAACCATGCAAGATAAACTAACACAAAAGAATTCACCAGAGAAACCACAATGCCTTCAATTGTATTATATCACCAAAATATAGCAACAATTCCATTGTTCTGTGTTACAGCATTTGCTCCAAAGAACTAACTACTATCTCTACTACAAAATGCCCTAGCTCTTTCTTAGTCTAGCTTGTCTCTATTATCTGTCTAACTAACTCCTTACAAACGAGGTAGGAATGCAATTTATAGAGAATCCTCAAACATGTCAGCCCAGCCAAACATTTACAAAATAAAATAGCCAAAACAAGTCAGCCTCAGGAATTTCAAAATAAGGCACATACTAAATGTCGATACATCATCAAGGTCGGCCAAAACACATTCCTCAATGCAGCCCGAATCAACACATGCCCTATAATAATAGCGAAGCACAAATCTCAAAATTGGCATTAATTGTCGCCTCCCTTATCCTTATTTTGATCCAATGACTCATGAACCTTCAAAAACACCCTATCCAACTCAGCAACAAGTGGCAAGGGTAGGATTTTGAGCCGACATTCAATTGATCCAGTTTCTTCCCTTGACCGCTAGACCGTTGTATCCCAATCACCCCTATATGCTAAGTACTTATCCACCACATCCAGATAAGTAGCCGCATCATCCAATTGGTGCCTTGTCATAGATTTTTCAACATCAGGGGCATAGACATCATGCCACCATTCCCTCAATTGTTCCAAACTCAGGTATTTAGGGGCGATCTTCCTTCTACCAATCATTATTTCAAAAAAGGTGATGCATCCATCATAAACACCAGCTAGATTACCATCCATCTGCTTCTTTTGTTTTAGATCTTCTTGATGGCCTTCTGTCAGATTTGAAAGGCCTCGAACCATTCCCAAGGCTCATTAACCCTAGATGAAGTAAGGATTCCATCAACAACCAACTGATTCTTACCATACCCCATGATTTCTTTGGTTTTCTGCAATAAGAGATCAGTATCCTCCTTGTCCTGAGATAACACATGCTCTAATAAATCCTTAGCCCTTATTGCATCCTTTTCAATTGAAAGAATTTCCTTTATTGCATCATCTCCCTTGGTCTGTACCTCCTTCAACCAATCTATTGTAGTCGTGGTAGAAGCCTTTATCTTTTCTATTTCAGAGATGGTCTCCTTCAGCAAGAAACTAGCAGTAGCAAAAGAGGATGGGTGAAAAGACTGTAAAGGCTTCATTAAATCTTCCAAACATTTGCTAAGCCTTTCATTTTCCTTCTTTAGCTCATGCTTAGACTGTGTTTCCTTCCTCAATCTACCAATGATCACTGCACTAGACCCCTCATATTCTTCAATATCTTGCTCCATATAAGTGAGCAAAAGATTGATAGTTTGTACATTATAATCCTTCCCGATGAACTCATCTCTACTTTTATCAACCGCAGGGGTAGCAATATGAATAACCCTGTTACTATCTTCGTCTCTTTCAATCTTGGAAACCACCTTGGCTTCCTTCTTCTTCTTACCCTTTCCAATCTTGGCCAACATCTCATCCCAGTTGAGAGAAGTGTCCTCAACAATGACCTGTTTCCTTCTGATCTCTTTATCTAGCCAATCCGGAACAGCAGGATCCACCCGGATTTCATCCTTCCTAAGCTCTTCATGCTGCTCCACCCTCTCATCCCTTTCCTTTTTAGGAGATTGATCATCTTTATTTTCCAATTCTGGTTCTTCTTCTTGCAGGGGTGATGGAGTCTTAACAAGGACATCTTCCTTCTCATGGGATCTATTGTCTTTGCTATTTGTAGGAGAATCCTCATACTGTACTAACGGAGAAGGATGCATTTCCACATCTCCAACCTCAAGCTTAGCAACTACACCATAAAGTTCTCCATCCTTAAACGGTTCTGCTTCCTCACTAGTCTCATGCTCTTCATGAGTTGTTTGCTCAGGTATTCCCAATGAAGGAGAGGTATCCCTCTGTTGTTCCACAGTGGATGCCATTGGAGGAGGATCTACCTATTGCATAGTCTACTTGGGAGAGGGAGTTCTTGACCTTCTTGAATAAACCTGGGTTTTCTCTCCTGAGCTCTCCACATCAACCACATGAGGATCCACCTTGTCTTTAGAAGTTTCCTGATCTTTCTTCTTAGAATCCCTGGTTGTCCTTGTCCTTTTTGGCTCTGGAGGAGTGTCTTCTTTCTCTGCTTTCTCAAGTTCTTCCTCTTCTGTAGACTTACCTATTTTTACAGTATGGCTTCTCTTCTTTCCCCTAGGTTTTCTTTTCTTTTCAGGCTCACTCTCCTTAGGGCCTCTGATTTTAATCTTGAAAGGTGAGCATACCTTAGCTTTACCTGCAGAATCATTCTCACCTGACTTCTCCGAGGTAGAATGAGCATTTAAATTTCCCATCAGATTGAAAGTATTGGGTACCTTCTTGCTCTCCGATTCCCATACCTTATGTTTTAGCCAGGACTTGGTACATTTCATAATGGGAGCCATCATTTCCTCCAGCTCAGTTATTTCCTTTTCTGACCAATTTATATCTACAATGGGCCTGTCCTTGACTGATTCATATGCATGATCCTATACTAAATTTTCATCATCTTCCAATTGATCAGGAATCAACTTGACATTGTACATTCTAATCACATCAGCTGGAAGCTGAGAATACCTTTTCTTTCTCACCTCAAAGTCATCCTTGCTATTCGCCTAGTAGGACTCCTCTAGATCATCCTTGTGGTGATATTCTTTGGTAGCTTTCTTTTGTGCTTCACCAGTAATATCAAAGCTTGCCCTATTAGAATGGAAAGAGAAACCATAAGTACTCAATTCCTCCCCCGATGCATGAGTCGATTGAATTGAAGGGAAAACCTCAGCTATACCAATTTTCAAAGGAAAATCCCCACCAAACCCTATCTTGTGCTTCTCTCTTTTAACAACGGCATCAAAATCACATACCTGTCGGGTAACCTCCAAAAGTATGACATGGTCGGTAGGATATCTTCGCAGTCTGTATGGAGTGGTGGGACATCCATCAATTCTGATATAGGAGAAGGTGGGGAATTGTATAAACCAAGCTTCGTATTTTTTGATCAGCTCCTTGGCTCCATTAGAAATTCTCACATGTTCTGCATTCTGAAGCAACCTAGTGATATGCATAGTAAATGCATCATTTGATCTTCTATAATTTAGATTCCCTAGGTGCAACTCGGGGTACACCTCATAGATGACATCGTATTTGAATGTTCCTTTTGGATTCAATCCCCTATATGGATAAAATCTAGCAAGTACATATACCACATAGGATGACATGGTGAATTTCTTTGTTTCCAACACATCTCTCAACTGCCTGTCAATCATTACACTGATAATTCCTGCCCAATGGTAATTAATGCCTTGCTCAATCTTGTTAATGACGTGCACCATCCAATTCTCCAGTACCCCAGCACTCCTCAAGCTGGCCACCCTGCTCAACAGTGTGATAGCATCATATATATCTTGTCATAACTTGACCCTGTGTAACTGTTTAGGCAGTTTGGAGAAATGAGACTTCGGCTTTTCTAGCTAGGAATTGATCATCTGCTGGGCTTTGGTAGGTTCATCCTCATAGTAAGTTCTAGCCAAGTCCATGTCCAAGGCATACACACATGGTAAGTTTGGCATATCAAATGCCTAGGCAATGGAAACCAGATTAAAGTTGGCCAACACTCTTCCATCAGTGCTGACAATCCTCTATGTATCAAAATCATAGTGTCGGGCACATTCCAATATCAACTTGTAGCATTGAACTGCATGAGGAAATCCTGCCACATGAGCTAGTCACGACTTCACCACCCCCTTGGTCAGGACTGATAAATCTTTCTGAGTTGTCCTTTCTTTGAACTCTTCATATCTCCAAGCTCCTACATTGGTGTCTGAGACCTCAGACCAAACTGAAGCTATCTTACTATCAGGCAACTGACTTTTCACATCCAGCCTTAACCTTTCCGCATAGTAACTGAAGATCCCTTTGGATCTCCCTTGGCCTTTCCTACCGCTGCTTTGCTTGATTCAGCCTGCATTCACAAAAGAGTCTCATGAGAATCCAATTATCATCCATATTCAATCAAAGGTTAGCCTCGAAACCACATCGAATCATTAAGATCAATCATTAATCATCAATCTTGAAAAACTAGGAAAATGAAGTAATCCGGGAAAAACCAGTAATCCAGGAAAATCCAGTCGGGGCAAAATTTGGAGAAATCTGACCCAAACAGACTCCTGCTACCAAGACATCATTCATCAAATAAATCGCTAATATAGGCAAAAGAGATGCATGATTATCATGAAATTCATCTATTTAGCAGCAAGAAATCATCATCCAAAATTTAATTCATTACTTCAATTTCAAAAATCAAAATGAAATGAAACCAGGGAGAAAACTGGAAAAATCTGGATGGCTCGAATTTCCACAGATAGCTTGAAATTTTAGGAACTCATCATACTTCAGGGAAACAGAAAAATTCGGGAAAATCTGGGTGCACAGAAATTCCGCGGACACCTCGTAAACCCGACGATCGTTTGACGCGCAGACCATTAACTGAGTCATCATACAAACCTCCCTATTCATATTCCATGAAGATAAACTCAACCCTAATGAGCCAAATTTTGACTACACATGAATTTAAACTCCCCAAAACTCTCAAATGGTAGATCCCTGTGGTGAAATAATGATACCCTAAAATTGACAGCTAAACCTTCGCCATGAGAGTTAAAGCGAGCTAGAAATTTAGACACGATCCCTCAAAATGATGAAACTATGGTGCACCAGGGTCTCAAATGCTGCGAACAAGGTCGAGCTAGATGCAGGACATGAAGGTCATGACAACTCCACCCAACTGAACAAATCTGGGCAAACATACCGAAACCCTAATCCTCACAAAATATAGCAGATTACGTGCCAATAATGCAAAGCCCTAACAAAAACACCTAATCAAAGGGGAGTACCCGACATTCAATAGATAAACAAAGGGATGTGCAGTGTAGGCGTTAAAACCCATGGAGAGGTGGGCTCAAACCCTAATTCGATAAATATGTGGTCATGAAAATAAACAAGGGCCAACCCAAATAACCACCAATCAACAACTTGAAAGATTCAATCAAAGCGCAAACAATAGGAGAAGTCAATAACGACTTACCATGGATCAACTCCAAATGAAGCTCGAACCCAAGGAATTCACTATGAATCAGGGTGCCCTAGCGACGAAAATATCAACACAAACGCCGAAGAAATCCATGCGCAAGCAGACCAAATCCAACGGCCAAGGCTCAAAATAAACAATCCTAAGCGCTAGAGCAGATGACAAATGAATAATGAAATCATGAAGAGCACTAAAAGCCTTTAAATCTGCTCATAACCACGCCAGAGAAGACATACCATAAGCATTAATGGCTAATAAGACATATCAAAGAAATCTGGAAACCCAAGCTCAAAACGGAATTTTAGAAAAAATTGAGCCAGACGGACAATCCAGGTGAGCACGAATTCCGCGGATAACGCATGCTTCGGGACTCCGACGCACTCTGGGAAAATTTGAGTGACCCAAAAAATCCCGGATTCATCCAAAAACCCAAATTTTGGAATATCCGACAGTGACCAGACGATGGACCAGGACCCGAGAAAATCCTGAGTGAACCGAAAAATCTTGAATTTAGGGCAAAACCAGGACTTTGATTAAAAACCAAGTTTGATCAATTCAACCTTCAGGGCAAAACCAAGGCAAGCAAGAACAACATCCTAAGACCTTAAAAGGACAAATCCAATTAAAACCAAAGGTCTAAAAGACATCCGAAATCAGAAAGGAGGGTCCCCACTCCAAGTGGGGTGTGTGTGCAAAACTGCACAACAAATGGCGACTCCACTGGGGAAATATTCCAAAGCATTTCGATGACAAACTGGAATCAAGAACCTAGAACTTATGGTTTCAACTCATCCATCCAGTAACCACCTACAGCTAAGCCAAAGAACCCACAAGTCACCCAAACTTTCCTACACCAAGGTCGAAGTGTGTGCATGTGCATTCATTATTCTCCCTTAGCTGCGAAAGAAACCAGACTTGGTCTAAATAGGCTACATAAAGATTCATACTCTAAAAGCAACCTGGATAGAGCCTCGCTGCTAGTCAGGCGTCTATAGCCCCGACGAGGTTATCACTGTGATTCTCTTGAACATAGCTCTACTGCCAGTCAGGCATTCATAGCCCTGGTAGAGATATTCAGATTCCCCTGATGAGTTGAATTTAGTCTTTTGATTTTCAATATTGTCTCTTTCTTTTCTCATATTGCTTTTTTTTACTTATTTCCCTCTCTTTTTTTTTATTTCAATTCGTGAATAGTGAAGTTCACACTCAAGGATGAAAACCACAGTGGCACTAGAGCAGAAAAGGATTTTTCACCTGTGCAAACTTCATAAGGACCTTCTGCAACCTTAAGCATTTTTAATATTCAAAATGTGAGACCCTAATGTATTCCTGTTCAATCTGACTAAAGGACTCTTTGTCTTAGACACAAGGATATGTGACATTGGGTAGAGAATTCATACCATGTTGTTTTGGAAAGATGATTAAAGTTTGAAAAGGAAATACTGAGAGCACCACACCTACTTTGTCACCACTGTCATACAGGTGCAACAGGAAATCCCAAAAGGAGTAAGAACCAAGAGCAAGAGCAACACAAACCAAAGCGAAACAAGCCAAAGCAAACCTACTCTAACAAAGCGAACAACAAAAAGAAACCTAAACTAACTATATACAAAATAGGGAGCTGAAAATAGCTCAGGATTGGAAATAATGTTTCAAATACTTCCCATTCAGAGGCAGCGGAATATCTTCCCCTATGAGAGTCTTCAGACGGAAGGCATTATCTCCAAGAATTTCAGAAATCTGATATGGACCGAGCCACAGTTTATCAAACTTCTCATGGTCCCCCTTTCGATCATGAGGTTTATCCTAGTACAATACAAGGTCAGATATCCTAAAAGCCTTGACCTTAGCCGTTCTGTCAAACCACCTCTTAAATACCCCCTGATGTTTGGCAAAGTTTTCAAGGGCATTGTCATGTTTCTCCTCAAGGTGCAGTAGTTCTGTTAACCTAGCCTCCCTTCTATCACCCTCATCATAAAACTCATTAATAAATTGCAAGGTTGGGATCTTGAGTTGAATAGGGAATACTGGCTCTAGACCATATACTAAGTGATAGGGAGATGTTCTGATAGATGACTTAAGCCTTGTACGATCTACCCAAAGGGAAAACTGAAGCTGGGTGTGCCAGTCTCTTGGGTTCCTCTCCAACAACTTATGGATAACAGTCAATAAGTTCTTATTGGAGGATTCTGTCAGATCGTTACCATGGGGGTAATAATTTGATGCAAACTTTATAATAATGCCATGATCAAAAGCCTAGTTTGAGAATTTTAAAGATGCAAAAGCAGGACCATTATCACAGACAACAGAAATAAGACATCCAAATCAGTTTATAATAGCAGATTCTAGAAAATCAATCACTACCTCAGATGTACATTGCCTACAAACGAAAGCTTCAGTCCACCTTGTGAAATAATCAGTAATGGTTAGAATGTACCTATGTCCCGCAAAAGATGGTGGGTTGATAGGACCTATAAAGTCCATGCCCCACTAAGCAAAAGGCCTTACCTCAGTAACTGGTTGAAGTGGAAGTGTTGCATACCTTTCCTTCATTGCTACAGTCTGGCAAGTGTGACAAGTCCTAACATGATGGTGAACATCCTTGAACAATGTGGGCCAATAATACCCAGCCCTTAAGATTTGATTTGTCGTGGCAATAGCAGAGCCATGGCTAGTGCCATATTTTTCATGAAATTCGTTCATCACCCTTTCAGATTCTTGTTTCCCAAGACACCTCAAATAAATGCCTTCATGATTTTTCTTATACAGAACAGCTCCCTTTAGCATGAAACCATCGCTCTTCAGTCACAAAGCTCTCCTTTGGATAGCATTAAGATGGCTTGGAGATTGTTGATTCAGCAAATAATAAACTATGTCATCATACCAGCTACCTGGGGAAACCACTTCAAGATTATAATTTTGAACAGTCAGTTTAGGTCCTATTTCAGCCATGGTCTAAGTAAGTCCCTACCCTCTTACCAACTTCATGGGTTGGATCTCAATGTTATATTCTTGCAGCATTGTTACCCATTTAGCTCTACACTCACCCAACTCATTCTGCATCAACAGTAACTTAACTACAGGATTTGGGACAATTGCATAAACTTTATTCCTGAGGATATAATGTTTGAATTTCTTCACTGCCCTTACTAGGGCATATGCCTACTTTTCTACACTTGGATATTTCAACTCAGCATCTTTTAATGGTGCACTCATAAAAGCAATAGGATGCTCATTCCCCTCATTAGACTTCTGAGTTAACATTCTCGAACATGAATGGTCTTAGGCAAATGAATAGATATAAAAGGGCTTACTATAATCAGGACTTACCAATACTGGAGCATCAACGATGGCTCTTTTGATTTCTGCAAATGCCTCCTTTGCTTTTGCAGTTCATTCAACCTTAGCGTCTTGCTTCAACATTGCATTCAGTGGTTTAACAATTTCAGCAAATCCAGTAATGAATTTCCTGACGAAGTTGATCTTGCCAAAGAAAGACATCATGTTTTTTTTGCTAGCAGGTGGCTGAATTTTTTAGTATGGCCTCCACTCTCTCTAGATCAATAGAAATTCCCTTTTCAGATATGACATGTCCCAATAATTTTCCTTCTGTCACTCCAAAAATTCACTTTTTAGGATTCAAGGATATGCCGAATTCCCTGCACCTTTGAAACACTTTGCGCAAGTCAGAGATGTGGTCTCCTCTATTTTTGGAAAAGATAGTTAGATCATCCATTTAAATAATAATGCACTTGCCTATGATATCTTTAAAGGAAATATCCATGGCCCTTTGAAATGTAGCCCCAGCATTAATGAGACCAAAAGGCATCCTCCTATAAGCAAAGGTACCCCATTTAGTTGTGAAAGCAGTCTTGTGCTTGTCCTCATACTGAACCATTACTTGGTTGTACCCTGAATAGCCGTCCAAAAAAGACATCATCTGAGAGCCATTTACTATTTGAAGTACTTCATCCAATGAAGGAACTGGATAATTGTCCTTTTCTGATGATCTGTTTAGATTTCTGAAATCAACGCAAAGTCTGATTTCCCCATTCTTTTTTCTTACTAGAACTAGATTTGCCACCCATGTTGAATGCTTGACAGGAAATATAATTCTAGCAGACAGTAATTTCTGAACTTCTTTCTATATAACTAGTTCTAGTAATGCGTTAATTGGCCTTTATCTCTACCTGAAGGGCTTGGAACCCGGCTTCAGAGGTATAGTATGAGTTATGATTGACGTATCATAAGTTTTCAGGTCCTCATAACTCCAGGCTATTACATCCAGAAAGTTATGCAATGATTCAATTATTCCTTGTCTTTCCTCTAGAGTGCATACCTTGCCAATAAAAATGTTCTTAGCATCATCTTCAGTTCCCATATTGTAAGTATCACATTTTCCACTGATAGATTTCTTCTTAGACTCTTGCTCTTGATCTCTGATCTTGTCCAGATCAAAAATCTGCTCCAACTGTACCATTCCCCTTGGAATAGTATTAGACTTCAAATTTATCACTCCCTCCAAGTCAAGTTTTGCTTCTTGGAGTTCTATTTCATCAATGATTTGGGAAGAAAAAACATCTATGTTTGTAATGAAGTCTAAGATATGTTTGTCATCCTCAAATATCTAAAAGTTAGTAACATTGTTCAGAAATAATGGCACAGGAGTCAATTCTATAGTAAACTTTTTCAAACCTGACAAAGATAGGGGCTGCAGGGTGCTCGCTGCCTGAGCGAGAGAATCTGCAGTTTGATTCTTCTACCGTGGTATCAGTTGAATATTGAAGGCATCAAATCCCTCAATAAGGTCCCATACCCTATGCCTATAATTAGTCATTCTCCTATCATGGCATGAATATTGTTTCCTTACTTGCTTAATTACCAACTCAGAATCACCGAAAACTTGCAGAACCTTAACCTTTTTCTTGAATGCCATAAGAAGTCCATGAATCAATGCCTCATATTCTGCTACATTATTAGTACAGTGGAATTGAAGTCTATGAGCTACAAAGAAGGTTTTACCTTTTGGGCTAATCAATTTGAATCCTGCTCTAGCTCCATGCTTGGATTTAGATCCATCAAATCTGAGGGTCCAGCATCCAGCGGTTACATTACTCTTCATCATATCCTTTGAATTAGTACTGCTAGAAGTTTCCTTTGATGACATCACTTTCTTTCCTTTATAATCTTTTGGAGGGCTTTGCATGTTAGTCTTGACTGCCAGGGCTGGATTTATGCATTTTTGTACTCGTTCTACTGCTATTTGGCATAAACAGCATTCCAGCTTTGAATAGGAAGCATTATAAACTCTACACCAGTTAGGTAAGAGCAACTCTTTGAAGTTTGTCCTTCTGCCAAGGTGAACCTGGTTTTCAATACACTGCTTAATAAATTCTTGGAAACTATCTAGTAGACTAATTTGATTATCCTCGAATTCATCCTCTTCCTTGGTTGATCCTGTCATAATAGTAGCATTGCTGGACTCTGTATCAATAGACACTGAATGTAGCATCAATACCTCCTCTGAATCTAAATCCTCATAAAGAGTTGATAGCATATAATTTCCCATGCCTACTTCTGATATCAGGACTTCATTTGAAGTATTTTGATACTCTGTAATCATATACTTCATTCTTGGTTCTCTCTCAATTCTGATCTGATTTGGCACCCCTTTCCAGGGAATCCACATGTGGGAGTGATTAGTGGATACATATCTATTTAGGGCCTTCATAAAATCTCTTCCTAAGATTAAGCCATACGCATCAGGGATATCAACTACTTGAATATTGATAACCTATTGGATTCTTGGGTCAGAAGCTACTTGCATGTGAATCATGTTTAATTCTCCCACTACATTTACTTCAGTTCTATCCAACTGAGTTACCTTCTTCTGGGAGTCAGCAGGTGTAATCCCTAAAGCTCTACATACCCCAAATGGCATCACATTAGTAGAGGCCCCAGAATCTAGTAAACAGTTATGTAGATTCTTACTGAATATGCCCACAGAGATCAAGAATGGTGGGGTATCCATCTTCCCTTGAAACAAAGTTGACTGAGTATCTACCTGGGCCACCTAAATCTTGTCTTTCTCCTTGCCTTTATCTTCAGGGGGCAAGTTAGTCTGATAGGCCTGGCTTTGTGTCTTCACAGCCTGAGAACTAGTAACCCTGCTGACACTTTCACTGGGAGGTTTACCCAAAGACACCGGATGTGCACCATAGGCACCTAGAACTGCATGCCTAATTGTTGGGGACCTTAGAAATTTGAATACTGAAAGATTAACCTTTAATTTCTTGAACTCCTCAGCAATATAAGAAGCCATTTGCTCCTCACTTAGATTAGTGGGGACGTCCCTGGAAGATTCCTCTATCTTATCTTTACCTACTTGAACAATTTTTTCCTTCTGCGGGTCAGTTTGAGCTTGTCTTTCCTTTGAAAGGTACTGCCTGGAAACATGTGGAAAGGATGGATTATTACTAGCACTTGGGTCCGAAGGGATATTAAAATTATTAGGAGGAATGGAGGTGTTGAAAAGACCCCCAGCCTGCGGGGGTCTATGGGGCATGTCTCTTAAATCATATCCTTTACCCTACCTCTAGAACATCTGCACTTCTTCAACATAAGCCTCCTCCTTATCTAGGGGGCCATTATCATTCATTGCCTCCTTATTGAATAACTGGGCTACCTCATCTCCATTGCAGATTTGGTCTGCTTCCTCCTTTCGGGAATTGGATTCCTCTTCTGGAACATTTTCTTCACCTGCTGGAAAAGGGGCATGATTTAGCACCAACACAGGAGAGTCATAGGGGATGGAGGGAACAATTTCCTGACCATTTGCATTATTTTCCACTTCATACTGGAAAATAGAGGCTGCAGTTTGGAATTCTGAACATTCTAACTTAGAATGTTGGCCTATCTTATGGAGCCTACACCACCCTGACAAGGCAGCCTCGGCCAGATATACACCATTGGGAGGCTTGTCTTGACTGACTAGCTGATTAGCAGATTGGTTCATAGGTTGATCCAATGGAGTGGGGACTCCTCCATTATTAGGTCCTGTATTCCACATCATGTTCTATCCCTGTGACTGTCTCCTATCAAATCCTGGGCCACTGCCTTGTCCTCTATAGAAATTTTGTTTCCTATCATTATTGCACCCTCTATCATTATTGAATCCTCTCTCATTGTTATAACCTCTATCCTAATTATATCCTCTGTCATTGTTGTACCCCCTTTCATTACGTTGTCCTCTATCAAAATTTTGTCCCTGTGGATGCTCTCTGTTCTGATTGGATTGTATATTTTTTTGAGTGGCTTGTAATTGGCTATTTTGATTCCTTAGGTAAGTCACCTCTAGGTTTAACTTCTTTATCTACTCATCCATTTCATCAATCCTATCCTTATTTGGATCTCCATAAGGGGTTTGGCTTGGATTACTCTGAAGATGAACAGGCATTGTAGCAGATCTCATGGATTGATGCAATACTTTAGAATTCTGCAAATAGGTAGGGAAACCAGTTGACTGCTGCTGATACAGGGGCTGGTTAACTTGCTACTATGGGAAGTTCATCATATGAGAGACCTGACTCATGGGGGGACCAGGGTGTGGCACTAAAGGAAATTGAGGAACTAGATTCATGATTGGAGTATGATTGGCGAGTGCCTGATTTACTGCCTGAACCTGGCCTAGATGTGCAACTGGTCCTAAAGAAAGCAACGGTCCAGCCAAATGTTGTCTTAAATCTGTGCTAAGCTTGACCACTTCTGTATAAGCATCAATTAGGTGAGCTGGGGGGTTGGGTCTCCATTTCAGAAGGGTTGTTGTAAGTTTGTCCAATGCTTCATAATAAACTCCTAGGGCCGTATCATTGTCCAAGACATAAGGGTCTTGAAGTCTGGTATACGCATGGTGGAACCTATTATTGAAACTAGATATGGGTTCATTAACCTCTCTCTTGAATCTAGTAAATTGCAGATATAATTCATTGGCACTAACGGGTATTCTAAACTTCTGTAAAAAAGCAGTTTCGAGATCATTCCAGTTATGAATTGAACCTGATGGAAAGTGATTGTACCAGTAAAAAGCCTCTTCTCCCAATGAATAAGGAAATAACCTATAGGCAACATCCTCATTAGCAATCCCTGTCTTTGAAACAGGTTTGCAAGATCCTAATATGCTCCTTTGCAGTCTTGTTTGGGTCATTAACATGGAATTTCGAACAGAAATGCTTAGGGTTCTTGGGCATAACATTGTAAGCATTGAAAAACAAGGGAGATGGATTATTAGCGAGGAAATCCATTGGTAAGAGTGGTGGTGGTGGTGGTTGTGGTTGATTAATGATAGGTTGGGGTTGTTGAATGGGAGCTGCCTCAGGGGTGGGTATGGCTTCAACTTCTAGAAGTGAAGATACGGATGATGCTGGTGAAGGGCTGGGTGATGATGATTCTCCCCTTTCTTGAGTCCTCCTCGACCTAGTGGGGAACTGTAATTCCTATAAATCCTCCTCTCCTGAGGTAGATCTGGTATCTCTTCTATATCTCTGAGGAGAGATGGCATTTAAGAAATGATCCAATGAGCTCATTCAGGCCCTCCTTCTAGCGCCAATCTGTTGATGGTGTTTTTTGCACAGTAACAACTCAGACAGAAAATGATATTCTATCCCTCTTGAACGGTAATTTTCAACAAGTTACTGAAAATCACCCCAAGGTCTCTCGGGTGTCAGGTCATGACAATGCATAAACAACTCAGATAATATGTGGAAATGCTGGTAATAAAAATCGGACCTTACTACAAGAAAACTGTATCTCTCCAATTCATCAGATTTTGCAATATTGTGATCTTAAATCCTAGATCTCACCAAGTAATAAAGAAACAGCAAAAGATGAGGGTGCAAGAGATGTAATGAAATCTAAACTATTTCTAAGATGAACAATGCAAATGATAAATACCTGGAACAGACCAATCTCAAATAACTAATTCATGTTTAAGCCACAATGCAATATCACAAGAAAGGTGCAATCTTCTAAGGCATACAAATTTTCAAATCATAGACATTTATTCACAATCGAACTAAGCACAAATAGATGTATGGTCCAGGTTGACTTCACCAGCCTACTACAATCAGATAGTTACTGGGAGTATAGACCAGAGATTGCTACAAACATTCCAAAGATGAAACCATAAACATTACTCACCAAACTAATCTAGTTCTAAATTTAACATCAAATCTTATATCTTCAAGCAATTTCAAAAGATGGAACAATAGTAACCATGCAAGATAAACTAACACAAAAGAATTCACCAGAGAAACCACAATGCCTTCAATTGTATTAGATCAAAATATAGCAACAATTCCACTGTTCTGTGTTACAGCATTTGCTCCAAATAACTAACTACTATCTCTACTACAAAATGCCCTAGCTCTTTCTTAGTCTAGCTTATCTCTATTATCTATCTAACTAACTCCTTACAAACGAGGCAAGAATGCCATTTATAGAGAATCCTCAAACATGTCGGCCCAGCCAAACATTTACAAAATAAAATAGCCAAAACAAGTCAGCCTCAGGAATTTCAAAATAAGGCACATACTAAATGCTGATACATCATCAAGGTCGGCCAAAACACATTCCTCAATGCAGCCCAGATCAACACATGCCCTATAATAATAGGGAAGCACAAATCTCAAAATTGGCATTAATTACCACCTCCCTTATCCTTATTCTGATCCAACAACTCATGAACCTTCAAAAACACCCTATCAAACTTAGCAACAGGTGGCAAGGGTAGGATTTTGAGCTGACATTCAATTGATCCAGTTTCTTCCCTTGACCGCTTGACTGTTGTATCCTAATCACCCCTATATGCTAAGTACTTATCCACCATAGCCAGATAAGTAGCCGCATCATCCAATTGGTGCCCTGTCACAGATTTTTCAACATCAGGGACATAGACATCATGCCACCATTCCCTCAATTGTTCCAAACTCAGGTATTTAGGGGCGATCTTCCTTCTGCCAGTCATTATTTCAAAAAAGGTGATGCATCCATCATAAACACTAGTTAGATTACCATCCATCTATTTCTTTTGTTTCTAGATCTTCTTCATGGCCTTCTATCGGATTTGCAAGGCCTCAAACCATTCCCAAGGCTCATTAACCCTAGATGAAGTAAGGATTCCATCAACAACCAACTGATTCTTACCATACCCCATGATTTCTTTGGTTTTCTACAATAAGAGATCAGTATCCTCCTTGTCCTGAGATAACACATGCTCTAATAAATCCTTATCCCTTATTGCATCCTTTCCAATTGAAAGGATTTCCTTTATTGCATCATCTCCCTTGGTCTGTACCTCCTTCAACCAATCTATTGTAGCCGTGGTAGAAGCCTTCATCTTTTCTATTTCAGAGATGGTCTCCTTCGGCAAGAAACCAGCAGTAGCAAAAGAGGATGGGTGAAAAGACTGTAAAGGCTTCATTAAATCTTCCAAACATTTGCTAAGCCTTTCATTTTCCTTCTTTAGCTCATGCTTAGACTGTGTTTCCTTCCTCAATCTACCAATGATCACTGCACTGGACCCCTCATATTCTTCAATATCTTGCTCCATAGAAGCGGGCCCAAGATTGATAGTTTGTAAATTATAATCCTTCCTGGGGACCTCATCTCTACTTTTATCAACCGTAGAGGTAGCAATATGAATAACCCTATTACTATCTTCATCTCTTTCAATTTTGGAAACCACCTTGGTTGCCTTCTTCTTCTTACCCTTTCCAATCTTGGCCAGCATCTCATCCCAGTTGAGAGGAGTGTCCTCAACAATGACCTAATTCCTTCTGATCTCTTTATCTAGCCAATCTGGAACAGCAGGATCCACCCGGATTTCATCCTTCCTGAGCTCTTCATGCTGCTCCACCCTCTCATCCCTTTCCTTTTCAGGAGATTGATCATCTTTATTTTCCAATTCGAGTTCTTCTTCTTGTAGGGGTGATGGAGTCTTAAAAAGGACATCTTCCTTCTCAGGGGATCTGTTGTCTTTTCTATTCGTAGGAGAATACTCATACTGTACTAACGGAGAAGGATGCACTTCCACATCTCCAACCTCAATCTCAGCAAATGCACCATAAAGTTCTGCATCCTTAAACGGTTCTGCTTCCTCACTGGTCTCATGCTCTTCATGAGTTGTTTGCTCAGGTATTCCCAATGAAGGAGAGGTATACCTTTGTTGTTCCATAGTGGATGCCATTGGACGAGGATCTGCCTCTTGCATAGTCTCCTTGGGAGAGGGAGTTCTTGACCTTCTTGAATAAACCTAGGTTTTCTCTCCCGAGCTCTCCACATCAACCACATGAGGATCCACCTTGTCTTTAGAAGTTTCCTGATCTTTCTTCTTAGAAGCCTTGGTTGTCCTTGTCCTTTTTGGCTCTGGAGGAATTTCTTCTTTCTCTGCTTTCTCAAGTTCTTCCTCTTCTGTAGACTTACCTACTTTTATAGTATGGCTTCTCTTCTTTCCCCTAGGTTTTCTTTTCTTTTCAGGCTCACTCTCCTTAGGGCCTCTAATTTTAATCTTGAAAGGTGAGCTTACCTTAGCTTTACTTGCCGAATCATCCTCACCTGACTCCTCTGAGGTAGAATGAGCATTCAAATTTCCCATCAGATTGAAAGTACAGGGTACCTTCTCGCTCTCCAATTCCCATACCTTATGTTTTAGCCAGGAATTGGTAGATTTCATAATGGGAGCCATCAATTCCTCAAGCTTAGTTATTTCCTTTTCCAACCAGTTTATATCTCCAATGGGCCTATCCTTGACTGATTCATATGCATGATCCTATACTAAATTTCCATCATCTTCCAACTAATCAGGAATCAACTTGACATTGTAAATTCTAATCACATCAGCTGGAAGCCGAGAATACCTTTTCTTTCTCACCTCAAAGTCATCCTTGCTATTCGCCTAGTAGTCCTCTAGATCATCCTTGTGGTGATATTCTTTGGTAGCTTTCTTCTGTGCTTCACCAGTAATATCAAAGCTTGCCCTCTTAGAATGGAAAGAGAAACCATAAGTACTCAATTCCTCCCCCGATGCATGAGCCGATTGAATTGAAGGGAAAACCTCAGCTATACCAATTTTCAAAGGAAAATCCCCACCAAACCCTGTCTTGTGCTTCTCTCTTTTAACAACGGCATCGAAATCACATACCTACCGGGTAACCTCCAAAATTATGACATGGTCGGTAGGATATCTTGGCAGTCTGTATGGAGTGGTGGGACATCCATCAATTCTGATATAGGAAAAGGTGGAGAATTGTATAAACCAAGCTTCGTATTTTTTGATCAGCTCCTTGGCTCCATCAGAAATTCTCACATGTTCTGCATTCTGAAGCAACCTAGTGATATGCATAGTAAATGCATCATTTGATCTTCTATAATTTGGATTCCCTAGGTGCAACTCGGGGTACACCTCATAGATGACATCTTGTTTGAATGTTCCTTTTGGATTCAATCCCCTGTATGGATAAAATCTTGCAAGCACATATACCACATAGGATGACATGGTGAATTTCTTTGTTTCTAACACATCTCTCATCTGCCTGTCAATCATCACACTGATAATTCCTACCCAATGGTAATTAATGCCTTGCTCAATCTTGTTAATGACATGCACCATCTAATTCTCCAATACCCCAGCACTCCTCAAGTCAGCCACCCTGCTCAATAGTGTGATAGCATCATATATATCTTATCAGAACTTGACCCTGTGAAACTGTTTAGGCAATTTGGAGAAATGAGACTTCGGCTTTTCTAGCCAGGAATTGATCATCTGCTAGGCTTTGGTAGGTTCATCCTCATAGTAAGTTCTAGCCAAGTCCATGTCCAAGGCACACACACATGGTAAGTCTGGCATATGAAATGCTTGGGTAATGGAAACTGGATTAAATTTGGCCAACACTCTTCCATCAGTGCTGACAATCCTTTGTGTATCAAAATCATAGTGTCGGGCACATTCCAATATCAACTCGTAGCATTGAACTGCAGGAGGAAATCCTGCCACATGAGCCAGTCCAGACTTCACCACCCCCTTGGTCAGGACTGATAAATCTTTTTGAGCTGTCCTTTCTTTGAACTCTTCATATCTCCAAGCTCCTACATTGGTGTCCGAGACCTCAGACCAAACTGAAGCTATCTTACTATCAGGCAACTGACTTTTCACATCCATCCTTAACCTTTCCGCATCTATAACCGAAGATCCCTTTGGATCTCCCTTGGCCTTTCTTGTCACTGCTTTGCTTTATTCATCTTGCATTCACAAAAGAGCCTCATGAGAATCCAATTATCATCCATATTCAATCAAAGGTTAGCCTCGAAACCATAGGGAATCATTAAGATCAATAATTAATCATCAATCTTGAAAAACTGGGAAAATGAAGTAATCCGGGAAAAACCAATCATCCGGGAAAATCCAGTCGGGGCGGAATTCGGAGAAATCTGACCCAGACATACTCCCGCTGCCAAGACATCATTCATCAAATAAATTGCTAATAGGAAAAAGAGATGCATGATTATCATGAAATTCATCTATTTAGTAGCAAGAAATCATCATCCAACATTTAATTCATTACTTCAATTTTGAAAATCAAAATGAAATGAAACCAGGTAGAAAACCGAGAAAATCCAGATGGCTCAGATTTCCACGGACATCTTGAAATTTTGGGAACTCATCATACTTTAGGGAAATGGCAAAATCTGGGAAAATCCAGGTGCACGGAAATTCTGCGAACACCTCGTAAACCCGACGATCGTTCGATGTGCAGACCATTAACCGAGTCATCATACAAACCTCCCTATTCGGATTCCATAAAGATAAACTCAACCCTAATGAGCCAAATTTTGACTGCACATGAATTTAAACTCCCCAAAACTCTCAAATGGTAGATCCCTGTGGCGAAATAATGATACCCTAAAATTGACAGCTAAACCTCCGCCATGAGAGCTAAAGCGAGCTAGAAATTCAGACACGATCCCTCAAAATGATGAAACTATGGCGCACCAGGGTCTCAAATGCTGTGAAGAAGGTCGAGCTAGATGCAAGACATGAAGGTCGCAACAACTCCACCCAACTGAACAAATCTGGGCAAACATACCGAAACCCTAATCCTCACAAAATATAGCAGATTACGCACCAATAATGCAAAGCCCTAACAAAAACACCTAATAAGAGGGGAGTACCCAACATTCAATAGATAAATGAAGGGATGTGCAGTGCAGGCATTAAAACCTGTGGATAGGTGGGCTCAAACCCTAATTCAATAAATATGTGGTCATGAAAATAAACAAGGGCCGACCCAAATAACCACCAATCAACAACTTGAAAGATTCAATCAAAGCGCAAACAATAGGAGAAGTCAATAACGACTTACCATGGATCAACTCCGAATGAAGCTCGAACCCAAGGAAGTCACTGCAAATCAGGGTGCCCTAGCGACGAAAATATCAACACAAATGCTGAAGAAATCCATGCGCAAGCAAACCAAATCCAACGACCAAGGCTCAAAATGAACAATCCTAAGCGCTAGAGCAGATGACAAATGAATAATGAAATCATGAAGAGCACTAAAATCCTTTAAATCCACTTACAACCATGCCAGAGAAGACGTACCCTAAGCATTAATGGTTGATAAGACATATCGAGGAAATCCGGAAAACCGAGCTCAAAACGGAATTTCAGAAAAAACCGAGCCAGACGGACAATCCAGGTGAGCATGAATTCCACGGATAACGCATGCTTTGGGACTCCGATGCAGTCTGGGAAAATCTGGGTGACCCGAAAAATCCCAGATTTTGAAAAATCCGACAGTGACCAGATGATGGACCAAGACCCGGGAAAATCCAGGTAAACCGAAAAATCCCAGATTTAGGGCAAAACCCGGACTTCCATTAAAAACCAAGTTTGATCAATTCAACCTTCAGGGCAAGACCAAGGCAAGCAAGACCAACATCCCGAGACCTTAAAAGGACAAATCCAATAAAAACCAAAGGTCTAAAAGACATCCGAAATCATAAAAGAGGGTCCCCACTCCAAGTGAGGCGTGTGTGCAAAACTGCACAACATGTCCCATCTTGCATCATAGTTGCATTTTAGATTAGTTCATTTTAAGTTTCCATTTGAGCATATGTAGAATCATGCATAGAATCATATAGATCACTACCATAGTATCCACCTTCACTTGTTTATTTATCATCAATGTCATCCTTCACTCATCATAGCCTTCATCATCATTGTTTGCACATAGTTTCATGTAGGCATTAGATTAGATTGCATGTTGAATACTAATCTCGTTTCTTAAGTTTCATTCTAATAGCCTTTGTGCACATAGAAATTTGAGGACCAAAAAGGTTAAAAATAATCATTTAAGAATAGAGGACAATGAGACGTTCTTGGAAGATTTATCTTTATTGCAACTTAGAATAGTTTACTTTGCTTTGAATCTTTCAATATAAATCATTTCATTAAGGTTTGTGTTGATACTAACTTTGCACATTTCACACACACAGAGCTGCTATGGATGGACTTAAACAAGTAAATTCTATCATGAATAACTTCTACAACACAGTATATTTTCCACTATGAACTTTAATAATTATTTTATTATTAGTTTTGAAGCTTCATAAGTGTCACTTGCCAAACTAATAACTTGTAATTTTCCTGCAACACATTGCATGAAATTGTCTTGTCCATCAAAAAAAATTCTTGAACTTCCCTAACTTGTTATCCTTTTCAAAAACAGTACATAGGAATTTGAATATTCCTACTCTTCAAGCGACTTTTAATGAATTCCACTCAATTATGAACGCATATTGGATAACTCCACTTTTCTAATTTCGATTCAATGAGATAAAAGAGGAGTTAGCCAAACTATGGTCAACATTGATTGGAAGTGCATTAAGAGTTGTGCTTCAAGAGGAAGATTATTCAAATTATTTTTGTACTCTCTCTAAAAAGGACAATAATGTTAGGGAATTTCTTGAAAAATATTTTATGGACAAGACAACTTAGGTGCTCTGTGTCGCAGGAAAATTATAAGTTATTAGTTTCACATAATTAAATGTAGATAGCATGAGTCTAATAAAAACCTTTAGTTTTGTAGACAATAAGAATGTAGTGAAGTCCATTGACCTTCACAATATAAAGAAACTCTTACTTACACTAAAAGTTGGATTTCAATTTCCTCATATGATTTAAAAATAAATGCAGAATATAATTTAGAACAAATAAAATACCCGCACTAAACTAACTGACATAGGACAGTGAGTTTTCTAAATAATATTTTTGACATGGGACAGTGAGTTTTCTAAATAGAAAAAAAAATTATCTCCAAAATACTCAAACAAAGTTTTTCATAACAAACTAACTGGCATGTGACAGTGTGTTTTCCAACACTCCAAATAATGTGAGCATTTTATTTGCTCCAATCAAATGAAAAAAGGGAAATACCATATTTACGTCACCAAAGAGTTCTAAAATATGAAGGTGGACTTCATTACATTTTTGGAGCGTACAAAACAAAAACTTTTCATGAGGGAATCATTGAGAGGAGACGGTGTGCTTTCCAACACTACAAATAATGTGAGTATTTTATTTGTTCCAATCAGATGAAGAAAGTGAAATGACATTTGGATTGTAGCAAAGAGTTATTCAAAAACTTCAAAGTGGTCTTCATTACATTCTTCGAGCATAACGAAACAAAACTTTTCATAACAAACTAACTGACTTGGGATAGTGTGTTTTCCAACATTGCAAATGATGCGAGCATTTTATTTGTTCCAATCAGATGAAAAAAGGGAAATTCCATATTTATGTCACCAAAAAATTGTTCTAAAAGATCAAGGTGGACTTCATTACATTTTTGGAGTGTACAAAACCAACACTTTTCATGAGGGAATAACTGAGACGAGACAATCCGTTTTCCAACACTGCAAACAATGTGAGCATTTTATTTATGTTTATTTTTTCTCTTATGATTGGTACAATCAAAACGGCATTTCACTTTCCTCATCTGATTCAACCAAATACAATGCTCATATTATTTGCAGTGTTGGAAAACACATTGTATCCATATAAGGTGTTAAGAAACAAGCAACCCATATAGTGTTGTCAAACCCTCTACAACTGAGAGGAGGCAATGTGTTTTCCAACACTACAAACAGTGTGAGCATTTTATTTTTGTTTACTTTTTCTCTTCTGATTGGTACTGTCAAAATGGCATTTGACTTTCCTCGTCTAATTCGACCAAATACAATTCTCACATTATTTGCAGTGTTGGAAAACACACTGTCTCCATATAAGGTGTTAAGAAACAAGCAACTCATATAGTGTTGTAAAACCCTCTACAACTGAGAGGAGATAGTGTGTTTTCCAACATTGTAAATAATGCGGACATTTTATTTGTTCCAATCAGATGAAGAAAGTGAAATGGCATTTGGACTATAGCAAAGAGTTGTTCAAAAATTTGAAAGTGGACTTCATTACATTTTTGGAGCATAACAAAACAAAACTCTTCATAACAAACTAACTAGCATGGGACAGTGTGTTTTCCAACACTAAAAATAATGTATAACAACACTATGCCTTGCAGGTTTCATAATACCTACTATTTTCTAATTTCATTACATTCTTGGCACCTCGTTTTGCTATTTGGCTATTTGCAAATAATGGTTTCGAATGCCATGTTTTCTTCAAGGGTTTTTGTCCATCCTAAAATATGATTTTGAAAACCCACTAGTGTTGACACATTTACCCAGTGATGGGATAGGCCAAGGAAAGTTGGAGTTAACGTCTGAGCATCAAGTCTTTCCGTCGGTGCGATCTGTCCATCCAGCCTTCTTTTCTGTTGGGGAATTTTCTTCTAATCAAATGAAGAAAGTGAAATGACATCTAGACTATAGCAAAGAGTTCAAAAATTTGAAAGTGCACTTCATTACATTCTTGGAGCATAACGAAACAAAACTCTTCATAACAAACTAACTGGCATGGAACAGTGTGTTTTCCAACACTACAAACAATGTATAACAACACTGTGTCTTGCAGGTTTTACAATACCTACTGTTTTCCAATTTCATTACATTCTTACTATCTAATTCACAAAAACTTCTCAAGACAATCACAAAACATACCAAATTGAGGTCAAGGGTGAGTAACCAATTGGGTTGTTACTTGTAAAGGGTTTTAGAACAATAAGGGTTTTAGGAAACAATGTGTTTTCCAAAACATCAGTGTGGAAAATGGCAGCAAAAATGGGACCTCGTCTAGGCTTTTTGCTATCTGCAAATTATGATTTCAAATGCCACATTTTGGGCATTTTTGTCCATTACGAATAAGAATGTAAACAATGGCGATATTCTGAGCTTTATGTGGTTTTTAAAATATTTTATTTCATTGCAGAACCCACGTTGTGTTTTCCAACCTCATAATATATTTTGCATGGTTTTTGGTTTCTATAAATGTTATTCAGTTATTTCACTCATATTTCCACAATGGGTTGTAAGTTATTTCATTCGGCAAGCACAAAATTTCAAAACAAACAAAAATTAATAAACCCTCAACAGAAAAACACATAAATAGCTTTGCATTTCAAATGAAATTTACCCAATTTCCTAAGGAAAACCCTTTGTTTCCGCGTCACTCAAAACCCATCTTCACAATGAATAGTCATTAATTTCTTCACAGTTCCTAGGCAGTATGGCAAAATGGCATATATTTCTAGTGGATATACATACCTGCTAGCTAGCTAGTTGCCCACGCCTATCAAATGTGTTTTCGTATGGAGGGTGGCCACATTGCTTCGGCCTTCGAACGCCTGCAACTCCTTCCCATTGCTCTCCAAGAACCTACAAAATGTCGCTGTGGAAAATGGCGGCGAAAATGGGACCTCGTCTGGGCTTTTTGCTATTTGCAAATAATGGTTTCGAATGCCACGCTTTTTTGGGTTTTTGTCCATTCTGAAATATGATTTTGAAAACCCATTGGCGCTGACATGTTTTCCCAATGACGAGATAGGCGACGGCAACTCGAAGTTAACGTCTGACCATCAAGTCTTTCCGTCAGTGTGATTAGTCCGTCCTGCCACCTTTTCTGTCAGGACTGTTTTATCCAGCGTGTGGGATGGGGGATGGGGGATACGATATAATGTTACATACATAGGTGCTTTTTGTCTAGGAGTTAGCTTTCTCCAAACTAAAATAGTCAAAGAATGATTCCCTCTAGGTGGTTTTGTTATGAAAATGTAAAATGTCACTAGATCTAAAGATGCTACTTGCTCTCCAAAATCACCCATTTTGTTTCATATAAGGCACGTCCCTCTCAAATTCAACTAGCTTTATAAATTTATACGCAAACATTTTAGTATCACTTTTATGGGAGTTTTGAATGTTAGAATATTCCTTTTTAAAAAAAAAGGGATAGTGGAAAAAGAGGTTGCAACAAAGACTAAAATAGCACTCGTTTTCCATAAATAGTTTTAAGAACTGGGGACATGAGAACAAAAAACTCACCGAATGTGTTAAAAGGCGATAGAGAACATCATTCATGCCACTAGCCTCTTTGTTGAGAGTATCCCAGTGCCACTCTACTAAATGTTTTCGTATAACATTTTGAACACGGTTGTATAAGAAATCGGCCATCCATATTGTCATACGCAATGCTTGAGCATTTCCAACTACGTATACTGGTCTAGCAATCCCGTCCCTATTGCTTTCTAGTACTTGTGAAGAGCAGACACCAAAGCTGTCATCCATTGGCAGATAGTCTCATTGTGGGTACCATCCCATGTCATTGTTGATGAGTTTCTGTAATGCCCCTCCCCCTCTGCTCTATCTGTAAAGCTATGCTCTTTCAATGCAGAGGCTCTGCTAATATTCTTAGCACGATCCCCCATTCTACCCTCCGCCGGGGTGGCATGCCTTCGTAATGGCATGGACCCCTTTCATATAACTTTGGCAACCAGTGTTTGCTTCCAAGTCCCTTTGGCAATAATTGTGCACTCCCACCATACTAATTTTAGGAGCAAAATCAATATCATGATTTCCTTTCCTGCTACCTATATCCAAGGTTGGTAAGTTGCAGTTTTTCAATAAATTGCCCCCAACTGCCCCCATCTCCTATTGTCATGCAAACGATTTATCTACATAAGAAAGATCTCCTACATACAAAACTGCCTACCCCCTTGTGAAATCTAGAAGTTTGCTATATTTATTTCTTTCCACATTATCAACTAAATATTCACTAGGCAATAGGCAAATACTATCATACCTTTCAAAAATCACCATATATAAATAATTTAATTATAATATCATGAACTAAAATCATTCGAGGACATTTATTACTAAACCACAAAAATTCTATCATACTAACAAAGTTATATCTCACAATATCCTCCAATAGTATAGGAACCATGAATATTATGTTCAATTTTATCCTAATCAAGTTAATTTGTGAAGATGATCATTAACCAATCGATAGAGGAGACTAGAAGCCACCACAAAGAGATAGCCAATGAAAAGTAAATATTACCATATCATGATGCAATGGTCATGAGAAATCAATGGCAACGTCATACACATTCTATGATTATTTCTATCCATATAAGATTATAAGTACACCATTTAACTATTATAAGAGATCCAAAAACATCTTTATAATTTTTCCATCAAACAAGCCATATGAAGATATTTTTGAAAACCAAATAATAGTGACTATTTTGATAGCAAGTATGAATCATTCAATTATGGAATCATGTAAGTGTTTAGAAAAATTAAATAGGAAAATCATAGGAGATCAGGAAGTCATGTTGTAAAGGATAAATCATGTCATCTATTTCTAAAAGGTTTAACTTCCACGAGGTGTTAAGGCTATCATAAGGTTATGGAATATCTAACATGCATTATGCTAGTATTTTAGGTAGTTTAGTATATGCAATGGTTTGCACTAGACTAAAAATTTCCCAAGCAATGGGAGTTTTAATCAAGTCGTTATACCCATCTATAGGTGGGGCCTCACATAATCAGAGCCGTTTGAGAGTTATGGAGCACTCGGGTTTGACTATTTCTTATTGGTTGCGGGTTAGGCATCCATGTGAAGGCCATTGATGATTTAATATTTTATTCCATGTTTATTGGCTATCCACTAAGGGGGGCGTGGGTTTTTCTAGGTGGTTTTTCTTGTTGTTTTGGATACCATTTGTGGTATTCTCTCCCACAAACTTCTATATATTGGAGCCTTTGGATGGTGGTTTAGTATGAGTTCTTTACAGGTTGTTACGATGACGAAGTGCTTCCGGATTGTTGAGAGGATTGTTGTAAATTGATGTACTTCATTGAAGATTAATACAAACATTGGACCTCTTTGGGTGTGGATTTTTTTCCCACAATGGTTCCTCCACGTATAGCTTGTGTCACTTGTGTTGATGACTTGTGGTATTGCAATTTTTTATTTCATTGTTGAAATTGTCAATCACTTAATCATTTTATGGTAATATTGTTTAAACATAATTTTAGATTTGCAAGCACATATTTAAGTTCATATTCCTGCAAGTTATACCTTAATTTCCAACGTTTAGTATTAGAGCTAATGATTTTGTTAAGAGAGGGACGCTTTTCTTTTGAGTGTTGAAGGATTTTTGGTTGCAGTGGGAGCTTATGCATTGTGGCTTTTGCAGATTTGTGAAGAAGATTGCAAACCATAGCTTCTTCCTCCCTTTTGGATATTGATAAATTCAATGGAATTGGTTACGAGATGTGGAAGTTGAATATGGAGGATCTCCTTGAAGAGAGATATCAACAGTTGGTAGTTTCGAATGAAAAGAAACTATAATTAATGTCTGATAAAGATTGGAAGAAAATGGAAAAAAAGGCATGAAGAACCATTTGGTTGTCTTGTAGATTTCATCCTCTTGAATGCTTTGGAAGAATCTACCACATAATTTGTGGAAGAGGATAGGTGATATTTACCAAACCAAAATTTTAAATAAGAAGTTGTATCTCAAAAGACATTTGTATTCTTTGAAAATGAAGGATGGTGATTCTATTGCAGAACATTTAAATTCGTTTATTATAATTATAAGTCAGTGTGCATCTGTAGATGTTAAGGTAGAAGAGGAAGATAAGTGTATTTTGATGTTTTGTTCTTTACCCGAATCTTGGAAAAATCTAATTATTTTCATAAGTGGTGGTGGTACAAAATTGAAGATGGATAGTCTCATTGCAATACTTCTTTCAGAAGAGATGAGGAGAAATTCCATGAATGTGGGCTCCCAAGATGCCTTGCATGTGTGAGGAAGGTCCAAAGAAAAAGGAGGACCTAAAGGGGACAAGAAGAGAGACAAGTCTAAACAATGCTCTGAAACCTCCATGAAGAGCAGAGTAATGTGTTGTAATTGTGGTAAGAGAGGACATGTGAAGGAGTGTAGAAACTAGAAAAAGAGTTCAGATGATTCCACATAAAAGTCCTCAGAAGATGGTGATTCTGATATTTTCTTTATTTTTGCTAACACTATTAGTGATGATGCTTGGCTTATTGACTCAGGTTGCTCCTACCATATGACTCCTCACAAGGACTGGTTTACTTCATATTCAACTTATGATGGGGGAGAATTTTTCCTTGGTGATAACAGCACGAAGAAGACTGTTAGTAAGGGAAAGGTAAAGTTGTGTTTTAGTGTTGGAAGGTTTAAAACTCTTGATCATGTTTTACATATTCTAGGACTTGTGATAAAAAAAATTTCAATATCCAAGTTGAATGATTCTAGAATGCATGTGAAATTTGACAAGTCTAGTTGCAAGTTGGTAAGAGGGAGTTTAGTGATTGCTAAAGAATCTCATATAGGAACTTTATTTAGGCTTAATGCCTCCACTTTTTGTAATTATACCAATATAACTAGCATTTAAAATGCATGTATGTTGCGGCACCATAGATTGGGTTACATAAGTGGAAAAGGTCGTAAGACTATTTTGAATAAAAAGTTGGTTGATGGTCTTACTAATTATTCTATTGGTAAAAATGTTTTTTTGTGAGCATTGTGTGTTTGGTAAACAAAATAGATCATCATTTCCTAATCGAACTAATAAAGGTAAGAGATTATTAGAGATCATTCATTCAGATGCCTCTTTTGGAAAATCTTGTTATTATGTTACTTTCATTGATGATGTGTCTAGATACACCTGGATTTATTTTATGCATGCAAAATCTAAAGTTTTCACTAATTTTAAGGAATTTAAAGCCTTAGTTAGAAGCAAAAAAATTATAAGATAAGGGTGTTGAGATATGACATTTGGGGTGAATATTGTTCTAGGGAATTTGATGAGTTCTGCAAGCACGCAGGTATTGTTCGAAAAAAGACTACGCCTTATACACCTCAACAAAATGGGGTAGCAAAAAAAATGAATCAAACCTTAATGGAAAGAGCTAGGATCATATTGAGTGGTGTTAAGCTTGATAGATGCTTTTGGGTAGAAGTTGTAAGTACTACATGTTATTTGGTTAATAGATCTCCTTGTTCAAATCTTGTTGATAAAACTCCTTATGAAGTATGAATAGGTAGAAATCCTTATGTTTCACATTTAAGGGTCTTTGGTTGTGAGGCTTTTGTTCATGTACCTCAAGAGAAGCATTCTAAGTTGGATCCAAAAGCACAAAAATGCATCGTTGTTGGTTACGGTGAGAATGTAAAAGGTTATAAGCTTTGGAATCCACCAACCTGTAAAATGGATTTCTTCTAGAGATGTGATTTTCAAGGAGTTTAGAGCTTACTCAAGTGAAGAACAAACAAAGGAGAAAGATAAGACAAAAAAAGTGCACTTCGAGATAGATTAAAAAGTAGGAAGATGCACATGTGGAAGAACAACCAGATGGATTTGAGGATGGAGATGAAGAAGAGGGTTTAGAGAGTTCAGATGATGTGCAGGATGAGCATGTAGAAGAAGAAAAACAACAAGGTCCCCTTACTCCTACCTTGAAAAGATCCACAAAGCAACGGAATCCAGTTGACATGTATAGCCCTTCCAATTTTCATTGTGTATTTGCTTTGTTGAGTATTGATGATGAACCTAGATCCTACAAGGAGGCTCTTTCTTCAAAAGAAAGTGAGTCTTGGATGCAAATCATGCAAGAGGAGATGATGGCTTTGGATAGTTGTGATACCTGGGATCTTGTGAGTTTTCCCAAAGGAAGGAAGCCCATTGGATGCAATTGGGTATTTAAAAATAAATTTGGAGTAGATGGTCTATTAGAGTGGTACAAGGCCAAATTGGTGGCCAAGGGCTACTCCTAGAGAGAGGGAGTTGATTTCAATGAAATTTTATCTCTTGTTGCTAAGTTAACTTCTATTATATTTCAATTTACTTCTTATGATTTTGAAATAGAACAAATGGATGTTAAAATTACTTTCCTGCATGCGGATCTTGAGGAAGAAATTTATATGTGACAGCCTAATAGTTTTGTTGTGAAAGGAAAATAACACTTGGTTTGTAGGTTAAAGAGATCTTTATATGGTTTGAAATAGTCACCCAAGATGTGGTACCAAAATTTTGATGTTTTTGCATTGAATTTGGGTTTTGATAGAAGTGAGGAGGATCATTTTGTTTATATTAAGGTTATTGATGATCAAATTCTAATCATTGTCTTGTATGTTGATGACATGTTGTTTATGGGTAACAACAAGGTGATGATTAAGGAGCTTAAGACTCAGCTTTCTAGCACATTTAATATGAAGGATTTGGGGATTGCAAAATATATTCTTGGGATGGAGATTAGTAGAGATTGGGTTCACATAAAGCTTTGGTTAAGTCAGAGTAACTATGTTGATACCATTTTGCAGAGGTTTAAGATGCATGAATGTAAACCAATAAACATTCCATTTTTGGTTGGAACTAAGTTGATTTTAGACATGCGTCCTAATTCTGATGATGATATTGAATAGATGTCTAACATTCCTTATGCTACTATCATTGGTAGTTTAATTTATGCAATGGATTACACTAGACCAAATATAGCCCAAGCAATGGGAGTTTTGAGCATGTTTATGTATAACCTTGGTAGAGAGTATTGGACTTTTGTTAAGAGGGTGTTTAGATATTTGTGTGGTACTTTAGATTATTGCTTGGTTTGTCATGGTACTGATGATGTGGATAATTCATTGGACATACAAGGTTTTGTTGATGTAGATTGGGCAGGTGACTTGGATAGTCAAGGGTCCACTAGTAGCTATGTTTTTACTTTGTTTGGAGGTGCAGTGAGTTGGATGAGTAAGAGGCAACCTACAGTTGCATTATCCACCTCTGGATCAGAGTATATGGCAGTTACACATGCTTCTAAGGAGGCAGTTTGGTTACAGAGACTTGGTAATGACATTGGTTTTGATTGTAGGACTATGAGGATTGGATGTGATAGCCAGAGTGCCATATGTTTAGCTAAAAATCCTATGTGTCATGCATGTACTAAGCATGTTGATTTTCAGTATCACTTTGTGCGAGAACTAGTTGAGAATGGAAAAGTTTTAATTGAGAAGGTTGCCACTATGGATAATGCTACATATTATGTCACGAAGCTATTGACCATGGATAAGTTCTCTTGGTGTAGGAAGGCCATGGGCCTTGATTATTTTACTTGATTATGTTTTATTTGTATCTCATAGATGTAATTGCAATATTGTATAATGTCAAGTGGGAGAATGTTAGGATATGTGACATTAAAATTGCTATCCTAAGTTGATTTATGTGTCTCCGCGTTCCTTGGAAACTGTTCTAGGGGACATGAGGGATAAAACATTTATTAATTATTTTCCTATGACAAATTATAATTGCATTCAAAGAGGTGGACCCATCACAATGGTGGTTACACAATATCTTGGAGGCATATTCCTCTTGGGCATCCAACTTTTTGGGTTGGGGCCACTTGATTGTGCATGTCCTTGCATGTTATTTTCATTTTTTACATGCTCTTGCATGGGCACCTAGGTGTGCATGGTGGTGAATGAACTTGCATGTATCCATCAGAGCCATTGGAGAGTTATGGAGCACTCATATTTGACAATTTCTTATTGGTTGTCGATTAGGCACCCATGTGAAGGCCATGTGATGATTTAATATTTTATTCCATGTTTATTGGTTGTCCACTAAGGGGGTGTGGTTTTTCTTGTTGTTTTGGGATACCATTTGTGGTATTCTCTCCCACAAACTTCTATATATTGGAGCCTTTGAATGGTGGTTTAGTATGAGTTCTTTGCAGGTTGACAGGATGACAAAGTGCTATTGGATTGTTGTATTGATGTACTTCATTGAGGATTAATACAAACATTGGATCTCTTTAGTTGTGGATTTTTTCGTCACAAGGGTTTTTCCACATATATCTTGTGTCACTTGTGTTGATGATTTGTGGTATTGCAGTTTTTTCTTTCATTGTTGAAATTGTCAATCACTTAATCATTTTATGGTAATATTGTAAAGATAATTTCACATTTGCGACCACATATTTAAGTTCATATTATTGCAAGTTATACCTTGATTTCCAACATAAATGTGACCTTTTTGTATGTTCCTTGGTGTGTGTGCAATGTCCCTAGCATCTATGCCCCTATATTTGGTAGTTCTACATCTTCATTGTCATCTTTCCTACCCTATGGAGTATGTTCCCTATGTGTCTTTCCTTTATTTTAATCAATTTTGATCATTTTGGCTAAATTGTTTTGCTCTTGTAGACTAGATTACCTTGAATATGTTGTCACTAACTTGTATTTTTTATTGAAGATCTAGACTATAAAAAATACTAACATGTGGTTTATAGGTTTTTCTAATACAAGACTATCTTATCAAACATTTTCTCTTTTGCATGTGTTTGATTTGCATGGTTGGTCACACATTTGGATTTCAAGGTTAAAATTAAATTGCTTGTTATTTGACCATGAATTTGGATTTTGGGCTTAATATTAATGTGTCATTTATCTCAAACTAACACTTGTGTATGCTCTCCCTTGTGCCTTAGGGTGATCTTGGGGTTAAAAATAAGCACTAATTTATTTATTTCCTTTTTTGGAGGCCTACTTGAGGGTTTCATTACTATAGGAGACAACCTCAAATACATTCAAATCTAATGAGGTATGAAAGGGGGGGAAATATTTGTACATAAAATGAGGAGCTATCATTGTTGGATCATCCTTGCTTATGAACTAGTGTAAAGGGAACAATCACATTCGTTAGACAACACTCTAGCTCATGGATATAGGCCTCACATAGCCTTGTGGTACATCAAGGATAATTTTAGAGAGCTTTGTTTAGGCTATCTTAAGACCTTCAATCTTGCTTGAGTATAATACACTAAACACAACTCACCATTAGATGTTATTCACCTTGTTCCCCTTGAAATGGATATATATGATAGGTGTCTCTCCCCATGCATCTTTTGAGCAATCCTATGTGACCAAAAGTGGTTGGTGTCCCAACATACACAATATACATTATGACAACACAAAACATAATGGTGGGCTCATGCTCAATCACACAACCTTTACTTGAATAATATTAGATTGTCATTGTGTCTACTTTGCTTGGTATTGTGTTAAGATCATGCTTATTTGTAAACCTTAAACCAAGTCAACCTTGAAAAATATTATCATTACCTTAGAAAACACACTTCCAAAATGGTATTCCTAAGAAACATTTGAAGTGGAGGTTATTGGTCCAAATCCAACTCAAGTCCATCCTCAAAACCTTAACTCACACTTAAACCTAATCCACTTCAACCTTTCATCCATACTCCTAACTTTAGTCTTCTATCCCATCAAATCAAACCCCTTCCAAATCTTAGTCCATATCCATAGTCAAATCAAGTCCATTTCCCTCCAACCTAAGTCTATATCCATCATCCCAAATCAACCCAAAGCTTTTGTCCTAATCACCCACCCAAACCAATCCAATTTCCTCAAACCTTAACCCATTCCCAAAAATCAAATCTAACCTAATCCTCCTCATCCTAATCCATTTCCAAACATTGATCCAATTCTTTCTAACCTTAGTACATATCCAGATATCCAAATTGATCCAATTAAAAGTCTTAATCCATTCCCAAACCGTCAAGTAAAACCTTATCTCATCCAAATCAAACACATCATAGTAATCCAACACCTTGGTCCATTTTTTAAATATGTATGCAAATATTTATAATATTTAATTTCTTTAAGGAAAAAATCTAGATTTGTCTAAGTTAATTTCATTCCATTATTCAACATTTATTATTAATTGTTTATTCCACCATATGCAACTAGAATTTGCATGTACAAACACATACTCTCTAACATATTAGCATACATATATTTTTTATTGGTGTAATCCTTGAAGTGCAAGTGCTAGTATTAATATTTAGTATTTTAATTCATTAAAATTATTTTATTCACTATAACTAAATTTAAATAAAGATAATTATGAAGACAAATAAATAATTTTATAGTCATTAAACTTTATATATCAACCAATCAAATATTTAATTTAATTTGTTTTATTTTTGTATGTTCATTCTTCAATATTTTTCATGAATACACTCATGTATTACACTCCACCCACTTGCTTCTATTGTAGTTAGGGTATAAAATAAGTAATTTTATAAAGATTTAACTTTTTGATATAAGGTAGTTAGACTTTATTTCTTTTGTATTTGTTGTATCTCAATTCTTTAATAATTTTTGTTACATGCTCAAGCTATTACATTTTACTCTCTTGCTACCATTTTAATTATGGTGCAATTAATCTTAATGTGTGTGAACTTTTCTATACCAATTAACCGTACATTTTATTTATTTTATTTTTACATATTTATTATTTAATTTTTATTTTATTAATATGATCATACTATTACACTCAACTCATGTTATATTAATATATACATAATAAAACACTCTGCTCATGTTATGTTAATATATATATATATATATAAACTAGCAATCACACCTTAGTGTGCAATGGGTAGGCCGAAGAGTTGTGAAAGGTCAATTAGGGAAAGTTATGATCAATTTTTTTACAATTTGTGGTGTACATTAGGTCAATTAGTAGAGAGAGATATAAGGGTAGATAGAGGGAGAGAGATGGAGAGATAATTAGATAGAGATATAGGGAGATATGGAAGAAGAAATATGGGTCTACCACTCGTGCCTCTACCCACACTTTTATGATTCATCATTCGGTCCACTTCTAAAGATTGAAGCTCGGGGCTTGCGCCCACACATCAAGAGTATTTGATTGGGTGGTCACAAAGGGATATAGATATAGAGGTACAGGATGTGAAATAAAATTAGCCAAACAAGATTGAATTCATATTGAAAATCACATATATATTCTAAAAGAAATATGATTGTCCACAAACTCTTAAAATATGAAGATAACAATTCTTGTGCTAAAGAAGTGCTCCTTCAAATATATATAAATTGCATTATTGAAATGAGTTTCTAGGAAAAAATGTGTATATTATTTTCATTAGTGGTTCTAAATAGAATAAAAGATCAATTGTTCAAACAAAATGGACAACCAAAATGTTTCGTGACTAGGCCAAAGAAGGGTTTTTTGTGGGTTTGCGGTGCTAGCAATTTTTATCTACTACTACATATGCTACTGTAACTGTTTTGTAAGAGGGCTTCTAGTTTTCCACAGTAAATACTCCTACAAATTTTGAATCTACTCCGACATATGCTATTGTGGAGCCTTCCACATTCCACATGTCTTGTACATCTATAATTTTTCATTGGAAAAATGTTAGTAGTCTAAAAGTTGTAATAGGAAGAATAATTACTGGTGCAAGCATCAATTTTACCTTGGCCCCAACAAAGCCAAATTTTTAAATGGTTGTTGCCAATGTGAATTTTATGGCTAGCAATTAGCTCACAAATGCCTTCTCCTTGCAATATATTGAAATCTTTCACCTTAGCAGAGGGCTCAATGCCTTGTTGCCTACAGTATGTTAACACCGTCATGGCCATAGGACGTGCTAATTTACTCTCCAAGCTTGATATATATGTTATCAATTTTTACATGCCAATACAACAAATTATCTCTATTTTTTACCTTTGAATCGACAAACTTGATGTCTATACTTTGAAATTATCCTTCTGTGCGAGTTCCTATCTTGTCAAAGGCTAAAACTTTGAGCTTCCCTAAGGCTTCTAGAAACCCTCCACCTTTGATGAGAAGGCAAAGCCTTGCAACAATGGTCAAGCCACAAGTAGTAGCAACAAGGGTGGAGATGACAAGAGCATAGGGGCAAGTAGATATGGAGGGGAAAAGAGGAAGATATGCAAAAAATAGACCAAAATTTTCCCTAATTAACCTTCCTAAGTTGGCAACGTGGACTATGTGATTTGTCTCCAAGTAGTGAAGGTTGCATGTTACAAAGCTTCATTACTTCTCACCCAAAAAATGATGGGTGAAGTTCTTTCTACTCAATGCATTGATAAGGACCTCGATGTAGGGTGATATGTAGGTATGATGGATACCATATAGCATAGAATTAATTTTTTCAAAGAATTTTTAGCGGTTAGCTATGTTGTGATATACATTTTAACTTGATAATAATACAATTTTGTGATGGTAGAAATGGGACCTTTTGTAATGAGATGAAATGTTCATAGTTTTTACTATGCTAAATTCTAGTTCATTGGTGTCTTAATACATATGTACTAGAAGATTTATTATCAATGAAGATTAGAAATTACTTATATCAAAGCAACTCTTAGAAAAGCAATGGCCATGAAAGTAGATCCAACTTGTTTTGAAGAGAAGATGTCTCTTTTTTACATTTTATTGTTCTTTGGTGTGTCATTAGTAAAATCTATCCAACATAGAGTGGAATATAGAAAGAGAAATAACATAAATAGAGGGAAAGATAGAAAAGTAGGAGAGAGGGGGCAAGAGAGAGAAAAAGAGTGATAGAAGAGACAGAGATATATAAAGAAAAGAAAAGAGGCGTAAGTACTGAGAGGGAAATAAACAAGAAGAAAAAGACATACATTTATAGAGAGACGAATAAAGAGATATAGGAGATGGGAGAAAAATAAGAGATATAAAAGAGAGAGAGAGAGATAGGTAGATGGAGAGAGAAGAGGGGGGGGGACGGAGATATGTATAGTAGGAAGAGAGAGAAGAGGGGGGAGAGGGAGAGATAGTTCAATATATATATATATAGAGAGAGAGGGAGAGGGAGAGAACGAGAGATAAAGATAGAGGGTGATATAGAGAGATATAGAGGGATAGGGGAAGAGTTACAAAAATAGGGAGTGATAGAGAGATAGGGAGATGAGGTAGAGAAAGATATGGATAGAAAGAGATAGAGAGAGGAGAGGGAAGGAATGATATAGATAGAGGGAGATATAAAGAGATAGAGAGGGAGGGGGAGGCGGAGAGAGAGAGAGAGAGAGAGAGAGAGATGTACAAATAAAATAATGAGATATAGATAGAGAGGGAGGGAGAGATAGGGAGATAGAGGTAGAGCGGGCAAGAGAGAGAAATGTGACAAATACAAGTAATAGAGAGAGAGAGAGGGGGGGGGGAGAGAAATATAGAGAGATAGAGATAGGGAGGGAGAAACAAAGAGTGCATATATAAGTGAGGGAGATATGGAGAGAGAGAGAGGAAAAACAATACTAATGAGGAAAATGGGTAGAGTTTGGAGGAAAAGCGAGTGGAGAAAACAATGAACAAAAAAATGATCGAAGATTAAATGCCCTATTTAGCTCTCCTAACCATCTTCAAATTGGGTGTCATCAAATATCAATTTATAAATATCATCACACACTATTATAATACCATGAATATGCAATTATAATGTAATATAAATTATGTTTTTTTTTAAATTTACAAATGTTATTATTTTCTCTCTAAAAACAATCAATAAACCTCATTATGTGAGTTTCTCAAATGGCATGCATATGTGTCATTTACAACATAAACACGATTATATTTTATTTTACTTCATATATAAATTATAAGAGTTTATTTCTAATTAAACAAGACAGATTGAAATGAAATTAGATTAAAAAATATTTGTGAATTCACAAATCTATTAGCTATCTTACCATTTCTAATTAAAACCAGACAGATTGAAATCAAATTAGATTAAAAAATATTTGTGAATTCACAAATCTATTAGTTATCTTACCAAACAAAATATATAATTATAAATGAGACAAAATCTACATGCATTTCTATAAAATTATATGCCTTGAATTTGCAATGTATAATGCAGAAGATATAATTAATCACAAATGATTGACCTAACATTGGCAAGAGATAATACAACTAATCTATAACAAAAATACTTTACAAAATTAAAGGAGTAATTGTAAGCCCCCTCTCTCATTTCTTGCTAGTCAAGCATTTTTCCATTTACTTAAGTGTTCCTCACCTTTTGTTTTTTTCTCATCCTCCTTCACCTCCTCCTTTTCATTTCATACATACGTATGTTTGGTGAAAACAATTTAATGAAACACACATATTATCATTAAACAGGTCTGTATATAAGCAGTGATCTACATTGCCATTTATGCATCTAATTTTATGAAGCCAACAAAATAGTCTAGATTCCCAAATACTCAAAATAATTTTTTTTTTTAAAATCTAGAAACTGAAAATAAAACTGTCCATTTTTTATTATTGAAGGTCCGACACTGCACATTATTATAGTGCAAGACCATTTTTTAGATCATTTAACAACACCAATAATCTCCACAAGAACATTGCCCCTGTTTAAAATGATGGAAACGGTTTGCATCTCTCACAACAATTTCTCTTGCTACTATTTTGGAGATAAATTTTGTTGCAGTGTGGCAATCATACTCAAAGGTTTTTAACAAGGGGGATGTTTACCGAACCAAATGCAATTGCCAACTTTTTGCTATGGTGGCAGAGAAATAATTATTTTTCCTCCTCTTCCACAGCATAAACTAAATGCCTTGAATCTGGAAAATACCCTGCCGCCTTTATCTCCCAAATCCAATTTCTCCAAGTTTGCATAGATCTCTTGTGTTTGTAGATGTGATATGTCTCCTACATGAAAAACATGTACCATTTTATGGCCTTCAATCCAACTACATCCAAGGATCTTTTTAATTCCTCGATCATTCATCAATTTTCATGCCATTTGAACCTCACCCCACCTGCCCACTTCTACGTAGATGTTTGAGAGAACATATTTCATAGCATTTTTAGGATCCAAATCAAAAAGCATTGTTGTTGTAAATACCCCTGAGCCTATATTCATATGCAATCTACAGGCACCCAAAAAACACATCCACACAACCTCCACGTGTTTAACTGACATCTTAATGATAAAGTGTAGAGTGTCTTCAAGATAGTCAGCCCAGGGAAGAAGGTCAACCATGCAAACATAATGATCAACTGTAGGTGTAATGCAATAAGGGTTACTCATGTGATTGAAGTATGTACAGCCCTCATCCACTAAACCTGCATGGCTGCATGCATACAGAACACAAGCAAAGCTTACAATGTCAGGATATGTTCCAAAGTGTTTCATTAATTCAAAGATTCTGAGAGCATCCTTGCAAAATCCATGTTGTGCATATCCTGCAACCATTGCATCCATGAGATGACATCTCTTTGGGGCATTTTGTCAAACAGTTCATGTGCCTTTTCTATGCTTCCACATTTTGCATACATGTCCACTAATGCAGTTGCAACTGCAACATCTGATAAAATCCCTCTATTCTTTATGCTTGATGAATGTCCATACCCTGTTCCAATGCTCCTATTTTGGCACAGGCAAGGAGAATGCTGGCAAAAGTTGTGCAGTTTGGCTTTACAACTACCACTTGCATTTTCTCGAAAGTTTCTAAAGCTTTTTTAAAAAATCCATTTTGTGCATATCCTGCGATCATTGCGTTCCATGAGATAACCTCTCTTTGAGGCATTCTGTCAAACAGTTTACATGCCTTTCTATGCTTACACATTTTGCAAACATGTCCACTAGAGCATTTCCAACTATAAGATCTGAAAAAAAAATCCTCCTTCCATGATGCTTTGATGGATGTCCATACCCTGTTCCAAAGCTCCCATTTGGCACAGGCAGGAAGGATACTGGCGAAGGTTGTGGAATTTGGCCCCACATCTGCCAATTGCATTTGCTTTAAAGTTTCTAAAGCCTTTTCAACAAATCCATTTTGTACATATCCTGCAATCGTTGCAGTCCATGAGATGACACCTTTTTCAGGTATTGTATCAAACAGTTGATGTGCCTTGTTAATGCTTCCACTTTTTGCATCCATGTCTACTAGGGCAGTTGCAACTATAATATCTAACAAAGTTCCTCTATCCTTAATGCTGGTTTTAAACCTGACAAATGCATTTTGCTTGGAAATTTCTAAAGCCTTCTCAACAAATCCATTTTGTGGATATCCTGCAATCATTTCAGTTCACGAGGCCACATCACTTTGAGGCACCTTGTCAAACACTTCAGGTCCCTTGTCTATGCTACCACATTTTGCATACATGTCTACCAGCACAGTTACAACTACAACATCTGACAAAATTCCTCTATCCTTTATGCTTTGATGGATGTCCATACCTTGTTCCAAAGCTCCCATTCAGCATAGGTTGTGAGGATTGTGGCAAAGGTTGTAGAGTCTAGCTTTACACTTGCCAATTGCAATTGCTTGAAAGTTTGTAAAGCCTTATCAACTAATCCATTTGTGAAACAGTTCTTTGAGGCATTCTGTCAAACAGTTCGTGTGCCTTCTCTATGCTTGCACATTTTGCATACATGTCAAACAGGGCAGTTGCAACTTCAACATCTGACAAAATTCCTCTATCCTTGTCCCGTTATGGGTGGGCATAGCCTGTTCCAAAGCTCCCATTTCGGCAAATCAGGGAGGATGCTCGCAAAGGTTGAGGAGTCTGGCTTTACACCTGCCAATTGCATTTGCTTGAAAGTTTCTTCATCAGGAGATTGGACATTAAAAATGTGGGACTGTTGGTGATAATTTAGAAATCCGCAAGCATGAAATCATTAATGTGGATGAAAAATATTACAAAATAATTGGGTTTTGGACAAAAGATACTGGATGGCTTCAATCTACACGCTAAAAATAAAATAAGCTTGGGACTATTCTCTGGCCTGATGATACCGCACAAGTATCCAACGACTTCAAAAAACTTGTAATCGATCAATGTCATTACCCTTTTCCAAAGCCCCCATTTTGCACAGGCAGGGAGAATGGTAGCAAAGGTTGTGGAGTCTGGATTTACACCTGCCAATTGCATTTGCATGGAAGTTTCTAAAGCTTTGGCCATCCTTCTGATTGTTTTCCATGGCTTTTCTTAAATCACACAGCAGAGAATTGGTGGGAACCATGTCACGGTGGATGAGAAGCCAAGCTACAAGCAGTAGCAACAGGGGTGGAGATGACAACAGCACCGGGGCAAGCAGATATAGAAGAACAAGCACTTTGTCTATGTATTCATGAGCATCCAATGACCGCTTAATAAATGACATTATTACTACAGTTATTGCCATGCAGAATGAATGCAGCGAATGAAAACAGCGAAAATTCAACGGTCCAGATGAAAATCATCGTCTTGCATCCCTTCACGAAAAGTCTGCACCGTGGATGACTGAAGTCAGCCCGCCTCTGTTCACAGAGGGAACGCCTCGGCATAAATATGATCTCTACTCCATTGATACTTCGGGACATAGAAGCTATATGTCAATGCACTGTCACGTCTCTTAAGGACTCTGAACATTACATACCAGGTCATAGTTTGATTAGGAAGGTTAAGAAAAACTTTAAAAGAAACTAATAGAGAACAATTGATGAACTTAGGTGCATGGTTGTCCCAAAATTAAGAAAAAGTGGAAACAAAGGCATGCCACTATCGACTAGAACAATAGTCGTTTTGATAAAAGATTATTTCGAAATTCTCAGAACATCAGCTATCTGTTTTGCTGAGATAAGGATTACTTGTCCAAATTTTGATAAGAGAAGATAGTATCGAACAGATAGTTATTTCTGAGAATACATCCTACAGGCTGCTCTTAGACACCCATTTCATGTACTAGGTGAAGGTGAAAGACAGCCCAAAATTCATAATTTCCACTGAAAAACAAAAACTATCACAAAAGAGAAAGCATGACGTGTACAATTTTTTATTCTGGTGATACTCTTTTATTTTTCATAGCAAAATTCCATATCCAGGGGCCCAATATGTGCATAACAAGAGGCCTGGTTTACAACAAAAAATGCAGTCATAAAATTTTGGACATTGACAACACAAATGCAAAATATTCTAATCCATTGTGCATTTACATTTGCATTACTAAAATACCTGAGTTTACTGCAAATATCTTGAATCAGAAACAATTTATGCACTTGTGCCAAACACCATAAGACTTTTTGCAATGCATTCTATGACAGTGATTGAAAAAAAAAAACAGAAATTACACCTTTCAAAAGAAGAGTAAAATTGATTCGTGCCTCGTCATTCATACTAAACCTGTTGTTCCCAAACATGACAGTTGGCACCTGTCAACAATGGTATTACTCTGCAGGCGCACATTTTCCCCATTGGATTTATTTTTCATTTCTTTCAATTTTTCCTTTGCAAATGTACCTGCGATAATATTCGGGAACCAATAGAATTTTTTGAAAACTTAAATCTTAGTGTCCTCAAAATAGCTGAAATTCCAGAACATTAGGAAAACTGATGTTTTTTAGTTAGTCACAAATTTTGATACAAATTAATACGAAATGGTGATTTCTCTAGCCTTTGCCGAACGGACTAATAAGAGTTATATTCATAGACTTGCATGGAAATTTCAGACATGGATTCTTACATATACTAATCCGTATGTGCCGATATGCATGGGGCAAAATGGAATCTCTTTAAGGAAATCAAAGATGGCCAAACAAAGACAGTATATACAGATAAAACCTAAAACTTTAAACCTCTACAACAACTTTGGAAACATCTTTTGACTTTTCATATTGCCCTTTATTCAATGGCCACAGTTAATGGAGTTGCTGACTCTGTGCTCTTCGAAAATGGTACCTCATCAGTGTGAATGTGATCATGTTGCTGAATCACAAGCACTGAAGCACTGATTTGAACAGCAGATGAAGCCAGCAGATCCCCGATTGGACCCAATTCAGGACACTCTGTAGTTCTATCAGCCAAATCTGCCACAAGAGGAGAAGGAAAGTGCCCTCTGCCGACCAAGATTAAATTATAATCATTGCTCCTCCCAATTGAAAGGATAGACTCCACTGTGTTACTGATCTGCTGCTCAGTATACACAATAGAGCCCTTTACATCCTCAGAATAACCATTCCTGCCTGGAGACTTCTTTGGAGTGGATGGAACAGAGCCGTTCACGCCACTGATTATATCAGCCAGAGCTTCCTCATCTAAAACACTTTCCTGCTCCCTGTTCATCTCTGCAGTAGAGAATGTGTAGGTTTCTCGGTGCTTATCATGGTTATATGCAGGAAGTGGGGTTAAATTGAGTGCAGCATGATTGATTTCACTGTCAGGCAGGAACCTTATGACTGATAGTTTAATACCAGGATGCTCTGCCATTCTTCTGCCATAGACTAAAGCCTCACGGTCATCCGGCCCTCCAAAGAAAAGAACTGCAATGTTATGGGAGACACTGGAAGATGCCAGTTGGGATTGACCCCCAAGACCCCTGTTGACTAGAATGCTGACAGAGCAAGGAGCATGCTTCAACACCTTCTGGTTCACTGTCCTTATTCCAGCATTCACAGACTCCAGGACTCCATCTACTCGTTGGTATTTGTGGAAGGGCAAAATAATCATTGCAGCTCTCTTTTCTTCTGCAACATTGCAGATATCTTCATGCATGTCTTGGAATGCAGATATTTCAGTCATGGGTCTTACTGTCACCTTACTCAGCTGCTCAAATGCATCGAAGGCAATTACTATGTGGTCTTCATGTGATCTATTTCTGTTCCAGAAAGGTTGGCCATTTTTCCTTGCTTTGTTGACCAGCATGATGGATGAGAACCTTTCAGAGAGCTCTACAAGGTGCATGATATAGAGGCGTAGGGCAGACTTTCTGATTCCTATGGAGGCCTCCATTAAGTTTATGATGGCAGGGATGTTCTTGGTACCATGCACACAAGCCAAAATCCTGAGCTCGTCCTTTTGCTTGTCCCTTTGCAGTTTCCGGTGCTTGTATGGGATTTGCCTCCTTGCCGGCTTGTATACACACATTACGAGTGGGGTAGTGATGAATGTTGTGAACAGAGCCATCAGCACCATGAGAGCGAATACTTCATCATTCAAAACCTGCAAACCAAAAGAAAGAGGGTCAGAATGGAAAATAAAAAATGAATTTCTCATGGAATTGAAATGTTAGATAAATTAATAGAGATATATCAATTTTTAATTATTATATTTATTTAATAGACATTTTATTTCATTTTAAACTTACTTTATTTTATATATTTTGATAATTATTTTTAAATTTATTTATTTTACAATTATCTTATTCCCTAAAATTTTTTTATTTAAAATTAATTAAAAATGATTTTATTTTGTTGTCCATCTCTTTAAATGAATAAATATTATGAATAAGATAGAATAGTTTGAGGACTTTTCATCATACCTTCCTGTCCTTACCAATGTTGAGGACAAATTAACTCTACCAGCCCTTTGGTGTTCATCAGGAATCCCAAGGTGAGTGATTCACGGAAGGAGACTTTGTGGGCTAAAGCAATGCAAAGAGTTCCCAAGATCTTTCCAGCACAGGCAGTCAGTATCACCAAAACAAGGAGACCCCATGATTGAGCACCGTTAACGGTCGAAATATTTGTCTTCAACCCACTGGAAGCAAAATACAATGGCAAAAGCAGAACACCCACAAAATCTTCAATCTTTTCAATCAACATGCCTGCAAAGGGGCCCTCCTTGGGAATAGTTAATCCAAAGACAAAAGCTCCAAAGATTGAGTGGATACCGATTGCATCTGTTACAAACCCAGATGCCAGGACACCTGCAAGTGTTATGCAGATAAAAAGCTCACTTACAGGCTCATTGTCAGGTGACCGGCGGCCCATCAACGCCATCACAGGTCTCACTGCAAATATCATGAAAGCCACAAATACTGTACCACAAAGCAGAACATAAACTGATATGACCGGACTCTTGCCTGACCCTGACAGAGCAACAGCAATGGCTAAGAGAATCCATGCAACCACATCGTTGACAGCCACTGCAGACATGGCCACCTGACCCACATCTCTTGTAAGAAGTTTGAGCTCTGCAAGTATCCTCGCAAGCACAGGGAAGGCAGTGATAGACATTGCAACACCCATGAAGACAAGAAAGGCGCCATAATCCACACCTTTTGAAATGGTTGACCTCAGTAGAAAAGCAACCCCAATCCCAGCTACGAACGGTAAAGTGATTCCAACAACTGCAATTGCCAGAGCTTTTCTCCCTGTTCGCTTAATGGCGCCGAAATCTAACTCCAGCCCAACCAGAAAGAGAAAGAATAAGAGGCCAATATTGGCAACAGTTTCAAGCACGGGGGTACTATTCTTGGGAAAAACAGTTTTCATGTAAGACTCACTGCGTCCTATAACAGATGGGCCAAGAATAATGCCACCCTGCAAGGACAAACTAAAATTTTAGAACAACGAATATAATATAAAGTCTTCCTTTCAATTACTAAAGGCAATAAAAACCATTTTTAAATTGTAAAGCTTAAACAACCCACAATTCCCAAATAACATACAATGTACTACTGTTAACTTTTGGGCTTTTTAAATAGGGGTGCTTAAATTGGCTCATGTAGTATGAACAGGGTCAATTAATTCCACAGATCCGATACCAAGTTAAGTTACCTATACAAGTGGTTTGTATTCATCCCTTCGAATTACCCATTCTGGGACAAAAATATATTCCTTTTAGAACGGCAGACACCACAAAAATTATGGAACTTCTCATTTCAGTAGTGGATACTTCCATTCCAAACTGTTTTCTTAAATTCTGCTTACTTATCTAAATTGCTTAAATTCATATCTACTAACCCATTATAAACAGTTAACCAACAAAGAGAGTCACAGAGTCAATTTCACAAAGCTTATACATAGATACGTAACAAATGTTCTAATTCTACTAAAGACAACTTAGAAATATGTAAGTTTCTGGATTCAACTGTGTATGTTTATTTGTTTGTCATTTTGGATCACATCCAGTGATCCATCATCAGGAAGAGGACAATGTGATCCAAAATGTCGAACAAAAAATATACACAGTTGAATCCAAAACTAATACCAACTAAAGACGATTTAGACAAGACAAAATATATTTGAGGCATTAATAAGGCTAAATACAGTTTAGACAAATTTTAATCACTGGTTTTCTGGTGATCAGGCTTGGTAAATTATTCAATGACTCATCACATTTTACTTTGCCGAGAGCAAATACATCTACAGTATGGATCATGGAAGCAGTTGGACGACCATTGAAACAATCCTATTCAGACACATATTTTGCCTTAAATATTTTTATTGATGACTTACACTGAGATCAAAACCAATTTGACTACTTTTAAATATCCGTACAATTATCTGAATTTAAAGCCTCTGATGATAGAAAAACCTACTGACTCAAAAGTGAGTTGATGAATTTAATACTTATATCAATGATTTAGATATAAGATTTATGAAAAGCCTAGAGTGCAGCAGATCAGACATTCATCAGTTAGATTTTGAATGATGTTTCTTGTATAAGATTTATGAAAAGCTTAGAGAGCAGCAGATCAGGCATTCATCAGTTAGATTTTGAATGATGTTTCTTGTATAATCACTGTCAATCATTGAGAATTCATGGTGTATGCACTTCTATACACAGAAAAGTTAAATTACTATCACTGTATTTGTCTGATCACTGATGCCATGGTTATGCATTAATGTTGTATCGATAGAGGTGATGCAAACAAATTCACTAAAGATACAGTTCAGCAACATGCAAAATAGGCTGCAGAGGCTTGTTGGATTTCAACTTAGGATTTGTATTATCGCTAGGGATATTTATCAATGTCGTCTACTATCACTACCATACATACACACCATAGACTAAATTTTCAATCAACCTTTTCATTGTATGAGAAAGCCTTTGTAGCAAGTACATCTACAGTATGGATCAACTGCTGAAATGTCATAATATGAGGTGTACAACCATCAAAGCAATCCCGGCCAAATGCATATTTTTCCTTAAAGTTTCCATTGATGACATTCAGTGAGATCAAATCAATTTGCTTACTTCAAAAGATATGTACTACTATCTGAATTTGAAGATCACAATGATAAAATTAAAAATACCTACTGACTAAAAGCAAGTTGATGAATTTAAGACTCAACATAACGATTTAGTTCTAATGTATAGGAAAAGACTGACATACAGCAGAGAAGTTTGACATTTAATAGTCAGATTTGTGTCTTGTATAATCATTGTCAGTCACTGAGAATTTATGGGGTACACACCTCTATGCGAAGAAAATGCTATCACCATATCTAACACCATTTTTCACTCCATAGCCATTCCCTATCTTGAAAATTAATAAACATATGGAGGTTATACATTAATGTTGTTGGATTTCAAGCTGTAGGATTTGGACTATTGCATACAAATTCATTAAAGATACAGTTCAATAATATGCAAAATGGGCTGCAGAAGCTTGTTGGATTTCAAGCTGTAGGATTTGGACTATTGCACACAAATTCATTAAAGATACAGTTCAGTAATATGCAAAATTGGCTGCAGAAGCTTGTTGGATTTCAAGCTGTGCGATTTGAATTATTGCTAGAGACAGTTATGAATATCATCTATTTAAGATTAAAAGAAAAAGTCTCCTTGTATTGATGGATATCACTATCATAGATACACATCATATACTGAAATTTCGTTCAATTTTTTGGCATGGACCTTCGCATGCCAATCTTTTTCTGTATTTATACTTGCCTACAGCAAACAGACAGTCTAGATGGTTACATCATATGAGCTTACTTTTGACACAATGTCTTCAAAAAAGGGGGTACTGCTTAGTGTTTTTCTCTTCAGATTCATATTGAACATCCCTGCTTGGTGAGATACGCAGAAAAGAAAGTATTTTATACTACTTTCTTTTGCATTTTTCTGATCAGTACCAAAACCTTATTTATTGTTAAAAAAAGGGAAAAATGAAATTTATTCATCACATTTATACACTTTCCTGATTGAAATTCCCTTTTCTGATCAATACCAGACTCTCATATTAATCTAGCGTAAAAACAGTTAAAAGGATCAAGCAAAATGACATTCTTCCATCAAATTCTTAATAAATTGGAAAAATGGTATTTGATCATATCTAATCATTTCTCTGAGCAGTATCAAACCCAATGGAAAGAAATAACACTTTGACCAAATCTGTTGATTTCCCTGATTGAGAGTCTGGGATAAAACCCATAAACAGTCCAAACAAAGCCTTAACAAAATGTAATATTGTAGCAGTTTTGACAGAAATAAGAAAAATGACATTTTCATTAAACATTACTAATTCTCTAGCTTGTACCAAACAAACCCTTATCAAATTCTACTGTATTAGCAATCTAGTAAGAAAAAACAAAGAAATTTAAAAATTAAAAAAAATGTCAAATGTAATATTATAGCAGCTTTAAGGGAGGAAAGGGTCAAAATGGCATTTCAATTGGATTTAATCAATTTTCTGATCAGTGCTAAACCCTTATCAAATTTACTGTATAAGTAATCAAAAACAACAATTGGTTAAAAGTCATCATTATTATTACCGTTATGCATAAGTTGGAACAAATAAAATATGCAAAGTGCATAACAGAAAACTTACATTTTAAGCCTTCTGGTGAAATGTAAGAAGCATCACATTCAAATAGAGTACGAAATGGTCAGCACAAGTTCTAATATTTAAATATCAAAGATTTGATGACAGAAATATCTTATTTAGAATTCAAGACAACGAAAATAATGTGGTATAACTCCAGCATTTTCTACACAAAAGTTCTACTAGAAAAGGCAACCACAATTGCCTGTTATCCATGATTAGCATAAATTACAATCCTCGGGTCAGCTAAAATGCTTCAGTGTAAATTACAGATTTTTGAAAGATGATAGCAAAACATAAGTTTATATATTTTCTTATGTATAAGCTGAACTATTGTAAGCTTAAGTATTTAAAATTTAAAATAAGTGCAGGAAGGGGCTTTTCTTAACAAGAAAATGATTCGAAGGTCACGGTAAACTTTTTCTAGTTTGAAACTAAGCCATTTATTTAACACTTTTGTATATGAATGAGGTGATTAGTGGAATGATAAGATCTCCTTCAGGTTCAAACCTTAAAAATCGAAAAACTTTGAGCAATAGGAAAGAGAGTCAAAACTAGGTCTATGTTTTCTTCAACCCTTCTTGGCTACATATACCTTTATTTTCACATTCCCCTGTCATTCATGATTTTTTTTATCTAAGATTTCTAAATCTGAATCTGTAGTAAACAAAGATAGGCCTGTCCTCTAGTATCCTATTCATTTGACAAAGGACATTTCGATGTAACTTAAATCTTCATCAAGTTGAGCTCTAAATCTGTTTTTATCCATTTTGGCTGCAAAATGACTGTTAATTGGTTACAAAATCTCACTTTTGGAAGACCTATCCCTGTGTGAAGAAAATATGATAGTATATATCCAGCACAGTAACTGCCCTTGTTGAGGCTGTCGTTGTATAAGACAATAAGCCACAAGATAGTCCGTGTCAAGACACAGATCTTTGTGGAAGGAAAAATCCTCCAAAATCCTGAATGATAGAGGTATCAAGCTGCATACAAGAATTCCTTACAGCACCATTCAAACGCCTCATGGGTTTCCCATAGAAGAGCACTTCTGTAAACTGAAAAAATACAAATGAAAAAGTGGGATAATGGCCATACTACCTATTCACAAGATCAATAGATAGTAGTGTGAATGATTTTTTTTTGTTCTCTCAAACAAAAAATTTACACTGCACAATATGTTATTTTTGTTAAAATTAATTAATATTATTGTTATTCTAAGTTACCGATTCGCCATACCTAGCCTCCGGATACGATACGGTACGATTCGGGTACGGGATTCGGGTACGGTACGGTACGGATTCGTCCAGGATTCGTTTTTTTGACTGCGGATTCGTATCAGATTCTTCAACTCACTGCGGATTCTTCCAGGATTCGGCATGAAGAATCCGAGCCGAATCCGAGCCGAATTTCGCGTCAGTCCGAAAAAAAACGTCTTTTTTTAATCATTTTTTATTATTTTTTTGACCATATGTTGACTTCTAAACATTAAAATATTCATTGCAACCCTAATTTCGACCTCCAAACACACTAAAAAGGTAAAAACAATTTCATTTTAACAATTTGTGAAAGAAAAACGAATTTTTTTGCCTCCATTGCTGAACTTGCTCTCTTGCTTGCACAAGCTCAAACAGAGTTGAAGGCTGATCGTTGGTAGTTCAAGGTTGATTGCTGTGCTATTCCTAAGCACTTGCAAGTGTTTGCCAAGATTCAAGAAGACTGTAGAGCAAGATTTGTTCAAAAAAGGTAGGTTTCTTTGAAATTTTTTGATTTTTTTTTTACATTTTTTTTAATGAATGTGAAAATGGACTGAGAAACAATTGATGTTGACCATGCAGCCGCCACACCTGCTGCTAAATCTTCCCATTCACACTTGCAACTTTGGCCTTTCTTGCAGCTTTTAAATTTTAAAACAAGAGAAACCTTTTTCAGTTTCAAGGACTTTGAAAACTACAAGAAACTGTTTTGAGAATTGCTTATTTGCACTAAAACAACAGTTATTTTCTGAGGAAACAAAGACTAATTGTCGTAAAACAACTCTGACTCGCTCTGTTAGAATGGTGTCATCTTCTATAAAGTTCTAAATGGAAGTTATTAAATATTTCAAGTTGAAGAACCATATTCTTTCTTAAGCAACTTTTTGTATCAGACTCTGAAATAAACTCTCAGACTGAAAATATTTCATTCCCCATGCTACAACAAGGTTGTGCACAAGAATTGATGATACCAAAGTAGGCATCAAAATGTGCCCAGGTTTAAACACAAGAACTGCTAATTTCAATAATCTTCATAGGTTTCATTCAATCTGACTGTAAAAACCTAGGAGATTCGCTTCATATGTTCCTTGCTACTTTCCCTTGGAAGCCACTCAGGGGGTAGAAAATTTGGAACACACAAAATGATGGCAATGCCAAAAACTATAACAAAGACCACCCACTATGCTTGATTTGGTGCTTGTGCGAGTGCCACGAATGCTATTTGTGGTTCTACGCAAAATGTAGCATCTAATAATGCTAGTTTGTTTGATACTGATGACCCATATGATTCAGATTGATCAATGATCAATAATGGGCCATGGCTGATTGTAAATGCTTGACATTTTATGTTTGAACTTTAATTTATAATTTTATATCATGACAATCGAGTAATCACTAATATTTTAATATTTGACTTAGTGACTATGAAAGTGGTGATGTATTTTTGCTATGTTATTAGACTATTAATATGGTGGTGTATTCTGAACTTAATTACTACTGCAAATATGTATATATTTCTGATTTTTATATGTTTTTTGTATTGCCGTACCCAAGCCGTACCCAAATCCAAATTTTTTTTTTTGCCGAATCCCGTACCGGATTCGCGTACCCGTACCCGAATCCAAAAACGAATCGGTAACTTAGTTGTTATTTAATTATTATATTATGTTTGAAATACATTTACATGATTTTTATAAAAAAAATTGTATTCAAATTGTTGGAATTTTTTGATGTTATTTTTTTGTTTTTATTAATGTTGCAGGTTGGCATACAGTGACATCCAAATTCACATCAAGTCTGAATTCAATAAGTGGAAGTCATCCCATTGGAAGCTATGACTCCACTTGGAAATATGTCATAATAAACCCAATATCAAGAAATGTGATTTGCCTCTTGTGCACAAAGAAGCTTAATGAAGACATCAATCACCTCAAATACCATATTGTAGGCATTCTTAACCACGATGCCAATCCATGTGAAAATGCCCTAGAAGAGGAACTTCTTACATTGTTAGATGAGAAGAAATAAAAAGGGACAAGGGCACAAGCAAACATAGCAATGACCATTAATCTTGATTCAATAGCAAAAACTAAGGTAGAAACTAGAAACCTGTGACAACAAATGAATGGCTAGTGTAGTTGTCAAAGAATAAGGCCTATGTATGGTCCACCATGGAATTGGGTCCTATGCCATAACCTCCCTATCTATCCTAGCCTCTTCTAGATATCTCTAAGAGTGTCAAATTTTGCCCACTTAATACAAATAGTGGCAGCAATCTTCAACATTGTATAACTTTTGAATAGCTTTCATGAACATCACCTTCCCTTCAACATCCTTCATAGGGCTAACTCTACTAGGCCTTTGCATGTACCACTTTAGGTTTAATGTATAGAAAACCATGTGCAAAGTAGTGTTGAGCTTCTCCCACCTCTACTAAATAATTGGCTACATATGTTTATGAGAGAACTAATATTTCAGGTCTCTCTTTTATAATAGCCTTCATTTGGCCAAACATACTATCAATACACTCACTCAACCGATGAAGACTTGGATGATGCTTTCTTTTGTCGATGCTCTCACTTTTCCTATACTAATGCTCCCACTCTTGCAGGTTGCTATTACAACTTGCAACCTTAATCAATGTTGTTGAAACTTGATAGGGGCATGGAATAAGGTTGGGATCTTAATTTAACTTTTTAAAGTGCTTAGGATGTAAGTGTAGCCATGAACCATAAAAGTTGGAGTTAGTGGCCCAATTTTTTTGAAAGGCCTAATTTTCTAAAATAAATCATTTTTTAATTGTTTGATCTAAAGGAGGACAACTACAAATTTCTATTACATTCAAAGGACACCAACAAATCCCTTGAGGATTTTGAGGACCTAGCATTTCCCCGAACTCTCCAAATTAAGAGGACACCCCAGAAATGTCCCCTCTTTGAAGGAGACACCCCTATCTGCTAACATTAATAATAACACAACTGACAACATTTCCCCAAAATCCCCAATCCCAAAAAACATCAAGAATTTGGGGGAGTGGAGGTGACGCGTTCCCATAGAAGATCATGTAAAAATTACATGTTCACATAACAACACATTATGTTGCCACGAACAAATAGATTTACTCAAACCACACAACAACAAAATCCATATGCAAAATTATAATAAAAAAGTGTTGACTCACAAGTTGATGTATAGGTAAATACATATATCGATTATGTTGATGGAGATATTAGATTTAAGCTAAAAGAAAAATAAGACAACAAAATCTAAGCAGCATAAATTGAATATACTAACCTCACTTTACAAAAAAATTGATAGATAACATACTCAATGCGTATAGGTTATTGCCAAAACAAAACTCAAGCAATGTGAAAGAAGTTTACCTCTTTGACTTTATCAAATTAACAAGCACGGAAGAAAGAGGTGAGGATTAACATTGGTACATGTTTAATAGTAAATAATGGGAACACGCAACTTGGAATTTCTTTCTTTTGGTTGGGTGTTTTGATCTTTCTAATATGTGATACCCAGCCAGCTCAAACCTGCGTCCTCTGACAGGCTTCTACTGAAGATTATTCCCAGCCATAGAAGAGTCATGATCTATTTATATCCATTAGATTGGCCAACATGGCAAAAAAGTGGAAGAAAAAAGCAGTAGTTTGGAATGGGGGTTCAGAGGATGAAAACTTTATTTATATACGGCTGGCTTCTTTTGGCGTTTTATGCGATCAAATTAAGCATACGGGTGCCAAGTTTGCAGAAACGTCGACAGTGACTGCTCATTGTTTGCTCACCCCTTTTTTAAGCGGTTTCCAGAAGTTATAGTTTTTCATGTAATTTTATGCGCAACGCAGAGCGGAAAAATAGTGGAGGTAAACAATAAATCGAGGAAGACAAAGACAGAAAGTCTATTAAACAAAGCATATACAGAGATGCGCTATTTATGTTCTAATTCAACCAAAGACAGTTTAGACAAGACACAATATATGTTTAAACTCTAATACTGCTTTAAACAAAATGTTAACGGTTTCTCTGCATGATTAGGGTTGATAAAATATTCGATTGACCTGTCATATTAAGAGATATTTAACAATTCATCAAAATTGAAAGATTCAAAGATGTTTGATAGACACCATGAAGAAAAGGCCCACTGAGAATTACACCGCCTTCAAGGTAATATTAAATGGTCTATCAGTACGGAAATACAACACTAAAAACAACAAAAAATTTCACACCTATGTTGACCTCTTAGCAGAGACCCGCCCATGGCCGCAAACAAATTGACAGAACTAGTTTGCCACGAAACAACTGGGGAGAGATAATGGACTCTTATACTATTTTTCCAATTAAAGACAATGAATTCGACAGAAAAAGAGTGTATATATACCCCAAAAGACAACAATTAATCGAAGTTAAGCAGAAAAAAAAAAAATTATGAGAGAGTCCTTACGATGATCTCTGCCACGACCCGAGGCTGACGCAAGGGCTTTAGCAAAATAGCAAACGTCCGAGTAACAAGAAGCACAATACAGATCTGCAGAATGAGCAGAGGGAACGCAAAGTGAATGGGATTATCGCCTTGCCATGCTCCGTTAGACGTAGTCTTCATCAGCTTGTAACATGCGCTATTATTCCTGGTTGCAGCAGCTTGCAAAAAACTGCGCTCCATAGATTTTATTACTCCAAACAGATGGCAGAATTATCTACAAAAAGCTGCAGGAATTTCACTCAACCATGAAGAAGACAGTACTATAGATTCCCAAGGCGTCAGTGTAAAGCTCAGTTGTGTCGTGAAGCATGTACAATAAAAGGACGGAACTTTGGGCCCCAAAAAGATGCCCCGTTAATTAGAGAAGACAGTAATGTTCGAACTATCACTGAAAATTGAATGGTTCAGACTACGAAGCACACAAGGTTGATCTCAAATATCGCTTTGAGTTGAAATTTTATATCAATTATTGTCCATTGGGAGAGGCGTCAATTGTGGGCATGGGACGCGTCGCTATTTGCCAGCTTGGAGTCCACTTTTAGGTAGTAAAATAGTCAGTAAAAAATTCAAATATCTGTGTTAATCTGTTGGGACAAAGTTCATGTCAAATTCACATCATGTCCCATCATAGGTAGACTATTTATGTGTCACCTTTCAAATAATACTAGGTGAATGCAAGTTGATATTTATTTGCCACCTTTCTAATATTAGATGAATGCAAATTGATATATTTATTTTTACAATATAAATATTGTTTGCCACCTTCAATAACAAGTTAATGCAAAATGATATATTTTTATTCAAAATATATGTTTTATTGAATTAAAAGTGAGTTGATATATTTTTATCCAAAATATATGTTTATTGCATTTAAAAGTGAGTTGACATATAAAGAAACCATTGTCAATTGAATGAGTTGTAAATATATTTTAACAAATTATAATAAAACATGTTTCATTTCTCATCTTTTTTTGACAAATTACTCGTTCCACCATGTCCATATAAACTATTTTTTTTGTGAATTTACCTGCAAAAATAACAAAAATAAATTTTCAAGTTCACTATACAATGCAATTTTATAAAATGACGTGTAATTATTGAATTATTTTTTACAAATAAACATAAAATTGAAATCAAAACAAAATATTAAAACCGATTAGAATTACAACTTTTTTAAAGATTCTTTCAAATTGCCAACCAGATTTCCTACGTACCCATTACATATCACTTCTACCATTTATTCCTTCAATGCAAGATCAAATTCCCCCAAAATTTAAATTTCTTCACTTGCACCTACCAATTCAAATTCTATCAACCTATTTATTTATATAAAAGACCTCAATTGTGTGATGCAAGCTACCTATTCACAATTTCAAATTTTTGAATTTGTGTTGGAGACACCTGATCAGCAATGAGCTCCTCCAAAACAATGTAGTCCTTCAACTTCTATGATATGTCTGAAACCTACCTTTAGTATTACTTATGCATTCATGTATGAATTTGTTACTTCATATGCCTTGTCCATTTACATTTAAATGAATCGAAATTGATGTTTCATATGTCATGTTTTTGCTATATATATATGACACCTAATACTGAAATTGCAAATTGAAATTTTTATATAACTTCAAAATTCAAACAACAATATGGTACAAATATTTACAACTCTTTTTGATACAACATTAATATATATATATATAAGGGGGCTTAAATGGCCACTTTTTTCCTAAAATTAGGAAATACTAACCTTGGACGTCGAATTGAGGATAGTTACACTCAAAATTTTAAGATGCAACAAAAACAAGGATCATAGTTCTCTGAGTCTACTTTCTAAACTACTAATTTATTTTGAAAAATGGTTGAGATTAAGGGGTTCAAAAGAGGGACCCATACAAATTAGTGTTGTTTTTGTCAGAAAAACATAACATAGCAACTTTTGTGGTAACGTAGCATGGTAAACCTTTTTTTAGTATTTTTAAAATCGCTTCAGTGAGAAATTAGCTAACAATATGTAGTTGATGCATTATTTTTCTGATAATTTTCTAATGATTGTTTTATTTTTTACTAATTTTCAAAGTGGACACTTCTTGAAAAACAGAATTTTGGTTGTGCTACCCCTACAAATTTTAAAAACTAATTGAATTTTTTTTTTAATATTTGTAGAATGGAGTCTAGTTTCTAAAAATGTAATTTATTTGAAATTTCAATGAATAGTTAATTAATAACAAAAAAAATACTAAACACTATATTTTTTACCAAAAAAGAGACACACAAACAAAAGAAATTATAGATCAAAGGCTTAACACTGTCAAAAAGAAAAAAATTACATCGTTGGATAGCTAAGAGAGTCTAACATTACCTAGGTGATTTGTTCGACATTGAAACACGTGCAATCCTGATGGTGAGCACAAACCTGGTTATGTGAAATATTGTACAATTTGCAAAAACGTGTCTCTAGTCGTTGGGAAGGCCCTCTAAACCTTTGGGTTGGTATTCTAAGGCAAATACCAAGCCCAAGGCTTAGGGATTCCCAAAGCAAGATATAACTTGAGTGTGTTATAACGTGCTCGTGTTATATCTTAGTTTTGATATTTTTTTGCATTTGTACAAGACATGTCTAGAAAGACATAACGTGAGCACGTTATAACACACTCGTGTTATGTCTTGCTTTTATGTTAAATGCTACTCTATTGAATGTATGTTTATATATTTGTATGTTTGTATGTACATGTATGCTTGTATGTCATGTATGTATGTGTGCATACTTGTATGTATCTATGTCTATATGTATGTATGTATGCAAGATTGTATGTACATATGTACATGTATGCTTGTATGTATGTAGGATTGTATGTGCATATGTATTATTCTTGTATGTATGTAAATATGTATTTATGTGTCTTTAGAGGGAGGGAGAATGTTAAGAGAGAGAGTTGTCTAGGTAGGGTGGGAGGGAGAGAGGGAGCGAGAGACCTAAGAGAGAGATAGAGGTAGAGAGGTAGTGAGAGATATTCTTGAGAGAGGGAGAGGGGGTGGAAGGGATCTAGACTAAGAGAGAGGGAGTGGGAGAAAAGGGGTTGGAGTGAGAGGGACTTAACTAGGTAGGGTGGGAGGGATAGAGGGAGAGAGAGAGAGAGAGAATTGAGAGAGTGGGAGAGAGAGAGGGGGAGAGAAAGAGAGAGTTATGTAGGTAGGGTGCCAGCGAGACTTGAGAGTGTGAGGGGGGGTGAAAAGGAAAGACTTGAGAGATAGGTAGTGAGAGGGAGTGCGAGAGAGAGGGAGTGTGAGTGAAAGACTTGAGAGAGGGAGAGGGTGTGGGAGTGACTTGAGAGAGAGAGGGACTTATCTAGGTAGGGTGGGAGGGATAGATAGAGAGAGGGGGTGGAGAGATAGAGTTACCTAGGTAGGGTGCTAGAGGGAGACCCAAGAGAGAGGGCATGGGAGGGAGAGACCTGAGAGATAGGGAGAGAGGGGGCATGAGAGAGGGAGTGATGGAGTAGTGGAAGAGAGATAGAGGGAGCGAGAGAGAGTGTGGTAGGGATTGATTAAGCGAGAGGTATGTAGAAAGAGGGAGAGGGTAGATAGAGACAATTAGAGGGTAGGAGAGAGGGAGGGAGAGAGGTGAGATGTATAGATAGAGAGAAAGGGATAAGGGTTGAGGGATTAGGGTGGAGGACCTACAGGGTTGATGTTTTAGGGTATTGGGTTTAGGGTATAGGGTTGAGGAATTAGGGTTGAGGGTAGAGCGTATTGGGTTAAGGGTAGAAGGTTTAAGGGTTTAGGGTTAAAGGGTTTAGGGTAGAGGGTTTAGAGTATATGGTTTAAGGATTAGGTGGAGGGTCCAATGTAAAGGGTTGAGGGTTGAGAATTGAGGGTTGAGTATTTAATGTATAGGGTAGAGGGTAGAGGGTAAAGGGTTTAGGGTTTAAGGGTTGAGGGTTGAGGGTTTAAGGTTGAGGAGTAGATGATTGAGGATTAGGGTTGGGGGTCCAATGTATAGGAGTAGAGGAGTATAGGGGCTGGGGGATTAGGGTTTAGGGTTGAGGTTGAGGGATTAAAGGGTTGAAATTTGAGAATTGAGGTCAAGGATTTAATGTATAGGGTAGAGGGTAGAGGGAATAGAGGGTAAAGGGTTAAGAGTTTAAGGGTTAAGGGTTAAGGGTTTAAGGTTGAGGGTAGATGATTGAGGGTATAAGGTTGAGGGATTAGGGTTGAGGGTCCAATGTATAGGGTAGAGGGTATAGGGGCTGAGGGATTAGGGTTTAAGGGTTGAGGGTTGAGGGATTAAGGTAGAGAGTTTACTTGGGTGTAAGGGTTAAGGGATTAGGGTTGAGAGTATAGGGTATTGGGTTGAGGGTAGAGGGTAGAGGGTTTAAGGGTTTATTTTTTAAGTGATGAGGGTTTAGGGTTTAGGGTTTAGGGTTGAGTGTTTAAGGGTTTAGGGATGAGAGATTAGGGTAGAGAGGGAGGTATGGAAGGAGGGAGAGATGGAGAGAGAAGTGAGATAGAGAGGAGAGAAGAGGAAGGGGGGATAGAGATATATGAGGATTGAGGATATAATGTATAGGGTAGAGGGTTGAGAATTGAGGGTATAGGGTTGAGGTATTAGGGTTGAAGGTAGAGGGAAGAAGGTTTAAGGTTTTAGGGTTTAAGGGTTGAGGGTAGAGGGTTTATGGTATAAGTTTGAGGGTATATGGTTGAAGGATTAGGGTTGAGGGTCCAATGTATAGGGAAAAGGGTTTAGAAATTGAGGGTATAGAGTTGAGGACCTATAGGGTTGATGGTTGATGGTATTGGGTTGAGGGTATATGGTTGAGGAATTAGGGTTGAGGGTAGAGGGTAGAGGGTTTAAGGGTTTAGGGTTGAGGGTTGAGGGATTAGGGTTTAAGGGTTGAGGGTATTGGGTTGAGGGATTAGGGTTGAGGGTAGAGAGTAGAAGGTAGAAGTTTTAAGGGTTTAGGGTTGATGGTAGAGGGCTTAGGGTATATGTTTGAGGGATTAGGGTTGAGGGTCCAATGTATAGGGTTGAGGGTATTGGGTTGAGGGTAAAGGGTTTAGGGTTTAGGGTTGAGAGTAAAGGGTTTAGGGTTTAGGGTTTAGGGTTGAGGGTAAAGGGTTTAGGGTTTAGGTTTGTTTGATATCCCTGCGCTCACAAGTATATCAAAACCCAAGGGACTGATCAAAGATACAAGTGACTTCCAGAAGGATAGCCACAGATTACACAGTATATTTGAGCAAGAATTAGAGATTACACCGGAGGAGCCCATTGAATACCCCTTCCCAATATTTGGTGCAAAAGATCAAGTGGCCCCACCTATGGCCCATCTTATACAAATGCCCATAATAACCTCAAAAGGATTAGCCCCGGCTCATGATCAGCTGTGGACCCTCATGTTTGATGGATCCAAGTCCAAAACAGGCTATGGTGTTGAGATTGAATTAACCAGCCCAAAAGGGAGAAATTTCTTTGCTTCTTACAGGTTACAGTTTAGATGTACTAACAACATAGCAGAATATGAAGCTCTAGATCAGGGGCTGATGTCCGCACATAAGAAGAAAGTCACTACCTTGAGGGTTAAAGGAGATTCAGAAATAGTTATCAAGCAAGTGCGCAACCAATACACATGTCACAATAAAAGGATAACAGCTTACATAAATCGGGTATGGAACCTGATTGAGGACTTTGATGCTTTTGGGATTAGTTTAATCCCTAGAGAGGAGAATCAAATAGCTGATTCATTAGCTATTGCAGCAAGCACCCTGGAACCCATGCAAGGCTCCAAGCTTAAAAGATTCTCGATAGAATTGATATCCACCCCAGTTGTTCCTGATAATGTTAGGAACTTTCAAGTTTTTGATGATGATCGACATATCCTTCCTTTTCTAGCAAGTTCAGATGTTTTTGAAGGACAAATCATTAATGAGTCTGGCAGAGATCAAGGAGACTGGAACCTTGAAGATTGCGATACAGAGGGGGTCCTCAATTTAAAAAGTAATAGCATTCCCAAGGGAATGGTTGCCTTAGAAAAAAAATTTGATTCAGACCCAAGGGCTCAGGAGAAGATATTAGATGAAGATAAAGGAGGTGAATATGACACTATCAACCTAGCTGATTATGGCCCTGAAAGAAATGTTTACATAGGGAAAGCTTGCCCTAAAGCAATCAGAAAAGATATACTAAGGGCACTGAAGAAAGATACTGTTGTGATAGCCTAGGGATATGAAGATCTAAGGACATTTGATGCTTCTGTAATGACTCATACTATTCCTCTGAAGCCCGAAGCTAAACCATTTCGATAGAAACATCACCCTGTCAATGCCCTGATTAAACCATTGATCTTTAAAGAAGTTCAGAAATTGCTTTCTACAAGAATAATCTTCCCTGTACGACATTCAACATGGGTGGCCAACTTGGTTCCAGTCCATAAGAAAAATGGAGAGATCAGGCTATGTGTGGATTTCAGGAATCTGAATAGAGCTTTAGAAAAAGACAACTACCCACTTCCTTCACTGGATGAAGTCTTGCAGATCTTTAATGGATCTTAGATGATATCCTTCTTGGATGATTATTCTGGATACAATCAGGTGATTGTTAATTATGAAGACAGAATGAAGACAACCTTCACTACTAAGTGGGGAACATTTGCTTACAGAAGGATGCCATTTGGTTTGATAAACGCTGGAGCACCCTTTCAGCATGCCATGGACGTAGCATTCAAAGATCTGATTGGAAAATGCATCATCGTTTACATGGATGACCTAACAGTATTCTCTAAAGATAGACTGAGCCACGTTGTAGACTTAGCTAAAGTTCTTGAGAGATGTATCCAGTATGGCATCTCCTTGAATCCTAAAAAGTGTGTATTTGGGGTTTCTGAAGGGAAAATTTTGGGACACATAATCTCGGAGAGAGGAATATCGATTGATCCAGACTGAGTTGAGTCCATTCTAAAGATAGCCATGCCAAGAAGTAAGAAAGAGATGAGATCTTTCTTTGGAAAGATCAACTTTGTGAGAAAGTTTATCATAGGTTTTACAGAAATTGTAAAACCATTAAATGAAATGATGAAGAAAGATTCCAAAATAGAGTGGGGTGATGAGGAAAGGACCACATTTTCTCAAGTCAAACAATCCATTTCGGAAGCGCCAGTCCTCACCAGCCTTGACTACTTGAAGCCATTCTATATTTATTCTTTTGCTTCTGAACATTCATGTGCTGTTGTCCTAACTCAACGAAGAGAAGAGGGAGAGGAGAGGCCAATTGCTTTCATGAGCTCTCTGTTCAAGAATGCTAAAATTAAGTATCCACCTCTTGAAAAACAAGCTTTTGCGCTCGTCAAAGCTATCAAGAAGTTCAGACATTATATTCTCTGAAGTCAAATTATTGTTGTAGTTCCTTATCCTGCTGTGAAGTCTCTACTTATGCAGAGTGAGCTAGGAGAATGAAGGGGGAAATGGATGGCCATTTTGCAGGAGTTCGATATGGAGATTCTCCCTATGAAACTTGTTAGAGGTACAGGCCTGTCTAAATCCATGGTGAATGTTGGTGAGAACATTATTTGCCAGCAATACACAACTCAGTCCTTTTCCAACAACCCTTGGTATGCTGATATCATCTATTTCATGCTCAATAATCGGTGCCCAGAGGGAATGAATACAACTCAGAGGAGAGTGCTGAGAATGAAAAGCTCTCATTATATGCTCAAAGGAGGATTGCTATACAAGAAGAATTTTGAGGGAGTGTACCTACGATGCCTTGATCAGCAAGAGGCCAAGCATTTAATTATTGAATTTCATGGGAAACATGGCACAGGTCATGGTTCTGCAGATTTGTTAGCACACCAAATCCTTAGGTCTAGTTATTACTGGTCGTGTGTGTTCAAAGACACCCATTAGCATGTAAGAACATGTCACATATGTCAAATTTTTGCATCAAAAGAATGCCATTCAGCCATGCCATTGCAGCCTGTTTATGAGGTAAGGCCATTTGCCCAATGGGCGCTAGATTTTATTGGGGTAATTAACCCAAATTCTTCTACAAGACACAAGTTCATTTTGACTACCACTGATTACTGCACAAGATGGACAGAGGCTATACCTTGCAAGAATAGCACAATGGAGGTAGTGATCAATTTCCTCACCAAATGCATCACCACTAGGTTTGGAGTACCCTTCGCATTGGTATGTGACAATGGCTCTTCTTTTTCTTCTGCTGAGTTCATTTCATGGGCTTATGATCACAAAAATGTTTTAAAGTATTCCTCAAATATTACCCACAAGGAAATGGAGTTGCAGAATCTACTAACAAGAATCTCTTAGGGGTAATTAAAAAAGTGTTAGAGAACAATCCTAGGGACTGGCACACCCAGCTAAGATTCACGTTATGGGGAAATAGGACTAGGATCAAGGTTGCTCTAAAAACTTCACCATTTAAACTAGTGTATGGCCAAGAACCTGTGTTCCCTATTCACTTGCAAATACCTATCCTTAAGTTTATGCAGAATTTTTACTCTAGTGATGATAAGATAGAGGTAAGATTAGCTGGCTTACTAAAATTAGAAGAGTAGAGAGATGTTGCCTTGCAACAATTCTTTAAACATCAGGCTATTGTCAAACGTTGGTTTGAAAAAAGAGCCAAAATCAAGGATTTTAGAATATCAGACCTTGTGTTGATATGGGATAAAGCTAATGAAAAGAAGGGCAGTCACCATAAATTTGACAAGCTCTAGTTAGGTCCCTATCAAATTGCTGAGATCCTAGGAGATCCGGCTGAGTAGTTTAATGGGAAAACCTGTTCCATTTCCTATCAATGGACAGTTTCTTAAACATTATTTTGAATCGTGAAGTTTGGTATTTTGCTAGGGGAGTGCATTTATGTAAGTAGTTTTTGTGTTTCTGCTTGTAAATAATCTTTGTATATAAATAATTATGTTCTTTATGTAAATAATTTGTTTGTTTCCTGTTTGTAAATAATTTGCTTTTCTGTTTGTAAATAGTTTTGTTGTTTGTTTGTTTGTTCTTTCTTTCTATCCTTTTGTTTCCTTCATTTTTTGTGTCTATTTTGTTTTGTTATTTGGGGTTTCTCTGTTATTTCCTTCTTGAAATGGTGGGTTGTTATCTAAAGTATATTCTGGTTATTAGGAGAGAAGTGGTTTAGATATTTTCAAGTTTTCTGATTGGATGATTTTGTCCTAATTTCATTGTTTTATGCCCATTGTCAATAAGAGTTGTGGAAAGTCTTGAAAACAAGGTGCAAAGTAAACAATCTTCATTAGCTACCTCTGAATCTGTCACAAATTATCAAGATCATCTCCTTTTGTAATTGTATATTTGTCATAGGGTGATAGTGTTGTAAGATTTGAGTGAAAAATCTAATTCCCAGATGCTGTTATGAGGTCCATGGTAGTTTTCAACCCAGAACAGATGTCTGACATCTGACATAAAAAAAATTGAATTGAATGAAACATCTGAAACTCCAAGAGAAAAGAAAAGAGAAAGGAATTATCAAAGAGAAAAGAGGACTCAATATGAATGGGTGATTCTAGTATCTCTATCGGGGCTATGGACGCCTGACTGGCAGTAGAGCAATGTTGTAAGAAAACTAGAGGTATCTCCGTTAGGGCTATGGACACCTGATTGGCAGCGGAGCAATGCCCAGGATATCATTGCACAACAGCTAAAGGGAATCAACTTATGTAGCTCAAATCTTGCACATTATTGTTCAAAAGATGAGGATAACTTTATAAAAGGGTGATGCACCATCAAGCACACACATAGATTCAAGGGTAGCCAGTGTTGATTTAACATTTAAGATCCTAACTTAGCCTTGGTTGTTAAAACTAACCCAACTGGAGTTGTTATATTCATAAACCAAGAGTTCTGGGTAGCTGAATCCTTCAGTTTCTCGAAAATGGTTAAACCATTTTCCCAGCCGAGTCGCCATTTGTTATACCTTGCATAACCACCCCATTTTATTCTAGAACAAAACGGGTCCCCCTTTTCTTTGTTTTCATCGACTTTGGTTGCTTGGTTGGGTCTTAGGAGTTCTTTTGTTTTTCTCCTAAGGTTTGTCTTTTGTTCTATCGGGGTCGGATCCGGATCTAAATTTGAACATTGAACTATGTCAACGTTCTCGTTCGGGTTCCATCCTGACCTCGACTCCCCCTTTCCCTTTGTTTCTTCTTTGGTTGGTCGTTTTCCTCTCCGTTTTGTGTCCCGTATCTTAAGGAGTTTCCTTGCTTCCTTGGGTCTTTTGTTTTGTTATGGCAGACGCGAGATCGAGACTCACATTGAACTTGGGAATGCCTTCCAAGTTTTGTTTATGTTCCTTTCCTGGTTCCAGTTCTACCTCTTTTTTTCTTTTTCCTTTGGCATTTTTCGTGTTGCTCTAGCAGACGCGGAACCAAAACTGGAATCGAACCCTGAAACTTTTCAAAATTTCAGGTTCAGGTTCCGTTTCGGTCCCAGTTCTTCTTGTCTTGTTCCTCTTGCCTTTTGTTCCTTATGTTTTGTCATGGGGTGCCTTCTCCCCTTCTTTTTCTTCCTTCTCATCCTTTTTGTCATCTCTTTGTATGTTGTCGGAGGCGGGATCGAGATGGAATCCGAAACTGAAACTTTGAAAAAAATTTAGTGTGGGATTTGGTTTTGCCCCCATTGTGTTCCGTCTAGGATCAGTTTTTTCTCCAATCCCGCCTGCATTTGTTTCCGTCTGTCCCTTGCATTTGGTCTCTTTTGCAGACACGGAGCTGGAGTGTGGACTAAACTTGGAAATGTTGATTATTTCCATGTTTTGTTCCCATCCTGACTCCTGTCCTGATCCTGATTTCATCTTGGTTCTGCCTCCACCAGGGTTGGGTTTCCTTTGTGTTAGGAATATGTGAAAGGCGAGATGAAGAATAGTGTATTGTCTATGCTTTGAGGACTAATGGAGGAATTTGTGTTGTAGGATTAAATCATACCCCTGATGCATTTCTCAAGGAACTCAGTTGGAAGGCCTGCCTTAGTCAGTTTAGCATAAAAATTCTTCTAAGGAGAAAGTTGCTGAGACCCTCAAGATGTCTTGCCGACTAGTAGTGGTTCAATTCATTTGAGGGATCCCGGTCGGCCAGACATTTTAACCACCGTAGGTTTTTATATGTCTCCCCAACATGCAGAAGTCTCAGTGGTAGGGTGTGGCTTCGGGGTAAAGTCTCACAGACAAGGTGGACTCTTGCCGAAATGAAGCAGCATTGGGGAGAGTGGTTGGAGTTCGACATGAAGTGCCGGAGACCAAGTGATGTCTCACCGAAAGGGTGGTGCCTCCGATATAAGGTTGTGGTTTCAAGGAGATGTCCTATCGACATAGGGGGAGTCTCGGTGAAAGTTGTGAGCTCGGCGAAAGGTCTCATCGACCAAGCAAAGTCTTCTCGACTAATATGAGCTCTCACCGAAACAAGGTGGCTTCGATGAAAGGTCTTGCAAACCCGATAGTATCTCAACGAAAGGTTATGCCTTTGGCATAAGGTCTGGCTGAAGAGGTGAGGTCTCGGCGAAGGGAGGTGCCATTGGGGAGATGTCTCGCCGATGGTTGTTAGTCACACCGAGGGATTCTCCCTTCAGCGTAGTGTTTTGAGCTCAGTGAAAGGTCTCGCCAACCAAGTAGGGTCTTGCCGAAATAAAATGAGCTCAAGGAGAATGGAAGAGCTCAACATGTATTCTCACCGACCTGATGGTGTCTCGCCGATAGATATGTGGCTATGGTAGGACTCATCACCGAGATTTTGCATTAGACAAGAAGTCTTGCCGACAATGGGGAGTCTTGCCGATAGCGATGGATTTTCCAATAGAAAAGGGATATCGGTGTAACCGATGGGAACTCGTTATGACCTCTGATCGATAACGATTGTCTTGCCAATGGTTTTCTGTGATATTGATGTTACTCTGGCCACTCGCTGTGAAGTCTTGTTTATCGTCATATGTTATGCTGATAGCTGCTATGAGGTATAATTGCATTGGGGAGACACAATTAGTGTCTCATTGACATGCAATTAAGTGTGAACGACAATTGACCACCCGGGAATCTTATGTGGAATGTGTTCACCCAACTAGAGGGAACTAAAGGTGAACCATTAACTGATTGACTACCCCTGTGAAGAAGATCAACCAAATGCGACCGGTGTGGATCTACCTTGTGAGTGAGCTGATGGATCGGATCGGGAACAATGGTGTTCAGAGCTGATGGGAAAATCTGATGCTACTTCTAGAAGAGGTCAAGTTGCAAAAGGATCTTGAGCACAAGAAGGCAGAGAGGAAGAAGTTGTGTGTCTCAGTGATAGTTGGGATCTCTACTAGTGAAAGGTAGATCGATATTAATGGCTATACTCTCGAGAATTCAAAGCGGTTCTAATGGAACTTCGAAGATGGGCATGGAGGCATGAAGTTAATGCTGTGGTTGTAAAAGATCTAGAGGTCATCCTCAGGGCAATCTTTCACCAACAAAAATTAGGAGGATGCAATTAAATGCAACATTAACTCTATTCAAAAAATATCTAAGGGCCAACCCTTCTGAGGACGGATATTTTGTGAACCCTAAAATAGGGGCCAACGCATTCTTTTTGGTACATTCTGTATATATGGCATTTTGCCTCTTTGTAAAAGGGTTCTGAGACATAGAGATATAGATTTTGAACAATAGTAATTTTCTAGGAAGTAAGAGAAACTTAAGAATAGCAATAGAGTAGGAGTTAGATTCGACAGAAGGAAGTAACATATCCTTATGGTTTTCTTAGTGTAGATGGAAACAATATGAAGACATAGGTGTTTATGTACACTGGTGATTGTGCCAGATTTGTAAATGTTGCTTATCTATTTCACTAATAGTAGAGGCAACCAGATTTAGATCTACTTCATATTGTGTTTCAGAATGGTGTTTATCTTGGGTTAATCATTTCGATTTGAGAAGCTTTCAAGGAATGAAGTTTTATTTTATGTTTTGTTTAAATAGTGATTTGCAATCTGCTATTGAAATTAGCACTGTGAATAAATGAAACTGTGTGTTAATCACAAGTTAATTTTGTTCTACAGTTGTAGTTAGGAATTCCTTGAAAGGTAACAAGTCTGGTTAAGTTGGATGAATTATTATTCTCTCCAGTTTCAAAACTTTAATCTATCTTTTTCTGTTTCTTTAAAATCCCGGTTAAAGTAGGTTTAAGTTTATGTTTGATCTTAGAACAATCCAGAAGCTCAACACCAGTAGGCCCCTTGAACATTATAGTTCACATCAACCATTAAGTGAAATCGGCACAGTCGAGAACCGATTACCAAGACCTTGGGAGTTAGATATCCATGTGTTATTCTTTCTCTTTCAGGAGAACAAAATAGTGATATTTTGTTTAACTGTTGTTGTGCTCATCTGAAACATCAACACCACTATATTGCCAATTTCTCTAAATTGGCAATTCAATGGGCCCACTAGCTTGCCAATTAGGTGAAATTGGCAACCTAACTTAGCTTGTTTGAAAAAATGGGGTCTCCTAGTGATTTACATCACCGGGAGACCCCATTTTTTAGACCCATTACCTGATGATTTACATCACTAGGATATGCCATTTCTTGGATCCATTTTTTCAAATAGGCCACTACATTGTCAATTTCATTGAATTAACAAGCTAGTAAATCACCGAGACCCCATTTCTTGGACCCATTTTTTCAAATAGGCCACTATATTGCCAATTTCACCGAATTGGCAAGCTAGTGGGCCCACTAGCTTGCCAATTCGATGAAATTGGCAACCTAACTTGCCCTATTTGGAAAAATGGGTCCAAGAAATAGGGTTTCCCAGTGATTAAGTTGGCTTGTTTGAAAAAAATGGGTCTAAGAAATGGGGTCTCCTAGTGATTTACCAGGAAATGGGGTCTCCCAGTGATATAAGAGACCCATTTTTTAGACCCGTTTTTTCAAACAAGCCACTACATTGCCAATTTCACCGAATTTGCAAGCTAGTGGGCCCACCACATTGCCAATTTGGTGAAATTGGCAACCTAATTTGCCCTGTTTGTAAAAATGGGTCCAAAAACTAGAGGGAGAGTGTGAGAGAGATAGAGGATAGAGGATTGGGAGAGACATAGAGGGTGAAGGGTTAAGGGTAGAGGGTAGAGGGTTAAGGGTAGATGGGAGAGAGATAGGAGTGAGTGAGAGAGAGAGAGAGAGAGGGAGAGAGAGAGAGGGAGTGGGAGAGAGATAAAGGGTTAAGGGTAGATGGGAGAGAGATAGGAGTGAGAGTGAGAGAGAGATACTTGAGAGAGGGAGAGGGGTAGAGGGAGAGACTTGAGAGAGAGAGGGAGGGATTGGGAAGAGATAGAGGGTAGAGGGTAGAGGTTTAAGGGGTAAGAGTAGAGGGTAGAGGGTTGGAGGGGGAGAGATAGTAGGGTGAGTGAGTGAGTGAGAGAGAGACTTTAGAGAGGGAGAGGGAATATGAGAGAGAGACTTCAGAGAGAGAGGGAGAGGGAGGGAATGGGAGAGAGATAGATGGTAGAGGGTAGAGGGTTTAATGGTTTAAGGTTTAAAGGGTTAAGGGGATAGGGGAGAGGGTTAAGGGTAGAGGGGAGAGAGAGAGAGAGACTTGAGAGAGGGAGAGGGGGTAGGAGGGAGAGACTTGAGAGAGAGGGAGGGAGTGGGAGAGATAGAGGTAGAAGTTTAAGGGTTTAAGGGTTAAGGGTGGGGAAAGAGATAAGAGTGGGTGAGTGAGAGAGACTTGAGAGAGGGAGATGGGGTGGGAGAGGAGAGAGGGAGAGTAGAGGGATAGAGATAGGAGTGAGTGAGAGAGAGAGAGACTTGAGAGAGGGAGAGGGGGTAGGAGGGAGAGACTTGAAAGAGAGAGGGGGAGGGAGTGGGAGAGAGATAAAGGGTAGAGGGTAAAGGGTTTAAGGGTTTAAGGGTAGAGGGTAGATGAAAGAGAGAAAGAGAGAAACTAAACCTATAAAAAATCAAATTTCTCATAACACAAGCATGTTTTGAAGTAGTAGAGATATGGTTGTTATTTTAGCAAGACATAACACACTCGTGTTATAACACAAGCGTGTTATAAAGTGAGTGTGTTTTGTCTTGCTCTAAAAATGGTAAAAAAATTAATATACCCGTGATCTCAAGGCCCACATTATGCATATTCTCCCGGTTATGCATGTGTTTTGACAAAAAAAGTTTTTTAATGATTTTGTGAAGTGTGCATGCAAGTTTTTCACATTCCACCACCTTTGCATGAAATAGTAGAGTTTTCATGTTGAAAGGCATATAATATCAATTCAAGTCTAAAATCCATTCAAGAGTGATATAAAATTGAATTTTGGAGGGGAACAAGCTTTTGAAAAAGTTAAATCGTTGAAGAGTTTAAAGAAAGAAGAAACAAAGGCTACATAATTGGGTAGAACTCCATTTGAAACTTCGGTTTTTTAGGTATGTGAAGTCTTTACACATTTCCTTTCATTCTATTTTGGCTTTCTTTTATTTTTGTTATTTTGCATATTCCATGTTGATTAGTGTTTGTTTTTCATTATAACCTTACCTTGTCAATGCACATTTTAAATTACACAATTCTTTACACTTGCCAATTACATTTTTAAACATCTCTTTGAGGCATTTTGTTAAACAATTGACTTACCTTGTGTATGCTTCCACATTTTGTATACACATATACATGAAAGAAGTAATAGGTAAGTAAAATAATACATCATTTCTCAATCCTTTACTATGGATGTGCATACCACTCTCCAAAGCTTTATTTTGGTATAGGCATGGGCAATGTTGGAAAACTATGTAGTACAGTTCAATCTAACTTGTGCATGTCGTTACAGTTGTTCAACATATGTGGAACTCTTGTGAGGTCATTCATGGAAAGGGGGAGTATGATGGTGCATGAGCATGTTTCAAAAGAGCATTAGCATGAGAAGAGTTAAAGTATAAAGACAATGTAAAGTTGATAGATGTAAAATCAATCATCGAGTGGTGTAATGCTTTGATGGGTCCAGGTAATGAAGGTACGTCTTTAGTTCATAATTTTTTTTGGTTGATGGATGATACTAACATTGCACCATATGAAGATTGTTGTACACTAATAGGATTGAGTGAGCTACACTCTTTCCTTAACTCAAATGCAGGTTCATGGAGTATCCATACGTGGAAGATGGCATGCTTTTGTTATTCATGTACAATGCAAGTTTGGGATGAGTGCGAGTTAAAAGAGTGGGTTGAGAAATGGTCATTAAGTTATCTTAGCCCACTTCACATGTATCTTCCTCTGACGACATTGGAACTAGCACAGATGGAATCATCGGTTGAATTTGACCACATATCAAATCTAGTTCAACTAGGTAATATATCTACTTGCATAGTTTTTGAAATTCCTATTGTTATCTTACTTTGTAGTGTATTTGTAATATTGACTAATTTCATCTAATTTTCTACACATCAATGTAGGACATTTTTATGTAGTTATTGTAGATGAATACAACGAAGAGGGAACAAATTATTACTTGTGTCATTGTGTTGAGGCCAAAAATAAATTTGAGGCCCTAGTTATAGATGGAGAAAACATCAAATACCCTATAGGCTTAGTTGTTGTTACTAGAGCGTGGCTTAGAAGGTACCCACATAAGAGTGTTAAATTTTAGTTGTTTTAGGACTTTGACATGCATCGGAAGATTCTTCATTACTTAAACCTTGTCATGGCATCCAATGTTCATTTGACCAAATATGGGTGTAGACCTTTGAACAAAACCTTTTGGAAGGTGTGTGAGTCTAATCATGAGACAATACTCGAAACAATAAAGAGTAGAGCATACCCAAATGGTTCATTGGATTAATTTGTAAGTATGCACATTGGTTCTTATTAAGTTGTAAGTATGCACATTAATTTGTATGATTTCAATTCTATCATCTAATGTTTATATCATGTATATAGGTGATTGATGAAGTTATCAGACTTGCAAATGTAGCACACTTTATGTTTACAACTATGACAAAGGATACAGAGTTCAATGGTATTTTATTTTTTCTCAAAAATATGCAAAAAAATGATGTAGGATATTCTCTATACATTAGTAAACTAAGTGGAAAATCAAATTGTGTTATTTTTATAACAGGTTACAAGTTTCCAAAAGGTTGGAAAGTAATAGTTTGGTTACGTTCTATTCATGTTCTATTCATGAGAGGTTGTGTGCAATAGGTATCTTGGAACTCCCAATGAAGATGTATGGCCAAGAGTGACTAAGTTAAGAGACTGGCATGCCTATCCTCAATGGAAGCATCAAGATTTAAGCCTTGTTGTTCCCAAATTGGAACCAAATGTTGTGGATTTGTTGTTTGTAAGTGCCTTCGATCTATTTTCATTTTATTTCCATTTTGGATGCTCTTTCTTTTTCTTCTCTTACTTTGCCTATTTGTAAGTAAGCTACTAAAAATTGATTGGTGTCTCTTTGCAAAAAATGCTAATTTATGAGCCATCCAAGAGAATCTCAGCCAAAAAAGCAATGCAACATCCTTATTTTAATGATCTTGACAAATCTCAATTCTTATTTTAAGCCATTATAAAAGTGCGTGTGAAGCTTAGTGAGGGAATTTCAAGTTATTCATTTGAAGTTAACCTCATCATGAGAACTTATGATGTAGATATTATAAAAGAATATTAAATTTCAAGTTATTTTATTCATAAGAGGTTGTTGTGTGCAATAGGTATCTTGGAACTCTTAATGAAGATGTATGGCCAAGAGTGACTAAGTTGAGAGACTGACATGCCTATCCTCAATGGAAGCATCAAGATTTAAGCCTTGTTGTTCCCAACTTGGAACCAAATGGTGTGGATTTGTTGTCTGTAAGTTCCTTCCATTTATTTTCATTTCATTTCCATTTTGGATGCTCTTTCTTTTTTTTTACTTTGCCTATTTGTAAGTAAACTACTAAAAATCGATTGGTGTCTCCTTGCAGAAAATGTTGATTTATGAGCCATCCAAGAGAATCTTAGCCAAAAAAGAAATGAAACATCCTTATTTTGATGATCTTGACAAATCTCAATTCTGATTTTAAGTCATTATAAAAGTGCATGTGAAGCGTAAAGAGGTAATTTCAAGCTATTCATTTGAAGTTAACCTCATCATGAGAACCTATGATGTAGACATTATAAGAGAATCTCGAATGTATGAGTGACATTGTAAAATATCTATGAGAATGGAGTACCTAAGACATCCTTGAATCGTATTTTTGGTTATTATGAGAGAATCTTATAAGCTAAGTTTTTGTGCATGAAAATGGGGCACATTGATTCAATATTTTATTTAAGTGGGGTGTTGGAATTCATATAGTTTTATTTTTTCTCATGATTTTGTATTACCACTTGATAGTTTTGAGAAAGCATTGTTCCTACAAGTACAAGCACTTGGGTTTCAAAATGGCGTATGAAGCATATTAGATAATTGTAGCACAAACATAAGAATTAGGACTTCCAAATAAATCTCATTTTATTGTAAACATCATATTATTAATATAGTGAGTGTAATAACCATTGATGGTTACCAATCATTATTTTTTTTCTTTTATTCTCTCCCTATTATAACTAGCATCAATTAACTAACTTATTATAAAAACTTCATTTATTAAAACAAATCAACTTAATGATTATATATCAATATCAATATAGCATACGATCTATTCACATAAACATTTTTAATTGTATTTACTCAAATTTTAAAATTTATTGCTGCCCTCAAACATTTATAATTTATGCAACGTAATCCCTTAATAGTCCAAATTACAAAAGGGCAACAATCTTTGACGACTTGTTACCCAGAGACCATGTCTGTTATGAGAATTGTGTCTAAGGCATCTGGATCACATAGGGAACCTCTATAATAACCTCTCTCAATTTTTGTTATCTCAGAGTCATTTTTCCATGGTGTCCAATTTTTAGTTGATGGAAAAAGTGTCAATTGCAAGCAGTGTAAAGTTGGAAAGTGGTGCAACTTTCATTTTGCAACTCATGTGACCAAACGAACTATTCCAATGCATTCGAATGGGTAAATTTACAATAGGAATAGTCCTCTTTCGCACCCGAACATGTTGAATCACTCTGAGCTACATTCAACTGGCTTGATCCCTTAAGGGTGCAAAGTGCAAAATGACTACTATATTTGATGGGATATTACTCGCAAACTGTGACACTTACAAACTCTCTGTCTAAGCCTATGGAATCATGTTGTTCCCCTCTATAATAACCTCTCTCGATTTTTGTTATTTCAGAGTCATTTTCCTATGGTGTCTAGTTTTCACTTGATGCAAAAAGTGTTAATTGCAAGCAGTGTAAAGTTACAAAGTGGTTTTAACTTTCGTTCTACAACTCGTGTGACCAAACGGACTATTCTAACACATCTAGATGGGTACTTTTACACTAGGCATGGTCCTCTTTCACACCCAACCATGTCGAATAACTTTCAACTATGTTCAACTAGCTCGATCCCTTAAGGCTCCAAAGTGCAAAATGGCTACAATATTTGACGGGCTATTACTTAGAAACTGTGATGTTTACAAACTCTTCATTTAAGCCTATAGGATTGCATTGATCCCCTCTACAATAACCTCTCTTAGTTTTTTTATTTTTATTTTAGAGTCATTTTCTTGTGGTCTCTAGTTTTCACTTGATAGAAAAAGTGTCAAATGTAAGTAGTGTAAAGTTGCAAAATGGTGCAACTTTCATTCTACAACTTGTGTGACCAAATAGACTGTTCCAATGCATCCAGATGGGTACATTTAAGCTGGACATAGTCGTCTTTTGCACTCAAACATGCCAAATCACTCTGATCTATGTTCAACCGACTCCATCCCTTAAGGGTCCAAAATGCAAAATGGCTACAATCTTTGATAGGATATTACTTAGAAACCATGATGCTAATGAAATCTTTGTCTAAGCCTATGGAATTGTGTTGAACCTCTCTACAATAACCTCTCTCAATTTTTTTTATCTCGAAGTCATTTTCCTGTGGTGTCTAGTTTTCACTTGATGGAAAAAGTGTTAAATGCAAGCAGTGTAAAGTGGCACAACTTTCATTCTACAATTCATGTAACCAAATGAACTATTCCAATGCATCCAAATGGGTACGTTTATGCTAGGAATGGTCATCTTTCACACCCAAACATGCTGAATCACTCCACGCTATGTTCAACTGACTCGATCCCTCAAGGTCCAAAAAGTAAAATGGCTATAATCTTTGACGTGCTATTACTTGAAAAATATGATGCTTACAAACTCTCCATCTGAGCCTACAGGATTGTTTTGGGATCATCTACAATAACCTCTCTCAGTTTTTGTTATCTCAAAGTCATTTTTCTGCAGTGTCTAGTTTTCACTTGATGGAAAAAGTGCCAAATGCAAGCAGCCAAAAGTTGCAAACTGGTGCAACTTTTGTTATACAACTCGTGTGACCAAACAAACTATTCCAATGCATCCTAATAGGTAATTTTATTCTAGGAATGGTCATCTTTCACACCCAAACACATCGAATCACTCTGAGCTATATTCAACCGGCTTGATCCCTTATGATGGCATGCAAAACATTCAAAAAGAGAAACATTCACACGATAGTTGAGAAGTCTGAGTTTTTCACACCAAAAGGATATGATCATCCTCAATTCTAACAAATGCAAGACATTTTTTAATTATCCTCCTTTCCCTTACAACAATATACAACCAATTGTAAATGTGTACAATGGTGGAACTTGGAAACATTATATTTTTTCCTCAATTAACAACTTTGGTTGTGAAGCATTTTGTCAATTTCATTTGAAACGATCTGCTATGCTTGAAAATTGGATTCTAAGAGAAACAAGTGATTCTGTCACGTACATTTATTATTTGGTGTGATAAATAAAGTTTTCACCCAAGTCCAATTCTTATTTGTATTATAAATTATAAAGCTTTATCCCAAGTCCATTTCCTATATAGGAAATAATATTGTAAAAAGTTGACATATACATCTTTCGACTTGTTTATATGGTGATGGATCAAGAACATAAAAATTCATTTTGTACTATGAGGATTATGCTGTGAAAATGTTTAAAGACTATTCAAGATAAATGTTTGTATGATAATGTGTCAAGAAGTTAACTACTTTTCATCTACTATGAATATTATCTTTTGAAAGTGTTGTGAAGATTATGTATCCTTTGCTTAATTGAGTTGTTCCAATCAAAAGATTAAATATACTAGAATATTTTTATGAAACATCTCATGGAATACCAATTGAAAATATGTTTTTTTATTTTAGATAAAGAATTTGATAGAACTCTTTGAATTAAACTAAATTGAGATATCTAAGAACAAGGGAGCATTAGGTAATACATTGCTCAAGGATCTTAAATAAGCCTTCTTACCAAATTTGAAAAAGCATAATAAGCCCATGGCTGAAAATTTTGTAGTCATCAAAGTGGGTACTAATTCTATATTATATAGATCATAATTATTTTTTATCTTTAAGATCTTCGAAGTTTGGCAATAGTTTCATCAAGTTGTGAAGGGTGAACTATTTTTTATTCAGTTATGCCTATGTGGGTTCATTTTCCTTATCTCCTGTTGCAATTTTGGGTGGATTATTGCTTTCAAAGTATTGGGAATGCTTTTGTTGGAAATAAGATGCCATTTAATTGCAAATCCTAAACATTAATTATTTCATGTATCTCCTAAGTTCTTGGAATGTGTTCAACAACACTAAGATGAGGATGAGATAAATATTTGATGAAATAATCATCATTATTGACATTTGTAATTAATTCTAAATGTTAAGAGCATGTGAGTGCTTCCATTGTGAGTTACTAAATAATAGGGGCACATGGGGCGCCCACATGGTAAGGTGACACTCATCTTGAGTTCAATTAACTATTTAGAGTAATAGATAACACTTCTAAATGCATGTAAAGATCCTAGGAGTTAGGGTTTGATGTTTGCATGCATGAAGTTTAGTTCAGTTCAATTCAATTCAGTTTAGTTCAATCTAGAATCAGTTTAGTTTAGTTCAGTTTAGTTATGGTTCAATTGTCTTCAGTTAGTTTTAGTTGTATGCTAGTTGAATTCAATTAACTTTGAATGCATGGCTAATAACTTGAGTTGTATGACAGATAATAGGGACTACCTCCAGTTAACAAGAGATGACCATTCTTGCATGAATGGTGTTGAGTAATGTTCCAGTTAATAAGAAATGACTTGGACCCAACTTGGGCGCCCAAGTTGGCTTCTTGTAATTAACTCCCTTGCATGATAAGATATTTTAAAGGCTCAGTTAAGTGGGACCCTCTCTTGGGTGCCATCTTTGAGGAGGAGCTTTGGAATTATCACCAAAGTGAAGGATAAGTTGTAGCTTCAGTTTGGGACACCCAAATGGATGAAGCAAATGTTCTAAGCTTTGGTTTTCATAGTAGAACTCAACTTGAAGCAATATGGCATACAATTTTTAGGGCTTGGGCTTGAACATTGTAATTGTCACCTTTTGGAGATTACAAGATTGCTTATTGCCTCTATATCTCATTCAAGTTGAAGAGAGTTTTCATAATTGTTATTGCAGGTTGTGAAGAAGATTGGCTAAGGAAAAGGAAGCATTCTCAAGCAAGAATTGGAGCTATTGTAATTTAGAGATTGACTAATAGAATAATTCTTGGTGGATTTTTTTCCTATAAGGTTTCTCCATAATATATTTTGTGCAATCTTTCTAATATCTTGTCTAGTTCTTCCATCAACTTCTATCTACATTCTACAATAGTAAAATGGATTAATCAAGATAATCACCCACAAAGAATATATGTAACAAAGGAAAAGCTTATTTAGATCAGCAATATTAAAGTTTTACAGAGTATTAAGCTAAGAAAACACCTCATTTTTCAACATTTGGTATCAGAGTTGAGGTTGGGTAGAGTATTGGGACACATTTCTCTTAAAGTTTGAAGGATTTATTGGCTTAGTGGGAACTTTTATTATTTTAGTAATTTGCTGATTTTGGAATTAAGTTTTTGTTACAATGAATTCAAGGTTAGATATTGAAAGGTTCAATGGTTCTAACTATGAAATGTGGAAATTAAAAATGGAAGATCTTCTTGAAAAAAGAGATCAGTGGTTAGCGGTTAATAATGAGACAAAGACACCTACAACTATTTCAGATGAAGATTGAGCTGAGTTAGATAAAAAGGCAAGAGGAAAAATTATATTATAGCTTACTGATGCTATTCTTTTAAATGTTTCAGAGGAAACCAGTGCATATAAATTGTGGAAAAGAATAGGAGATATTTATCAAACAAAGAGTCTAACAAATAAGTTGTATCTGAAAAGGCAGTTATATTCATTGAAAATGAAAGATGGTGATTCAGTAGCACAACATTTAAATGCTTTCAATTTAATTCTCAGTCAGTTAGCATCTGTAGATGTAAAGCTAGAGGATGGGAATAAATGCATTTTATTTTTTTGCTCTTTACCAGATTCTTTGGAAAATCTAATTGTTGCAATTAGCGGTAATGGTGCAGATCCAAAGATGGACAACATCATTCCTACTCTCCTATCAAAGGAGATGAGGAGGAAGTCTAAAACTAGCTCCCAAGATGCCTTGTTTGTAAGAGGTAGGCCTAAAGAGAAGGAATCTAAGGTAGACAAGAAAGGAAAGGGTAAGTCTAAAGAACAGTCAAAAACCCCTAGTAAGTATAAGGTAAAGTGCTAGAATTGTGGAAAACTTGGACATATTAAAAAGGATTGTAATAGCAAGAAAAAGAGTATTGATGCTTCTACAGACAAATCTGATGACAGTAATGATGTATTAATCATTTCTTCTAATACTGTTGTTGATAACTCTTGGCTTATTGATTCAGGTTGCTCCTATCATATGACTCCTAGAAAGGAGTGGTTCTCTAAGTATAAAACATATGATGGAGGAGATGTCTCCTTTAGAGACAACAACACAACAAAGGTTGTTGGCAAAGGAGAGGTAAAATTATGTTTCAGTGATGGTAGTGTTAAGACCCTTAATGATGTTTTACATATTCCAGGACTTGCAAGAAATCTACTTTTTGTCTCTAAGTTTAATGATTCTAGAATGCATGTGACATTTGACAAAGGTGGTTATAGATTGGTGAAAAGGAATATGGTGGTTGCTAAAGGATCTCAGATTGGAAATTTGTTTAAGTTGAATACCTCCAATGTGAATATTTTATCAAATGTAACTGAAGCTGAAAATACATGTATGCTATGGAACCATAGATTGGGTCATATAGGTGAAAAAGGTCTTAGGACCATTCTTAATAAAAATTTGGTTGATGGTATTCCTAATTATAATATTGAAAAAAATGACTTTTGTGAGCACTATGTGTTTGGAAAGCAATCTAGATCTAAATTTCCTAGTGGTACAAATAGAACTAAAAGATTATTAGAGATTATTCACTCATATGTAATGGGCCCTGTGGATATTGATTTTATTGGAAAATCTAGATACTATGTCACATTTATTGATGATGTCTTAAGATACACTTGGATATATTTTATGCATAGCAAATCTAATGTGTTTAATAAGTTTAAGGAATTTAAGGCTTTGGTTGAGAAACAATCAGATCGTAAGATAAAAGTGTTGAGATCAGATAATGGTGGTGACTATTGTTCTAGGGAATTTGATGATTATTGTAAGCATGCAGGAATAGTGAGATAGAAAACTACTCCATATACACCTCAACAAAATGGAGTAGCTGAAAGGATGAACTAAACCTTAATGGAAAGAGCTAGGAGTATGTTAAGTAGTGCTAAGCTTGAATGGTCCCTATGGGCTAAAGCAGTATGTACTTCTTTTTATTTAATCAATAGATCCCCTAGTTCATCTATTGAAGATAAAACTCCTTATGAGATGTGGTTAGGTAAGAAACCTAATATTGCACATTTAAGGATCTTTGGTTGTGAGACTTTTGTTCATGTGCCTCAAGAAAAGCAATCTAAATTGGATCCTAAAGCACAAAAATGCATATTCATAGGTTACGGTGAAAATGTAAAAGGATTGAAGCTTTGCAATCCACTAACAAGAAAAGTTTCTTTATCTAGAAATGTTATTTTCAGGGAATTTAGAGCTTATTCAAGAGAAGAACAACCAAAGGAGAAGGATACTTCTCAAACAATGCATTTTGAGACAAACACTGAGAAGCAAAAATATGCACATGTTGAAGAACAATTGGATGGATTGGAAGAGGAGAGTTCAAAGAGTTCCTCTAAAATAGATGCTCAAGATGAGCATAATGAGGAACAAGTAGAAACCTCTTTGAGTAGATCCACAAGACAATGGAATCCCATTGGATAGGTATAGCCTACCTAATTTCTGTTGTATTTTTGCTCTAATGATTACTAATGATGAACCCAATTCTCATAGGGAAGCTTTGTCCTCAGACGAGAACAAGCTTTGGTCACAAGCTATGCATGACGAAATGGAATCCTTGGATACTTGTGACACATGGGATCTAGAGAGTTTTCCCAAAGATAGAAAGGCCATTGGTTGTAAATGGATCTTTAAAAAGAAGATTGGTGTAGATGGTAATCTCGAAAGGTACAAGGCTAGATTAGTAGCCAAGGGCTACTCCTAGAGAGAGGGAGTTGACTTTAATGAAATCTTATCTCTTGTTGCTAAATTAACTTCTACTAGATTCTTTTTATCTATTGTTGTTGCTTATGATTTTGAAATTGAGAAAATGGATGTGAAAACTTCTTTTTTGCATGGGAATATTGATGAGGAGATTTATATGAAGCAACATGAAGGTTTTGTTGTAAAAGGAAAAGAAGAATTGGTTTGTAGGTTAAAGAGATCTTTATATGGATTGAAACAGTCACCTAGAATGTGGTACCAGAAGTTTGATGCTTTCGCATTGGAAATTGGTTATGTTAGGAGTGAGGAAGATCATTGTGTTTACATAAAAGTTATTGATGATCAACTTTTAATTATTATCTTGTATGTTGATGACATGTTGTTTATTGGTAACAACAAGGTAATGATCAGAGAATTGAAAGCACAACTCTTGAGCACATTTGAGATGAAAGATCTAGGGGCTATAAAATATATCCTCGGTATGGAGATTAGTAGAGATAGAGGTAACAAAAAGCTTTGTTTAAGTTAGAGCAATTATGCTGAGACTATTTTGAAAAGGTTTAACATGCAGGACAATAAACCAATTAATATTCCTTTACCAATTGGCACGAAGTTAAGTTTAGATGAGTCCTAAATCTGATTTTAATTTTGAGAAAATGTCTGAAATTTCGTATGCTAGTGCAATTGGTAGTTTAATGTATGCAATGGTCTGTACGAGACCAGATATAGCACAAGCAGTGGGAGTTCTTAGTAAGTTTATGTCTAACCCTGGTAAAGAACATTGGACTTATGTTAAGAGGGTGTTTAGATATTTATGAGGGACTTCAGATTACTGTTTAGTTTATCATGGTTCTAATAATATTGATATTATGAATAGATCATTGGACATACAAGGGTTTGCTGATTCAAATTAGGTAGGAGATCTAGACAATCGGAGGTTGACAAGTGGTTATGTGTACACTTTGTTTGGAGTTGTGGTTAGTTGGATGAGTAAGAGGCAGCCCACGGTTGCTTTGTCCACCACAAAAGCATAGTACATGACTACCACACATGCCTCTAAAGAGGCAGTTTGGTTATAGAGACTTGGGTCAGGTATTGGTTTTGATTGCAAGCAAGTTAGGCTTGAATGTGATAGTCAGAGTGCTATTTGTTTAGCCAAAAATCCTATGTATTATGCTCATACTAAACATGTAGATGTTCAGTATCACTTTGTGCAAGAAATGGTTGAGAATGGGAAAGTATTAATTGAAAAAGTTGACACTTTGATTAATGTTGCAGATTATCTTACGAAGCCAGTTCCTACATATAAGTTCTCATGGTGCAGGAAGGCCATTAGCCTTGAGTCCTGTACTTGATTTAAATTATTATTCCTTATTTAGAATAATTGCAATGTATAATTTCAAGTTGGAGAATGTTGGAAATAGGATGTCATTTAATTGCAAATCCTAAACATTAATTATTTCATGTATCTCCTAAGTTCTTGGAATGTGTTCAACAACACTAAGATGAGGATGAGATAAATATTTGATGAAATAATCATTATTATTGACATTTGTAATTAATTCTAAATGTTAAGAGTATGTGAGGGAGTCCATTGTGAGTTCCTAAATAATAGGGGCACGTGGGGTGCCCACATGGTAAGGTGACACTCACCTTGAGTTCAGTTAACTATTCAAAGTAACAGATAACACTTCTGAATTCATGCAAAAATCCTAGGAGTTAGGGTTTGACATTTGCATGCATGAAGTTTAGTTTAGTTTAGTTCAGATCAGTTTAGTTCAGTTCAGTTCATAATCAGTTCAATTCAGTTTAGTTTAGTTTAGTTTAGTTCAGTTATGGTTCAGTTGTCTTCAGTTAGTCTTAGTTGTATGCTAGTTGACTTCAGTTAACTTGGAATGCATGGCTAATAACTTGAGTTGTATGATAGATAATAGGGACTACCTCCAGTTAACAAGAGATGACCATTCTTGCATGAATGGTGTTGAGTAATGTTTTAGTTAACAAGAAATGACTTGTACCCAACTTGGGCACCCAAGTTGGCTTCTTGTAATTAACTCCCTTGCATGATAAGATATTTCTAAAGGCTGTGTTAAGTGGGACCCTCTCCTGGGTGCCATCTTTAAGGAGCTTTGGAATTATCACCAAAGTGAAGGATGAGTTGTAGCTTTAGTTTGGGACACCCAAATGGATGAAGCAAATGTTCTAAGCTTTGGTTTTCATAGTAGAACTCAACTTGAAGCAATATGGAATACCATTTCTAGGGCTTGGGCTTGAACATTGTAATTGTCACCTTTTGGAGATTACAAGATTGCTTATTGCCTCTATATCTCATTCAAGTTGAAGAGAGTTTTCATAATTGTTATTGCAAGTTGTGAAGACGATTGGCTAAGGAAAAGGAAGCATTCTCAAGAAAGAATTGGAGCTATTGTAATTCAGAGATTAAATAATAGAATAATTCTTGGTGGAGTTTTTCCTGAAAGGGTTTCTCCACGATACATCTTGTGTAATATTTCTAATATCTTGTCTAGTTCTTCTATCAACATATATCTACATTCTACAACAGTAAAATGGATTAATCAAGATAATCACCCACAAAGAATATATGTAAAAAAGGAAAAGATTATTTAGATCAACAATATTAAAGTTTTTCAGAGTATTAAGCTAAGAAAACATCTCATTTTTCAACAGCTTTTCCTATTTTCTAGTTGGGAGTTGTCATTATAGAAGGCTCATCTCTTGATATATATATTATACTCATTCTTAATCAATTATCAAGTTAATAATCAATGCATTTATTTACAGTTAATCTTTTCTTTTCAATTTGTGCAATTTTGTAATTTGTAACTCTACTAGTATTCCTAAAAATATTGAAGTTGTTTAACATCAATCAATAAATATTCAAGACAAACCATTGAGGAAAACAATGATCAATGCTAGGGATAACCAATTAATAAGTATACACGTGAATAAGTCAAACATACATGTGAATGAGGGAAGCACAAATACTCAAATACACGTAAGCCTTGAAGTATACACATGAATACATAGTATACACAAATTAATACAAAGTATATGCATGAATACAAGGTATGCAGATGAAAACACGTAAATCACAAAGTACGCATTGGAATACACACAAGTCACAAAGTATACACGTAATTTGTAAAGCATACACTTGAATACACATAACTCATATCTATTCAATCATGGATTTATAATGCAAATATGGACACCATCGATAAGAAAGATTTGTCTTAACCAAATATCTATGTAGACATACATCAATATATGTCAATATAAGTATAAAATATATACAAAATATCCATATAGTCTTATGATAATGCCATCTAGGCATACAATGTCAAATATATCTAATACAAAATGTGTAAAAAAATGCCCTATATACAACAAATGGCTTTGGAATCAAAAGTCATTGCTCTCCATGCTCTCGAAATAGATTCTTACCCTTTGCTTGTCGGTCCGATGGCGATAAGTTTGTCACTCATTTGTTTTGAGGTCAAGGATTGCTCCTGGTGCTCCTCCTAGGGTTTAGTTCCTGGTCAAGCTGTATATGTTACAATAACAAGTAAAGACATTAATATATAGAAAATACGTTATAAAAAATGATATATTTAACAAAATAATCACTTATTGCTAGTAGACGATCTCTCTCCTTGAGGGAAATATTATAATGCCCATGTTGTGGCATGTTGAAGCCCTATAGAAACCATCCAAAGAGAAATTAAACTACGAATCAATAATGGTTTGATTTATCACTAACTAATAGCTATAACAATGAAAGTAAATTGAAATTTAGTAATCTACCTCACACCTCTATGAGAGGCATCAAGGAGTCTATAGCAGAAGAAACAACAAGCTCCATTTCCCTATGAACTTGTGGAGGTGTATTGGCTTCCAACATTTGAAAATAAAACAACAAATTATTCAATCACGGAAACTACAATAGTGATGCACATCATGGCTTATAATGTATGAGATAATGAACAAAATTTTGATTACTTATTAAACTATATATTTTTGACTATCATGCTTACTATTTTCCCTATCCATAGCTTGTTCGAAAGCACCTATTTTTAGGCTTTTATCCATAGCATCAAGGCGATGAACCATTTGATAAAATGCTTTGGTAGACATGTACAATAATTGTGGTAGCATAGAGAAGGTAGTGAATTGTTTTTTAAAAAATGCCTCAAAGAAATGCGGTCTCATGGTGATGGAATGCCATTACAAACGAATGTGTCATGGCATTCCATCACCATGAGACCGCATTTCTTTGAGGCATTTTTTCAAATAGTTAATTGCCTTCTCTATGGTATTATGTTGGGATGGGGTGGATGGTATAGTGTGGTCTTGGTTATGAGATGGAGGGTGATCATGACATGAAGAGGGAGGGGTGGGGACATGAACAAGTGGAATAAAAGGTGGAAGGTTCTATGGATTGGTAAATTGAGGATGAGGATGAGGACCTTGAAAAGAATTTGGAGGGGAATTTTGGCTAAAGGGTTGGTTTCTATTCTTCAGGTAGTGAGATGTTTTAAAAAAATACTTCAAAGAAATGTGGTCTAATGGTGATGGAATGGTATTCCATCACCATGAGACCACATTTCTTCAAGGTATTTTTTCAAACTACTGACTACCTTGACTATGATATTGCTTACATTATGCTTTGATAGATTTTTTCTAAGCATCCGTAGTTTGTTGGAAATCACCTATTTTAGGCTTTTAACCATAGTAGCAAGGAAGTGAGTAGTTTGATAAAAAATTTTGGTAGACATGTATACAAAATGTGGCAACATAGGAAAGGCGGTGAACTGTTTGAAAAAATTCCTCAAAGAAATGTGGTATCATGGTGATGGAGTGACATTCCATCACCATGAGACCACATTTCTTTGAGTTATTTTTTCAAACTACTCATTTCCTTGTCTATGCTATTGCTTACTATTATGTTTTGATAGATTTTTTCCAAGCATCTATAGTCTATTGGAAAGCACCCTTTTTAGGCTTTTGGCCATAGCAGCAAGGAAATGAACTGTTTGATAAAATGCTTTGGTAGACATGTATGGAAAATGTGGTAGCATAGAAAAGGTAGTGAATTGATTAAAAAAATTCCTCTAAGAAATGTGGTCTCATGGTGATGGAATGGCATTCCATCACCATGAGACCACATTTCTTTGAGAAATTTTTTCAAACTACTCACTGCCTTGTGTATGTTATTGCTTACTATTATGCTTTGATAGATTTTTTCCAATCATCCATAGTTTGTTGGGAAGAACCTAATTTAGGCTTTTAGCCATAGCAGCAAGGAAGTGAATAGATTGATTAGATGTTTTGGTAGACGTGTATGCAAAATGTGTAGCATACAAAAAGTAGTGAGTTGTTTGAAAAAATGCCTCAAGTAAATGTGGTCTTATTGTGATGGAATGACATTTCATCACCATGAGACCATATTTCTTTGAGACATTTTTTCAAACTACTCATTGCCTTGTCTATGCTATTGCTTACTATTATGATTTGATAGATTTTTTCAAAGCATCCATAGTTTGTTGGAATGCACCTTTTTTAGGATTTTAACCATAGCAGCAAGGAAATGAACTGTTTAATAAAATAATTTGGTAGACATTATAGAACCCCAATCCTAGACCTACATAAACACAACAAATAAACCCATTAGAAGATTCAAATGCAAGCCAAGATCAAAGTTCCCCATAAAATACATTAGCAATGCTCGAAATAAGAATAAAAGCAAGAACACAATGAGAAAGCAAGGAGATAGATCAAATCCTATTAAAAACATGCAAACTCTTGATCTTATGGGGGAGTTGGTGCCAATTTCATGTAGAAATTGGCCCTTTCCCAACTCTTATGCAAGTTTTTGATGATTTGTTGATGATTGATCCACTTGGTGATTGCTTCAAATGAACTCCATGGAGAAAATTTGCAATAACCTAGCTATGCCTTGATGAAATTGATGAAAATGCTAATGCTTGAAGATGAAAATGAGTATAGTAAGTTTACTCAAATTGTGGATGATCAAATGAGGAGAAAAACCTCTTATTTATAGAAAGACAAGATGGAGAAATGTGGCCAAATGTGGGACTAACTTTCAACCAATGGCCAAATGCCACTTGTCAAGGTGTGAATGGGCAAAGGATGTGCACATTTTGATGAATGTGCCCATAAATGCAATTAGGTGGAATTTGAAAATAGTGAAATGACATGTAAGAGGGAAAAAAAATGTCTTAAATGCCACTTGGATCAATGCATAAGATGGAATGAATGTCTTGTTGGAAGGACAAAGTCCACTTGGAAGGATTTCAAATTTGAAGGAATATTCTCTAAAAGATGCCAAATAGACATTTAATAAATGAATTAAATGTATTTTCATGTGCAAGTGGCAAAAGCTAGAGGATGGGACATGGATCAAAATTAAATTAGTCAAGGGCTAATTAATTTAATGAGGGACTAAATGATGTGATTATTTGATTTAAATTTATGGATTGATTTAAGTCAAAAGATGAGAAGAATGTGATTTAGAGACAATTAAATAAATATTTTTGATTTATTTAATTAAAGGGGATGAATGTTAGATTAAATCAAACAAGGTTTAATCTATTTAATTTAATAAGATGACTTTAGAGATTTAATCAAATAAAATGAATTATTTAATTAAATAGAGACATAGGATTAACTAGATTAGATTGATTGATTTAATTAATTAAATAGAGACATAGGGTTAATTAGATCAAATTGATTGATTTAATTAAAAAGAGAGAATGACTTAATTAGATATACGATTTATTTAATTAAGGGAGGAAATTTGATTAATTTAATCCAATAAGGGTATTCGATTAAATGGTTAGACCGAGGGATGATTTAGGACGAAATGGTGTTAGTAATCAAGATCAAGCATGTAGCGTCAATCAATACATTTTACATGTCTATAGACATGTATGGAAAATGTGGTAGCATAGAAAAGGTGGTGAGTAGTTTGTAAAACATGCCTCTAAGAAATGTTGTCTCATGGTGATGGAATGACATTCCATCACCATGAGACCACATTTCTTTGAGGATTTTTTCCAAACTACTCACTGCCTTGTCTATGCTAGCATGAGACCACATTTCTTTGAGGCATTTTTTTAAACTACTCACCACCTTGTCTATGCTATTGCTTACTATTATTATTTGATATATATTTTTCCAAGAATCCATAGTTTGTTGGAAAGCACCTTTTTTGAGGATTTTAGCTATAGCAGCAAGGAAGTGAACTATTTGATAAAATGCTTTGGTAGACATGTATGGAAAATGTAGTAGCATAGAAAAGGTGGTGAGTTGTTTGAAAAATTCCTCAAAGAAACTGGGTCTCATGGTGATGGACATCACCATGAGGCCACATTTCTCTGAGACATTTTTTAAAACAACTCATTGCCTTGTCTATGCTATTGCTTACTATTATTCTTTCATATATTTCTTCAAATCATCCATAGCATAGACAAGGAAATGGACTTTTTGAAAATATTCCTTAGTAAAAAGTTGTCTCATGGAATGCCATGACAAGCAAATGCAATTGGCAGTTGCTCCTAGTTATTACTTATGCTATGTGAAGTAATTGCATCACTACTTATGTTGACTTTCTAAATAACTATATTGTAGTTGAAATCTTGTCATCTATCAACATCTAGTTATTAGTTATGGAATGTGAAGTAATGATTTGAGTTTGAAAGATGTGCAATGCAATGCAATCAATGATATGAATATAAACTACACAAATCTATTAAGTACAATTCATTAGTTAAAATATTTATTCTATTACTTGTGTGTAGGTTTGTCTAACTCCACTGGTACTAGGAGGTGTTCCCACAAAACCTTCAATATTAACCTATTAAACATCTAAAATCAGATATTAGAATACCATTCATATAACAATTCTATTCACATGTAATAAATTTATAATTGTTTATTAGTTACATACCTCAACGGTAGATGTAGTGGAGTAATAAACAGGTGTAGGGCTGGTGTATCCAGTATCAATATTGTGACCCTAAAATTTATTACAATCATAACACTAAATTAGTTAATCTTGCATTTCAAAAATGAAATTTAATAAATTAAATTCAATGAACAAGCTAACATTTACTTGAGTATCGATGCCATAAGCCTCATTCAAAATGTCAGCTGCCCTTGCCATCTCCGTAGCTACAGACGTATCCTACTTAGCAACCTCTTCAGTGTTGGTGAGGTCATATGTACAAGTCACCCCACAAACTTGACATGAATGGGGTGGAAGCCTACCACTCAAAGACTCCCCTAGATGGCATTGTACTATAGGACTAGTGTGCTAGATGATAGTCTAGGTCAAAGAGTTGATAGACTGCAAAGTGGCTACCTCAACACTCCATCACAATGGAAGGGATAACGATGTGCTCATGATTCAACCTAGCAAGAGCTCATCTCGCTTATCACCTAGGATCCTATCGTGCATCGGGCCTATCTTGTGTCGAACCCCCACCTCTCCCCTAGAAGTCCCTCATATCAAAATAATTAGGGATTTTGTTTAGGATGAACTCACAGTAGAGTTTCCTCAAGAAATATTGAGGGGCTTCACAATTGTTACATAGTGGGTAGTCAAAAACCATGTACCACCCATTCCAAAAATTATTTATGATCCCTTGGTGGTGGCACCAATGGATAGGAAACCTCTTGGAATTAAGGTCAAGAATTTGGTTTATGTGTGGGTCAGTGAATAAGTAGCACAAATGATATTTTGTAATTTTTTCATCTTTTACTTCTTTATATGATAATTTATCTACATAAAAATGCTTTCCTGCCTGCTTCATGTCTGCCCAACCACTTGATTGTTTGTTGATGGCATCTACATGTTTTAACATCTCTTTAAGTGAACTGGTAAGTGTTCTTCTTTCCATGGTTGAACTTACTAGATCATTCAACCTCATGATTAACTCCTCAATCTATTTTTTATTGTTTTTAATTACCCCCATTCAATTTTGTTGAGTTCCAGAAGAGGTTGAGGAATTGGTGGAGGAGACTATTGTTGTGGTTGTTGAACTTGAGAATTTTTTTCATGTTATTGCTGCTCTAGTTGTTGAGGATTTTTAGGAGGGGTTTTCAGGATCATTATTATTTCCTACAAATTAAACAAATGAATATAAAAATAACCTAAAACTAACAAATTCACTATAAAAAACAAACAATCATTACTTATTCGACCTCCTTGTCAACGTGGAGGCATCCTAGCAATGAAATTACAACAAATTGATGATGAAAATGAAAAAATGTGAGCACGCAAGAAAAAGGTTTTTTGGCCGCGAGTAGAAAAAACAACAATCACAATAAAAATAAATTCAATTTTATTTTTTTTGTTTTAATAACCTATAATGCACTCATGTTATAATGCGAGCGTGCTATAGGATTGATGTGGCCAAGCCTTAGGCTCAGTCACACCAAGCCATAACATGCTCATGTTATAGCCTATCAAATGGTTTTTTAAATTTTGGCCATAATTTGGCCCCCCATCTCTTTGCACCCACCCACATATAATGAAGGTCATGGTCCTTGTAACTACTATGGGGCAATAATAAAGGTGGACATTGTGCAATGAAGGAATAGTAGTAGATAGTTGAGAGAATAATAATATACTAGGAAGTTTGAATGAGGAAACAAGATCCCTTTGTAATAGTCACATGAAATAAGGACAATAGCTTCAAATCATAATCATGATTAGAGGGGTTTCCATCACAAAAGAGAGCAATAATCTTGAAATTTAAAGAAGATGACTTCCTTTAAGAAGAAATAGCAACCAAGTGATGAAAAGAGGCAGCCACTACTATGTAATAACCAAGTAAAAGAAAGTGCATTACTCTTACTTAGAGGACAACCAAGGGTTTCAATGAGATAGGGGAAAAGAGTCAAACAATACAGTGACAATGACCTTTAGCATAAAGAGGAAATTCATATTGAGGTTGTTTTGAGGCTATTCAATGAATGAAATACACTAAGGAAAATAGCTTAAAGGACCAGACTTAAGAAATAGAGGACAATCCTCAACGTACGAGGAAATAAGAACATATCATATTAATGCAGATAGTGGAAACCTTGAGAGACTTTTCACATGGTTGATCAAGAACATTGAATATTCAAGGTTTATGGTCAAGTAAGCATTTCATAATTTTTTAAAAATTTTGTATACAAGAATTCAAGGGAAAATTATCAAAACCAAGGTGAGCTTTAAAGGCATATGGAGGCCCTTGTAAATAACAGATTACTATAAGATAATGTTCCATCAAAAGGAAGTTATTATGAATCTCATCTAGAAGCCTCAGATATATCCTTGACATGGTAGATAGATGTGACTTAAAGGGTTTGAAGTAAAGATCAAGAGGAAAGTCATAGTCTTCATGTAAAAATTTTAAAGGAGAGGTTAAATGTAAGTATGGGACAGTCATTCCAAAAGGACAACAACCATATCACTAAAGGACAACAATTTTAGTTTCCAAAAGACAGTCATTCAAATGAAGGAAAATCATTTTGATTGCATGGATAGTAATGGTCTCATGACTATACTAAATGGGGATGGCATAATGAGGTATCAAAGGAGTCATAAAGTAAAACAGTCCACACCAAATGATTACATAAAGGGAATTTCAAAGAAAAAGACCATAAGGATAGTCATATAAAAGGGGTTTTAAATAGAAGAAGACAACCATATCAACTGATAAGGGTGTAAGAAAGTAAGCATCAAGGTTCATAAAAGGCAACCTTGAAAGGTAACAAAGCATCAAACGTTGAAAGAGGCAGTCACAGTAAGATGTAGATGAATGACAACAAATTATGGATCATCATTTATTAAAAAGTAAAATCATAAATACCTTCTAAGGGCAGCCATTATCATCAAATGGAAAATGATTTGAGATAATTTGACAACCACAAATCTATATAGTAAATGACAAGTTTGAATAAAGTAGAAGAGCAGAAACCTCAAAGATGAAAAGAGCAACAAGTATAAATGAAAAAGAGCAGCAATATGACTATCATAAAAGGGCAGAAATATAAATGAAAAAGGGTAGAAAATTCATGCATCATGAGTGCAACAACTTCATAGAAAAAAGTGCAGAAAGTTCATAGACAAAAGTGTAGCAACTTCATATACAAAAGAGTAGAAAATTCACAATCATGGGGGAAAAAATTCATGCATAAGAGTGTAGCAACTTCATAGACTAAAAAAATGTTTAATAACCATCAAAGGCCAGTAGTCATCAATGTTTCAAAGGGAAACCATAAATTTTTCAAGGATAGTCATCAATCTCTCTTGAGGAGCAATCTTTCAATATAGAGTAAAGAGCCAAAAGACTTCACAGTCATAAAAGTGCATTCACAGTCTTATACATTTTCATTGATCAATAACTTCATATGGCCATAAGAAGGCGCAAAGCTATGTATAGGCATTAATACAAAGTCAAGGTGATTGGCATTGGATTGACAAGTTCAAAGGCTTCATATAGTACATTTTTAAAAGAAAAACAACTTCTCCTAAACACCTTGATGAGCTAAGTTTATTGCAAGTTTAAAAGATGCATCACATACCTAAAATCATGCAAGGAAATTCATGAGATGATAACAAGTTAAATACCTATTCATAATTAGTTATCATGCACTAAGATATAGTTTAGGTTAATCTTAGGAGCCCTCATGGTTATAACTAAATTTAGGGTTCAATTTGAGGCAAAAATTATTCAGTTTGAGGTTGTTTAGGGTCCTAAGATAATGGCATTTTTTCGTTATACGCCCAAAAACTCAAGTTTCATGAAAATTTATTGATGACTCAAAATTCCAATCAATTTCATGCTTTTTTTAAGAGGATCAATTCAACTTCAGTTGAAGCATATTTTAAGGAGCATGCAAAGGTCAACAAGTCAAGGAGGTCAATTCAACTCGTCTACACCAAAGTTTTCATATTAATGCTAGAGTTTACATCTAGTTCAACTCTCCATGCACACTCAACGTCTTCCATGAGCTACAACCTCTTTTAGCTAAAGATTTCTATAAGAAAAAAAAATTCAACTCTTTCTAGCTAGTTCTTTCATTCCTCTTTCTACCTTATGTAAAAGAGATATATTGTAACTCATTTTGAGGATTATAGAATTTCTTTTTTATGTATTCTCAATTAGTTTTCAAATTTTTTCTATTGTGTGTGAATGGGTGATTGATACATATTTTTTGTGATTATTGATTAATCCTCAAATATGTTATCTCATTCTAACACCTTTAAGCAAGATATCCATGTTTATGTAGTCATAATATTATGTCATAAAAGCTAGGATTTTAGTTGTGAGAAAATTATTGGTTTTCCTTCTAAAGTTATGAGCATTTGAACTTCTTATGAAATACTTATGCATGAGCATGCATATCATTGAATTGTGGAAAAGAACTAGCTGAATATTTGAGAGTTTGTGTGTTAAAATAGTATGTATAAGTCTCAAATTTTGGTTGAATCGCCTCCTAGGGTTAAGTAATATTTCCATTATTAGTTATTTTATCCCTTTTCCTATCAGGTAAGTAATTTCTAGGAGATTCATCAAGGGAACCAACCCACTCTGGAGGTTCATCTTCACCATAGGCAACCCAAAGTTTGAAGATGATCCAATGTTTCATAGGATAGCTGAGATTCACACTTGGCTAATGCTGGTATCCTCATTAGAACACTTTTTGGAACACTCGATGGAACCCTTTAAACTTTCATAGTTCAAAGCTTGTCCTTTTGATTGCTAGTTTTTGGTGTGTACAACAATTTTTGCCTTTGCAGGCAATATCTTCACACCTAATGACTTGAAATTTCAATCTACCTTTTTCAAGCAAACTAAAGTGCTAGTATGTTCATTTTATGAATAAAATAAGTTGATTTTCTTTTATTTCAAAGCAATTTCCAAATTTTTGAATGTTTTAACATGTCAATATTTCATGGAGAAAATATCTTTCCACCTCCATTTCATGAAAATCCTTCTTATACACATCCCTATCAACCATATCAAATTGAGCATGCAGCTGGCTTTAGCCCAAATTCTTTTACTACACAAATAAACTAGCATGTTCAATATGCTTACCACCCACCCACACCTGCCCAATCTTCATGGTTGTCTACATATGCTCAAAATCAGCCCCAAGAAGACCCTTTTGTCTCCAACCAGCATAGCTATCCTCCCAATCAGACCCAAAGCACTAAAAACATTATCTTTAGGGATATAATGTTGGGCTTTCAAAGATAGATGAGTGAGATTGAAGGAAATCAAGGGTATGAAGGAGATCAAAAGTATAACTTGTAGCAAGAAGAGTTGACTTACTCAAAATATCAACACGAGAAAGAGGGAGAGATGCAAAGGAAACAATGTAAAGAGTATCTTGCAAGAGAGATTGCTATCAAAGAAGAGAAAATGAGGTTATTGCTTGACATAATTGCTATAAAAGAAGAAATTCCCAAGTATGAAATTCTAAGTTTCAGGCAAGGTAAACCTCCTAAGTCTTTAGATCAATCTCTTGAGCTTAAAATTCTAAGTTTTAGAAGCCTTCACCTTTTGAAATCTCTAGAATCTAATCAAGAGCAACCATCTCCAAAGTTTATACATCCTTAAGAGAATCAAAAAGACTTATATAATCATCCTTCTTGTCCTGATATCATTTTCCTTTGCAAACATGGACCCATTGTTTATCAAATTAGATGGTTTAGTGAATAGAAAGAAGAGGTGTTTGTAGAGAAGAAGGATGGATTTTTTGCAATGGATATTCTTGAACATGAGGTGGAAGAGAAAAAATCAGAATTACAATAGGAAGTTGATGAGCATGATCAATCAAGGTAGTAGTCTGATAAGATTGAAAAAGGTAATGAAAAAAATGATTTCATGTTCTTATTTGATGAATTCCCTTCTTTTATTGAGTAGGATAAAGAAAGTGTAAATTTGATCACAATAGTATCAAACACAAATTAACATGAAGAAGTTAAAAATCTTGATGTTTTGAATCCTCAAGAGAGCTATAACAAAGTTAAAATCAATCCTTTTCTATAGAAAATTCTACAAAAAAGCAAAGAAGTTGAAGAGTACCTATTTTGGGATGATATTGAGGTATTTGTTTCAAAAATAGATGATAACCCAACAACTTTGAAGGAGAAAAATCATGAACAACAAGAGAAAAAGTGGAAATGACTATTTTTCTAACCGAGTCTCTAGAAATGGGAGCAACCAATCAGCAAAATGATGAGACAACAGTGCATGACCAAGAAACCAACAAGGAGAACCCAAATTTTATCATTTCAAAAGGATGTCCTATTAGACATTTAGCTCAAATTGAGTCCAACAAAGCACCACAGGTCATGCTTGCACCCAAGCATGAAGTTGGAGACAAATAACAATAAATCCAACTTACCTATGTACCTCAAAATAGTAGCATGTATGGTTTATATGATGAGGTAAGTATACTTTTTTCATTCTCCAAGATTTTTTGCAGCAATTGATCATAAATTTTCCATTCCCTACATTCTTTTGGCTATCCACAAACATATGAAACATTATAAATTATTGAGAAAAGGAAGTTACTTCAAAGAACTAGTCAATGGTTATGTTTGAACACTACCATTTCTGGTTATTGTAGGTTTGGGTAGGTTTTCTTCCAGGTTAACAAGTGTTTATGCACATTTTATTTAGTTTTTCCTTTCTAATAAGTGAAAAAGCACAATTGGTGTTGTTCTTGAGATGTTGTTGTTCAAGGTTTTATTTTCAAACCTAAATGACTTTATTACCCAATGGATATCCAAGAGTACCGGTCTTGTTGGTTTTCGTAGGAAAAACCCCCTCAGAAGTCACTAATGATGTTAATAAACTTTTCATATATTTTAAATTTATCTTATTTTTAATGGTAAAATTTCATGCAATAAAGTGAAAAGGGTAGGAAAATCTCTACATTGCAAATAAAAAAAAAATAAAAGAAAGGAAAGTTTTGATGAAACTTATTTTAAAGCTATTTTCTATGCCAAAAACAACAAAATACTAAAGTTGCATGAAAAATGGGTTAACTTCATGTTTGGGTGCCAATATTAAGAGGAAGAAAAAACTAAAGAGAGCTCATGTAGAGGAGGTTCTAGGGTTTGTAATCTATTGTTTGTGAGCTTAAAAGAACTATATGGTAGCCAGGAACAAAGACGCTGGGATACAAATTCATATGATAAGACAAAGCAATACCATGCAAGATGCAGAGGGAGGTTTAGAGGTGGAGAAGCATCAAGTTTTCCCTATATAACAATCATGAGTGATGAAAGCTCTCATCACAATTTATGCAAGGTAAGAGACAATGTTGTTAGTAATTTCATAATGCTAAATAAGTTGACCTGGTTGAAAACATGAAGGCTGTCTATTGTCTCTGAGCATGATTTGAGACAATAAGGAATACCATCAAATTCTAAGACCCTACAACAAACAACTATAGGAAATAATGCTTGAGCTAATATGGATTTGGGTTTTTTTTCCATATTTTTAGCAATTGCAATATTACAAATCTTCCCATTTTAACCTCTTTAAGATATTCATCAATTTGAGAAATCATTCTAGTATGGAGGTGCATAAAAAGGAACAACAAAGTATGATATCAAGACAAAGATTAAAAATAAGTTGAATACATTATGGTTTTCTGTTTTCACTATTAGTCGAGGTTCTAGACCCTATAGAGTACTTGTAGAGCCATGCCCTTTCTATCAGAGACAAAGATTGTGACTATGCATAATTATGAAAGTGAATCTTGGAATTAGCTAGCTTTTTAGATTAAAATAAAGAGGATTGTGAAGAAAGTATATTTGAGCCATCTCTATTTGCTGATTTGATTTTTTATCAAATGGGAAGATATATATTAATATCTCTAGAAGCATGTAAAACATTGTAATAGTAATGAAAATATTTCAAGCTAGGAGGTTTTGGTAGAGTTCAAAGGAAGACTAGGATAGGTGTGTCAAGTGATTGAGATGAGTTTCAGGATTGTGTTTTTCTTCCAACGCAATTGCTCTAGTTTTATTACTTATCACATATGGATTGAATGCACTGGGATTTATATTGGTAACATGCTATGTGGTGAAAAGGGAGATCTTGTATGCTTTAGAATTAACAATTCCATACTAGACACAAACAAACATGAAAGAAACTAATGGAGGCATCAAATAGAAGAGATACTCAAATACAAGCTCTTTAGGGTAATCCTTAGGATGATGATAGTAAGGGAAGTAGGAATATGTTGTGAAGAAGACCTAATAGAAGACTATAATGATAGAAGATCAAAACTCGCACGATCAGCAATATCATGCAATGGAGAGTCCCTTAAAAAATTGATAGTATAAAGGTAGATTGCAAAGGTAGTGGTTTCAAGACATACACGGGCAATCATTATCTCAAAATGGATAGTTCTTGGAAAGTTACCAACCCAATATTAAGGTTGTAGGTCTCTATTGGAAAGTAGATGCTAAAGACAAGAACAAAAAGAGAGAAAGATGCCATCTCAAATGAGGTTGCAACAATTATAAATGGCGATCTTTATTTTTATGAACATAATCACATAAAAGGATAGTCTACAAGGTAAATGGATAAGGAAGTTGCTAACAAATGGGCATAGTCATCTACAAGTATAAGGCAATGAAGACATCAAATAAATATTCTAAATCCATGAGAGGGACAACCAAAACCATAAGATAGTATTAATTTTCATCTACATATAATGAAGGTCATGGTCCTTGTAATTGCCATGGGGAAACAATAAAGGTGGACATTGTACAATGAAGGAATAGCAGTGGATAGTTGAGAGAATGAAAATATACTAGGAAGCTTGTATGAGGAGACAAGATCCCTTTGTAATAGTCATATGAAATAAGGACAATAGCTTCAAATCGTAATCATGATTAGAGAGGTTTTCATCACAAAAGAGGGAAACAATATTGAAATTTAAAGATGAATTCCTTTAAGAAGACAAAGCAACCAAGTGATGAAAAGTGGTAGCCACTACTATGCAATAACCAAGTAAAATAAAGTGCATTAGTTATAAAGGACAACCAAGGGTTTCGATGAGATAGGGACAAAGAATAAAACAATGCAGTGATAGTGACCTTTAACATAAAGAGAGAAGTCATCTTGAGGTTGTTGTGAGGCTAGTAAATGAATGGAATATAGTAAGGAAAATACCTTAAAGGGGAAGACCTAAGAAATAGAGGATAATCCTCAATGTATGAGGAAATAAAAACATGTCATATTAATGCAAATAGTGGAAATATTGAGAGACTTGTCACATGGTAAATCAAGAACATTGCATATTCAAGGTTTCAAGTCAAATAAGCAATTCATAAGGTTTTTTCATTTTTGCATACATACATACAAGGGAATATTATCAAAACCAAGGAGAGCTTTAAAGGCATATGGAGGCCCTTGTAAATAATAGATTACTAGAAGATAATGTTCCATCATAAGTTAATTAGTATGAATCTTGTTTGAAAGCCTCAAATATATCTTTGATATGGTAGATAAATGTAACTTAAAGGGTTTGAAGTAAAGATAGAGAGGATAGTCATAGTCTTCATGCAAAAATTTTAAAGGAGTGGATTAAATGTATGGGAAATTATTCCAAAAGGACAACAACCATATCACTAAAGGATGGTAGTTTTAGTTTCTAAAGGATAAAAATTTAAATGAAGGATGGTCCTTTTGATTGCATGGATAGACATGCTCTCATGACTATAGTAAATGGAGATGGCATAATGAGGTTTCAAAGGAGCCATAAAGTAAAACAGTCCACACCAAATGATTACACAAAGGGAATTTCAAAGAAAAAGTCCATAAGGACAGTCATATAAAAGGGGTTTTAAATAGAAGAAGACAACCATATCAACTGATAAGGTTGTAAGCATGCAAGCATCAAGGTTCATAAAAGGTAGTTTTGAAAGGTAACAAAGCATTAAAAGTTGAAAGAGGCAGTCACAGTAAGAAGTAGATGAAGGGCAGAAAATTATGGATCATCATTTACTAAAAAGAGTAGTCATAAATACCTTCCAAGGGCAGCCATCATCATCAAATGGACAATGATTTGAGATAAGTTGACAACCACCAATCTATATAGGCAATGGAAATTTTGAATAAAGTAGAAGAGCAACAACCTCAAAGCTGAAAAGAGTAGCAAGTATAAATGAAAAAGAGTAGCAATATGACTATCATAAAAGGGAAGAAATATAAATGAAAAATGGAAAAATCATGCACCATGAGTGCAAAAGAATCATAGAAAAAGTGCAAAAAGTTCATAGAAAAAAGTGCAACAACTTCAAAGAAAAAAGAGCAAAAAATTCACAATCATGAGGGCAACAAATTCATCTAAAAGAGTGCAACAACTTCATAGACTAAAAAGAAGTTTAATAACCATTAAAGGACAACAGTCATAAATGTTTCAAAAGGAAACCATAATTTTCTGAATGATAGTCATTAATCTCTTTTGAGGAGTAATCTTTCAATATAGAGAAAATAGCCAAAATACTTCACAGTCATAAAACTACATTCATAGTCTTATATATCTTCATTGATCAATAACTTCATATGTCCATAAGAAGATGCAACTATGTATAGGAATTGATACAAAATCAACGTAATTGACATTGGAGTGACAAGTTGAAAGGCTTGATATGGTGCATTTTATAAAAGACAAACAACTTCTCCTAAAAACCTTGATGAGCTAAGTTTATTACAAGTTTAAAACATGCATCACATACCTAAAATTATGCAAGGACATTCATGAGATGATAACAAGTTAACTACTTGTTCATACTCAGTTATCATGCACTAAGAGGTAGTTTAGGTCAATTTTAGGAGCCCTCATGGTTATAATTGAAGTTAGGGGGAGTTTGAGGCCAAAATTATGCATTCTGAGGTTGTTTAGGGTCCTAAAATAGTGGCTTTTTTTCCTTATACGCCTAACAACTCAATTTTCATGAAAATTGATTGATGACTCACAATTCCAATCAATTTCATGCTTTATTTTTTAAGAGGATCAGTTCAAGTTTAGTTAAAGAATATTTTAAGGAGAATGCAAAGGTCAACAATTCAAGGAGTTCAATTCAACTCATCTACACCAAAGTTTTCATATTAATGCTAGAGTTCACATCCAGTTCAACTCTGTTGAAAATTGGATTGCATCAAATGGTTTTCATTGATGTCAACTCAATACCAAATGTATGAGATGTTTACCAAAAGCTATTTCCTATCAAATATGTTCTTGATCGTGAACCGGTGTGTTGGTTTTTGGGTCCAAATCCTACCGCAAGACAAGCTATGACTGATATCTTAACTATGTCATTATGATTCACTCAAACAACTATATTTGAGATATTGATATGTTTTTTGTTGGGAGAAGAAAGTTATCAAAGATAGAGTTTAACTTTGTACACTACAGTTGTTTTTCTGTTCAGTACAGTTTATTTTTGTTTAAGTCCCAGTCTTGGCCAACCTAACACATGTTATTTATTAAGAAGATTAAATCTAACTTGGGGATGTTTTATATAGATCTTGGCTGACTTAATATGATGTACTAATTATATATATAAATATAAATATATATATATATATATATATATATATATATATATATATATATATATATATATATATATATATATATATATATATATATATATATATATATATATATATATATATATATATATGATGTGTTGAGGAATAAGAAGCGAGTGTGAGAGTGAAGGATGAAAAAGGTGAAGTGTGAAGTGCGAGTGAGAAGTAAGTGCATGAGTGTGGAAGAAAGGTGAAAGAGGATTTGAGCATAAATATTGAAGACTAGAATAGAATTATTGAGTGACTGCTGAGAGAAGTAGTACCACTCATATAGAGCTTTATTCAGAACTAAATTCTACATGAGGAAGGTGTATTCCATCAATTCATACTTTTGGCAGGGAGCTATAACTTTCATACTTCTGACAGTAAGCCATCTTTTTTATCTTTGGGTGTTGGACAGTGAGTCCTTATTTCAGGCAGTGAGTCTTTTGTAATCGATTTTAATATTCTCTATAGTGTGAGTTAATCCTCACTGTGGTTTTTCCCTCATTATGTTTTCCATGTAAATCTAGTGTTATTGTGTTTATGAGATGGTTTCCAATTTTTTCTCTTGCACTTAATGTATAATGATCTAAGAAGTGTTAAGGTTATGTTCTGGTAAATGCTTTATGGATTTAATTTGGTGACAAATAATTCACCCCCCTCTTAGTTGTCCAATTCAACAATTGGTATCAAAGCTTGGCCCTTTGGAATGAGTTAAACAGCTTGAAGGAGATCTTGGTAGGCTAAACAAAATGGTGAAGGGATTTGACTTGGATGAAGAATTAAGAAAAGAGACTATAGAGTCTGAAAGTGAAGATCTGAAAGAAAATGTCAAGCAAGCAAATGAATGCATTCAGAAACTAAGGAATCAGATTTAGAAGTTCAAATTGAAACATAAAGAAGTTAACTAGGAACTAAAGGAAGCAAAGGAGTCTGTTGAGAATCTAAGAATGAAACTTGAAGAAAGTAGCAGGATGGAAGAGAGTTTGAAGTTGGCAATTGATCAAAGCAAGATAAAGAAAGGATGCTTAAAATAAATTATCAATCAAAAGACAGAAAAATGTGATAAGCTTGAACAAGAGGTAGTAACCCTAAGAGTTGATCTAGAAAAATCAAAATCTCATGAAGAAAGGTTCAAGACAACTTCTACAATGCTTGATGAGTTGATTTCATCTTAAAAACCTACAAAGGATAAAGGCGGTCTAGGACTTGAAGAAGGGAAAAGCTGAAAGACTAAACTTGTTTTCAACAAAGTAGACAATCAAAGGAAATTTCAAGGCAACACTTATCAAAACAAGAATTGAAGGAACAACATTGGAAGGTTTCCCATTTGAGAACCTAATGCTCAAAGGTACCCATATTTTAATGGTTTTTGTCTCTCATGTAGTAAATTCAAACATAGAGCAACATAATGTAGAAGGAGGATGAACCAAAATAGAATGAGAGAATATTGGATTCTTTACTAGACAATGTCTTGTCTACAACAAGTTTGGACATAAAGCTACCAAATGTAGAATCCAAATGATGATGAACAAGTTCTATACTAGTAGAAGTATTCAATCTTTTCAAGGCTACTATTACACATGCAATATCTTCAAACACAAGGCTAATCAATGCATAGCAAGGATGAAATGCAAATTTGTTTGGTTAAAGATATGTTGTGTGTTATACTTGCAACAAACCACGACATATCTCAAAAATTTGTAGGAGCAAGGTTGGGATGAAAACTAATCTGGAACAAAAGATCAAACCTATGAACAAGATAGATCTCAAAGAAGTAAGAAGAAATATTGAAAAAAATTGGAGGAAGAAGGAAGAACCTCAGAACAAGGATGAATCAAACAATCTTGTATCTGCATCTGGTGTAGATACCCCCTCTAAGAACTGAATCCAACAATGGTTTTAGGGGGAGCAATCATAGAAAAATATAACAAGCCCCTAATATATGAGGTTTCATGGGATGAAACAAGGATAGGTGATGGATATCTTTATTTTGAAGGCATTAGAGAAAATTCTGACAGAAAATAAGCAAATCAAGAAAATTGTGGAACTCCTCTTGGTTTACAATAAAGTAGTTGGCAACTTAAAAGGATGAAAAGAAATGAATGTAGAATCAGGGAAAAATAAAATGAATTCAAAGAAAAGCACCATGACTAGGAGATTGTGGAAATGAATCTATTGTACTAGGTTTTGGTATAGAGGCTTTGACATCCAAAATTTGGTTCAACATCTTCAACTGAAAGGAAGATATTGACAAAATAAAGTATTGATGATGATGTCATCAATGATAAATTACTTTTTGCAATAAAACCCTAAAAGTGACAAGTTAAATAAGGGAATTGAGTGGTCATTCTTTTTCCCATTGCGAATTGAATGAGCTAAGGAGTAAAGTGCAACTGAGAAACAAGGAGTTAGGGTTATTGGCAAACAAAAATATGAAGAACAAAGTTGGCACAATGGAGTTGAAGGAAATGGTGGTATTTGATTTGTGCAACGACAAATTGCATAAATTAAGTAAGCTACAAATTGATGAATTTAACCATGAAAAGATTCAGAATCTTGAAGGCTTTCTTTCAGTTGAACAAATACAAAAGGTTAAGAATCTAAGGCACAAGGTTTTATACATTTGGAGCAAATTTCCATACTTTTTGGATGTAGACACTATTCGATTTGTCCTAAGAAAAATTCAAGGTGATTAGATGATCTTCGACAAACCCTATGGGATTACAAAGGAAGCAATTGCAACAATTATAGGTTATGTAGTAATGGAACCATTCCAGTAAAGAAGTTAGTGAAAAAAAAGAGGTCAAAACCTTGATTGGAGTGATAGGAGATCAAAGGGCACTTCACATTCATACTATAGTTGATCCTGTGATAAGGTTGTGGCATATGGTGATTCATATAAGATTTATTTTAGAAGTAGGGAAAGCTCTACCTCAGTGATAACTATTTACATCGCGCATCAAATGGTTGTGAAGAATGAGGATTTTGAATTGTGTGAGTTATTGAGGAATCAATTAATGGAGAACATTATTGTGACAAAAAATGACAATTACCCTTTTCATTTTGGATCTCAAGTTATATGTTTGATGATGTATTTTTTGAAGTCGTTACCATTGAAAGAGAATGTTATGTGGAAGACAGTTGTACCGGTTGGGAAGCAGATCTATCGGTACTTGGAATGTCTTTTAGAGAAGGAAAAAAAATGTAAAGAATACTTTACAAACAAAATAAATGCATGGAGCTCTGGTATCATTTCCAATTTGGTTGGAATGTCTATGATAGGATCTTCCTTCGGGAACAGGACAATAAGAAGGTTATTTATTTTCTTCAAAAATAAAGAATTTGAAGATAGGGGAGAAGAAAGATGAAAATGAAGTAAAAACTATAGAAGAAATTGATCTAGTATCAACAGATGATGATGATGAAGATTTTACTAAAGGGAAGGTGTTGAAGATTCTTTTGCAATCTGATGGACTAAAGAAGATTGGAGATATTTGGTTGTCTTGACCAACATATGAACATGATGAGATCACATACACCTTGGCTGCTTATATAATTCATAATGATATTTATCAAAGTGAACTGAAAAATGTTTTACCAGAAGTATTGATTGAACAAATTGAAGACAAACTAAAGGTACTGTCACCTAGGGAAATATAATAAAAAGATGAGATTCAATTGGCTATGGAAGAAAGATGCATAAATGCACGAAAGAGATTGTTTGGGAGCATAAATGAATTAAATACATGCATTGAAAGTGTAAACAATGTGTATAGATATTGTCTCTGGTGGCCTAAAGCTATCAAAAACTACAGAGAAAAAATTGATGCTATTGAGCTTGAGTTAGATTCTATTGGAAAAACATATGATATCCTTAATGATAAGGATGGAGTGCAAAAGAAAAGGATCAATTCCTTTCAATCTGAACTTGTAGACACTCTGGTATAGAGGGATAGTATTGTGAAGGAATTTTGGAAAGCCAAAGAGATAATTGAATTGAGATTGGAACAACTTTTCAGTCTTCTAGTGGAAGCTAAGAAAAATAAACTAAATATCATTATCCTAGACACCCTTCTGGAAACAATTGATTCAATAGTAATGAACAAAAGTATTTGTGCAAACATCAGACTAGTAGTGAATTTCTAGAAGACATTTCTTCTGGAACTAAAAGAAAAATACTAAGATATATTTTAGGAGAAGAAGGATTGAGGTAAAAGGACCATTTTTTTTATCACTTTTGAAGCGTTTTTTTGAAAATTTTGGTGCAAGAGGGAGATAAACCTTTATTTATTTTACATTGATGTCAAAGGGGGAGAGAGAACATGTAAAAAATAGAAATCATTATAGCTCAGTAAATAGAGAAAACTACAAAGGATGTTGTTGGCTTTTCACTTCTTGTGTTGCCATCAATGACAAAGGGGGAGATTGTTGGAAATTGGATTGCATCAAATGGTTTTCATTGATGTCAACTCAGTACCAAATGTATGAGATGTTTACTAGAAGCTATTTCATATCAAAGATGTTCTCGATCATGAACCGATGTGCTGGTTTTTGGGTCTGGATTCTACTGCAAGACAAGTTATGACTTTGATATCTTAACTATGTCATTATGATTCACTCAGACAACTATATTCGAGATCTTGAGATGTTTTGTGTTGGGAGCTAAAAGTTATCAAACATGGAGTTTAACTATGTACACTACAATTTTTTTTCTGTTTGGTACAATCTTTTTGTTTAGGTCCTAGTCTTGGTTGACCTAACACATGTTATGTATTAAGAAGATTAAATCTACCTTGGGGATGTTTTGTATAAATCTTAGCCGACTTAATATGATGTACTACTTATATATATATGATGTGTTGAGGAATAAGAAGTGAGTGTGAGAGTAAAGGATGCAAAAGGTGAAGTGTGAAGTGTGAGCGAGAAGTGTGTGAGTGTGGAAGAAAAGTGAAAGAGGATCTAAGCATAAATATTGAAGACCATAACAAAATTATTGAGCAACTGTTAAGAGAAGCAATACCACTCATATAGAGCTTTATTCAGAACTAAATTCTACATGAGGAAGTTGTATTCCATTAATTCATACTGTAGACATCTAAATTTAATCACTTCCATATGGTTAAATTTAATGTCTTTCTATCTATCGTGTTAATATTAATTCATTAAATTAATATTACACCTTTTTGTCTCATGTTGGTAAAGTATTTAATTTAATAATTAATACTTTGTCTTTCACCTTATTCCTCTCTAAATTAAATAAATACGCTAATTTATTTAATTTAGTCATTTTCCCCTTTTTAATTTAAAATCAATTTAAAATTCCTCACTTTCTCTCTACTTGTCACATCCTCCATAGCCTCACCCTAATCTGAATTAATTTAATTAATTCATGATTATGATGTGCATCCTCTTAATCAGATATTAATGTCACATCCTCCTACATTTGCCACTTGCCTCTAATCTTCCATTAATTAGCCTAATTCAATGTTTGTACAACCTTAACCAAGGCCATTAGCCTTTTTTAGCACCACTTTTTGGTCAATTCTTCTATTTTTTTCTTTTTGGACATTGACTCTCCTTCCCATGAGAATTTTTAATTCTCATTTATTTATCCCATGTCTCTCTCTTCCCTATGTGAATTTTTAATTCACATTTCATCTTTCCAAGGCTTCTAGAACCTTGGACTTGTCACAATCTCCACATGTGACCAAGTCCCACCTTTTTGGAGCCCACCTTTTATCCTCTAGATCCTCCTAGGAATGTGAATTTTTAATTCACATTTATATCCCCAACCACCTTTCCTTTTCCCATGTAGATTTTTGAGGAATTCCAAAATTCCTCAAATGTCTCTTTCACTCCCACTTGGGGACAAGAAATCCCTTTTTAAGGAAATCTTCTCACTTTCCAAGGTGCATGTCCTTCCTCCACCTCATGTACCTTCTTGACACCTCACTTACACCTCATATCCCCTTGTCCACTTCACCTTCCACATGTCAAGATGTGAGGGCTTGTGGGTTCTCAACCCACCATAACCCTTCATGTTGGCCTTGTTAGATCAATCTTGACCGTTGAATTCTCTAGAGAATTCGAACTCTCCTATAAATACCCCCTCCTCAAGGGCATTTTAAACACTTAGCCATTTGATAACTACATGCTGCCAATTTGCACTTTCAATCCTTTTCCATCATCTAGCCATCTCCTTTGATCATTTTGCACATTTAATCTTACATTTAGTCACTCAAAAAAAATCATCTAAGGAGCACACAACATCATCTCAAGCAAGGGCCAATCAAGGAGACATCAACAACAAGGAAGGTGAAATCATTTGTGTCTTATTTTGTCCATTTTCCTTATTGTTTTACCACTCTTTTGTCTAATCTTGAGGTGTCCTTAGTCTTTTATCATTTGCGTTTCTTAGTTTTTTTGCACATTAGAATAGGATAAAATTCTGAGGTATACATTTATGGCACGCTCGGTGGGACCCACAAATGGGTTCTTGCATTTGACCTTTGTTTTGGATAAGATTGTGCAGGAAAAGGTCGCAGAAAGGCGGAAGCACCCCTGTTTCTGCTGCAGAAAGGTGGAAGCACCCTCTGTCCTACTGCAGAAAGGTAGAAGCGCCCTCTGCCTTGCCGCAGAAAGGTGGAAGCGCCCTCTGGTCTGCTACAGAAAGGCAGAAGCGCCCTACATCTCAAAGTTTCACTTTTTTCTAACAAGTTTGTTGCAATTAGGGATAAATTTAAAAGATTTTTCTAACACGTTTCTTGCAGTGGGAGGGGCACAACTTTCCTTTTTTCTTGAAAATCTGATAAAGTTTACTACAGAAAGGTGGAAGTGCCCTCTAACCTTTTGTTGCAGAAAGGCGGAAGCACCTTCTAACCTTTTGTTGCAAAAAGGCGGAAGCGCCCTCTAACCTTTTGTTGCAGACAGGCGGAAGCACCCTCTAACTTTTTGTTGTAGAAAGGCGGAAGTGCCCTCTAATTTTTTGTTGCAGAAAGGCGGAAGTGCCCCTATTTTGCTGCAGAAAGGCGGAAGCGCCCCTATTTTTGCTGCAGAAGGGTGGAAGCGCCCCAAATCAGCACAGTTTGGAGGGTAAAATAGTCATTTTAGCTTCGTTTTGCTCTCATTTTTTGCTATTTTCAAGTAGTAACCCTCTAACATTGTTTTGGCAAGGATATTAGTGTTTTTTGCTAACGTTTTGCAGCATATTGTGGCGTAATTTGATCAAGGACGAAGAAGAAGATAGCTAACATTTGCTTGCAGGGCCATTTATTTGATCAAATCATTAAAAAAAATTATCCTTGTTGTTCGAATATAGTCTAATTAGGGGGAAGTAACATTTATTGCTTGTTGTGCATGTCTATTATTGTGTTACCCAAGGGGGCATTAATTTGTTTTCGCTTTCCCCTTGCACTTCGTGTGAACTTGGGGAGTAGTTGGAAATGGTTAGTGTCTTCTTTCTAGTGGGACCTACTTGGGGATTTCATCACCCCAAGGGACGATTCCAACCACGCATACCGGTGGGGTATATAAAGGGGGGAGAACGAAAGTTGTACCTTAATCCAGTCACGTCGTAATTGGCAGAGCATCGAAGCTAGGGTGATACCTAGATAGATGTGAAGAGTTGGTCCAAGCCTTTCAGTATCTCGCTGGGGTTCCCGACTCACGCTTGTGACGGGCTGGTGTTCACGGTTGTGCCTCACGTACCGAGAGTATATCGAGGACTCCCTAGAAGCCTTGTGCATCCTAGATTAAGGATAGATTGCTTGCTTGAAGTGTTCTTGTAAAAACCGTCGCGCGAGATTGGCCTTACTTTATCATTTTAAGTCATGCCATAGCCTTTACCATCAAAAACCAAGCTCGTCCTCTGCATGAAAGGCGGAAGCACCCGGTCTAGCACAGAGAAAGAAGCCCTTGATTCTCTTTGCGAAGGCAGGCGCCTGTTTTCTTGCGAGAGGTGGAGCCCACGATTACCTTCTGAAGGGTGGAAGCGCCCTGTTTTGCTTTGAAGGGGTGGAAAGCCCCTGATTTTGCTTTCGAGAGGGGCGGATTGCCCTCTGAACGCAGAAATCACCCCATTTGGATCCGTTTAGCCTCTAAACCATCATTTAACCATTCCCAACCATTATCTCATCATCCTAAGCCTTCGTTTTGTCACTTTAAACCTCCAAAAACCCCCGTTTTCCCACTTTAAACCTCCATCTCATTATTCCAAACTTTTGTTCAACCATTCTAAATCCCTATACTTTCTCCACAATTATCTTTAATCCCCCGTTCATCTTAATTTCTCCCTAATCCACCATAATTTCTTAACATTTGCATCCCCAAACACCACCCATAACAAAACCGTCCTAACCTTGTATTACAAAGTGATTACCTAAATTGACCATAGCGCTTGAAGTTGACTATTAGTCTTTAACTTCACCCCCAATCAATTTGCTTCCATCTTGAGGTGAATTCAGTGGCGTAAGTTATCATCCTCGGCCCAATCAATCCATTCCTATCTCAAGGTGGATTCGGTGCCGTAGTCATCCTCTTAGTCAATTAAAGCTCTTGGTTGCTAAGGGTAACTTCCTTTGATTAAACTCAAGGTCTCCCTCTCATCTTTTATCATCCAATTATATCCATCCAATCATCCAAATCTATCAAAACCCATCGTTCGATCAAATCCAATACAATCCAACCCAATCAAATCTAATCTAATTAAATTCAAATCCAAATCTAAATCCAATCCAATCGAAATCCAATCCAAATCCAAAACCAATCCAATCCAATCCAAATCCAATCCAAATCCAAAACCAATCCAATCCAATCCAAATCCAAATCCAATCCAAATCAAAACCAATCCAATTCAAATCCAATCTAATCCAATCCAAATTTAATCCAACCAATCGAAATCCAATCCGATCTAATATATCCCAACAAAATCTGATCCAAATCCAAACCCCATCCAAATCACACCTTATCCAATCACAACCAAATCATTCGACAAAGGCATTAGTCTACTTATCCTGCATTTGCATGCCCGTTCAAACCCGTTCACAGGCAAAGAAAATGGCCGACCATCAAAACCAAAATGCCCAATCAAACAACCCTCAAGATCCTAACAACATAATGAACATCTTATCAGATCCTAACAAGGGTACCAACGTCCCTCATGATCCTCATAATGGTACTTCGTCGCACTCCAACACTGAGAATCAGAATAACTCACCACATGGAGAAGAAAGTATGGTTAATCAACCTAAACTCACACTTGAGGAACATTTTAGTAATCCCGCCAATGTGCAAATGACTGACCGTTTGCTTGAGAAACATGGGGAAGAAATCTTGGCCCACTTAATTGAGAAGGGTGTCAAACCCCCCTCGAATGTTGACTGGTCCAAATATAAGGGTGCCCCATCTAACGTACTCCAAGGGTCCCAAAATGCACCTGAAGGTTCATACTTCTCCAATGTTCCTCCAGTTGAGGGTTGGCATCAACCTGAATTTGGAAATGCCATTCTTTATCAGGTTAACTATCCCCCACATGCTTCAACTTCAGCTATAGGAGGACCTCAAGTACCAGATCCCAATAATCCTTTTGCCTACAGTATGCCACAAAACATTCCACAACCTCCGCCATTAACATTAACTGCACCCCCTCCTCCGAACCAACCTACAGTCAATGTTGGGGGCACCTCCTTTGCCACATTGCTTCCACCTCCTAGGACTACAAATCTACCACCTCAACAGGTTCACCAATCAAACATTCCGCCTCAATTACCTCCATAAGGCACACCCCAGCTAAACATTCTGAGCGGTGCCCAACAACCCCCTTCACAAAACACTTCTACGCTACCTCTGCCATCTCATCCGTAACAACCTATACACAATACCTTGGCCTCTTCACAACAACCGCCCTACCAATCACAAGGCAATCCATCTCGACCAACTGCTCAGACCATATCCCCCTTTCTCGCATCCATTTTGCATCCAAAGGCTCAACCACAACACAGTATCCAACCTCAGCCCATACAACATTTGATGCCACAACAACTTCCCCAACACTACCACTATCACAATCAGCAACAATTTCACCAACAACCATTTTATGCGACCTCCCAACAATCACAACAATACCCCCAATACCAATAAACCAACACACAACGTCCCATCCAAGTTCCTCAACAACCTGCCCCACACTTTTACCAAACAAATCCATATTATGCCCCACAACAATAGCCCTCGTATCAACAAAATCCCCCATCTTACCAGTAAGCCATGTCATCATTCAATCATCCAAACTCATATTTCAACAACCCGACGCCTTTTCAGCAGGATCCTTTAGTATCCTATCATCAATATCCCCCTAACCCGCTACCACCTAGCTCAGATTTGTTGGAAATCAAAGCCGCACTTAAAGATCTTCAAGCCGGGGCTACAAAACAATCATTCAAATTTGAAGACATATGCTCATACCCATATGATCCCTCCATTTCATTGATCCCGTTTCCTAAACATTTCGAGATACCAAAATTTGACAAATACAAGGGAGACAAAGACCCTAAGGCATACCTGCAGGAGTTTTATTCCTAGTGTCAAGAAGTCATGTACAATGATAACTATCTCTTGCGCTTGTTCCCACGAAGCCTAGCAAGCCACGCCTTAGATTGGTTCATGACTCTCGAAAAGGGGTCCATAAAAACTTTTGCGGATTTGTCAGAAAAGTTTGTATCCTACTTCTCTTTCAATTTGCAGAAGGATACGGACACCTTAGATCTCCTCAAAGAGAAACAACGTGATGGAGAAAGCTTTACCAGCTACCTACAATGGTGGCGCACCCTAGCAAGCCGAATGAAAACCCCTTTGAAAGAAAAGGACATGGTCACCCTCTTCGTGGAAAACTCTCATCCGGACATGGCTCATAACTTTAGATTACATTGTGTCACCACTTTCACGGAGGTAGTAGAGAAGGGACCCATCCTTGAGCGTGCCTTTGTTGCCAAAGGACACATTAAAATACATAGTCATGAGAAAGAAAGGTCATTTGGAGATAAACCACGATTCTGGAACAAGAAAAAAAATGCGGTGAATGATGGAGTGACAGACACCAAACATGTCCAAGTGGCTAATGCATCCCAAAGGCAACAGCAGTCTATACCCAATGCCATATCGATACCCTAGGGGGCACCTCGCCCCCCTCAATAGTCAAACCAAAAAAATAAGGGGAACACCAAACGTCAATACGCCCAATTGGGTGAACCCCTGAGTGTTGTTTTTAATAAATTATACAAATCCAATTGCCCATCCCACATACCACGTCCAAACATTGATGAGAATTCCAAACCCAAGCGGCATGGTTTAAAAGAAAATGAGTATTAGCTGACTTTCATAAAATCAAGGACACTCTTTGAATAAGTGTCAGGGTTTGAAAAATTATGTCCAAGATCTCATTGATCGAGGAGATATCAAGGTTGACCCCAGCCAACCTTCGTCGTCCAATGCTCAACTGCAAATCTATCAAAATGCCTTCCCAAACCATAATCAAGGTCCTAGCACCTCCAGCGGTAATCCTCAAAACAACAGCACAAATAATGTGAATTACAAGAATGTGCCCTTCAATTATGAAGGTGTTATTCATTACATTGAGTAGGTGGAACCCCGAGTATCCATGATACACGTTAAAGCCAAAGATCCTTAATGTGCTGTGACTACATGATGAGCCCGCATCACCGTCCCTGTAGCCTCTGCACCCATCCAACCCGCTCCTGTAAACTCTCAATATAACATCCTTGATCACCTAAGGAAGACCACCGCTCATATATCCATTTTGGATTTGCTTAAGTCTTCCCTGGTACATCAAGAAATCCTCAATAGAGCCTTGCAGGAAACCCATGTCCCAAATGACATCGACCCCACACAATTCCAAGCTTTGGTGGGACACTTGGCTTTGTCTCATCACCTCCACCTCAGCCAAAATGATATGCCCAACATTGATGTCAACCATAATCACCCTTTACACATCGAAGTCATAGTTGCCTGCCATAAAATAAAAAGGGTCTTGGTAGATAATGGCTCTGCCCTCAATTTATGTACTTTGAAATTCATAAAATAGGTAGGGTATACTCAAGCGGACCTAAGCAACCAAATCATTACAATCAAAGCTTATGACAATGCAGAGAGAAATTCAGAAGGAATCATCAATCTTCCTATCCAAGTGGGACCTGTGCTCCAATATACTACCTATCATGTCCTTGATCTGGACTTACCATATAATCTCCTCCTTGGCCGCCCATGGATCCATGCTATGTAGGCCGTCCCATCCACGTACCATCAATGCCGCAAATTCCCAGTCAACGGACATGAGGTCACCATCTATTCTGACCCCCAACCGTTTGAGTATTGTTGAGCTTTAGAAGCATCTTTTCCCCATTTACATTATTGTCCTGGGGTCGAAATGGGGGCATCCCAGTCGTCATCCTCCAATCCACCATCCACCACAATAACCTCTCCATCCTCCACCACTAATCCTTCAGTCACCAAAGTCTAGATCATCGACAAAGGGTGTGGTGAATATGAAATGCATACGGCTCTCAATGTAGCCACAATGCCACCGTCACCACACGAGTATGGTCAACCTTCACGTGCTACACAAAAGGAAGACAAGACCATCACCTTCAGTAGTAAAA